>OX375801.1:2244319-2558518 GCA_947359425.1 Lagria hirta | reverse complement strand
AATTGTTTCCAGTTAAGCTTCTTACCTTTAACTTTAAGATCTTTATGAATTTTTACGTGACAAACTATTTCCAATTTTAAATTTATATATGATAATGAAATATATGAATCTTTAATCACAGTCCAACTCCAATGTTTACGTAGTGGCTGAACTTCTAAAATTTTTTCTATGGAATGAAAACTTTCCGGGCTCATTTATGATCACCAAATTATCACTATTAATCAAAATATTTGTACCAATAGCAAAATTTGTGTTTGTTCTGATAATAAGCTGTAATTATTTTCATTACAGCATTCTTCTCCAATTAAATTTTTTCGTATTCATAAAAATATCTATACTTCGTGACACTCACTGACACTCAACTGCACATTATTGCATTTAGAAAAAGATGTTTGTTTTCTTAGCCGCAAAGATCCAACCTCACTTTCTTTTTTCTGATGAGTAACTACTAACACCAAACCTTTCTTGATTTAACTAACTAATACAGGATTATGTGTCTAACCCCTAAAGTAATTTAAAATAAAACACCCCGTTCGTTTGGTTAATGAATTCAAAAATTAATTCTTATGACACTTGTGTCATAGAATAATTTTACTAGAGAGTACACACTCTGAATGTCTTCATAGTGACAGAAACAACCAAACTCCACTAACTAATGCAAATGCAGAACATTGTACATATTCTTTAACAAATTTACTCTACTTATTTATTTAAGAAAAAAACAATTAATTAAAATATGCAATATTTGATAAAATTATACTTTAGTAGGTTTTTATTTTATTATCAAAGTGCGTATCAACTACTAATGTTTTTTTTTCTTTTTCATTTCTTTTATTTAAAGTAAAAGATTTTTAAAACAGTTTTTTGTTTTGACAAAACTATATTATTTCTGAAAAGCTATAGATAGATAACGTTAGTAAAAAAAATAATAGCGTTTATAAAAGCCATTGATAGATGGCGCTGGTTGTATCATATAGACATATATTTAATACATTAGATATAGCTATGCATGGCAAACATAATGGTGTTTCTATATTTAATAAAAAACACATCTTTCATCTTTTTTATTACATTTGTCGTATATCGCACATACGTTTTTATAGTGATTAAATAAAGACGAATACGCACGATTTTAGTCGACGGACGGCAAACGTTGCTGTCAATTTATTTGACATATACAATTTTAGAATATTTATATTTAAAATGAGATCCTGCATTGTTTGATCCTTTCACAAGCGAAAAAATATCCTTTTATCGGGTGTGGATGCTTAAATTCGTTTTTCAATTATGAAAAAAAATAAAAATTGAGGTTAAAAAACAAATAAAATTACTTACAAATTATTAAATATTTTACTTGACAATAGTTGTTATGTCTAATTTTTCAGAGATTGAACATGTTTTATTTACAAATTACTGTAATTTTTTGCAAAATTTAACACAAGGACAAATGTCAAAATAATTCAATTAAACGTCAAATAATAAATGTCATTTTGCGTCCACTGCTTTCTGCTTTGTTATTGAATTGATTGTGGAAGACATCACTAGGCTCATTGGACTTTAACAATCACTCCATAGACTCGATTGACTCAATCTTCACCCCTTTTCTTTAATATTGTGATCTCAATGATATTATGTCTTCATTGTTTTGGTACCTCGTTCGGGAGAGCAACGTGGATCTACTACACGAAATAGATTGGCTAAGAATAATACATAATACGAAGCATTATTTTGTCATAGCAGCAAAAGAAAAATCTACAACCTCTTTTATACACTGATAATATGGAACATAACCATAGCGGTTAACAAGTAGAGAGCCAGGATAGCAATATGTGTAAATGTCTACAGACAGTACCACCTCCTAAGTGACAAACATAGACTGTACCCCAGGTATTAAACTATAGTTTCTGCCGTGGATATTTCATATTAACATATTGATGTTTTCAAAGAGTCGTCTGCAATTATATACCACAAAACAACACATACTCAACAAGATTGACATGTCAAGTAACTATCTTTCTCTTTCACTAAACAATTAACAGCTATTTAGCGCCTTATTGGCTTAATTTCAACTTAAAATAATTACTATAAATTATTATAAAATCCAAAACTCTTACACAAAACGTCTTAAACACTTTTGTTTCAAGGTCAGTGCAGTATAAATATACTTAGAATAGATATCTAAATTGAAAATTAATAAATTGGATAAAGAAATTAGAGTTATGTGAAACATTGAATAAAATAAACCATCCCTCTTTTCGTCCGCTTTTTTTATATTTATTATTAAAACTATTTAATTAATATAATAAAAAATAAATAAGAAATTAAATATTCTATTCGATTTTGTTATAATAAACAGCGAAAAACTGAAATAAAACGTTTATATTGCCGATTTTTCATTCAATTCAATAGACATTTGAATCGTGTCGTCATCATTTCAAACGCTTAAAACTAATAGAAATTTGATATTTTTCCTAAAATATCTATTAGAAATTCAAAGAGAAAAGATCAAATTTTAATAAAAGTTTATTCAAATAAATCGATAATTAATGAAAAAAAATTACATAATCTTCAACCTTAAACATAATCTCTACAATATATTGAAGTCAACTTTTGAAAAGTGCTCTCACATACACTGTACCTGATTGAATAATAAAATTTTTTTTAAAAAATAATTTGATATCTTTATATTACATATTTATAAAATTATTAATTTTATTATAATAAATTCAATTAGAATAATAAATAAAAGAGAATGATGCCATCACGTCGTCTAAAATTCTGAGGCCTAGAAATTTACTACGAAAATTTGTGGATATAATTTAGTCCGCGGTCCTGTAAAGCCGGTATACAGTGATACTTAGAAATTTTTTTGAGAAAAAAAGATAATCTTATACGCGATAATTTTGTGTGTTTTTGTGCGTTTACAATTATTAAAAAAATGGCCGATATTGATAATCAAACTGCATCAGCAGGAGCAGCGCTTGCGACACCACAATCGCAAACAAAAAAAGAAAAAAAAACCAAAAATCCAAGATCGAAACCTTCGCATCCACCAACATCTGAGATGGTTACAAATGCAATTAAAGGATTAAAAGAACGTAATGGTTCGTCATTACAAGCAATTAAGAAATTTGTTGCAGCAAATTATAAAGTTGATGCTGAAAAAGTTGCACCATTTATAAAGAAATATTTGAAAAGTGCCGTTGCATCTGGATCATTAGTTCAAAAGAAAGGTAAAGGAGCATCTGGTTCATTTAAATTAGCAACAGCAAGTACAACAAACGTAGGTGGTGTTAAATCAGCTGCAAGTGATAAGAAAAAAAAAACAACAAAATCAGCAACGCCTGCATCAAAAGGTAAAAAATCTGTTTCGAAACGTGCTGCAGCAACAGGAGCATCGTCGTCGCTAGCTGCTTCGTCAGCAGCTGATGGTAGAAAAGCAACACCAACTACTTCTAAAGGACGAAAAGCCGTAGGTGGAAAGGCAACCGTAGGCGCCGTAGGAAAAGGACGAAAAGCAGCATCGACTATTACAACTGCGGCCGAGAAAAAATCTGCTGCTGCAGCAACAAAATCTTCAGTCGCTGCTGCTGCTGCTGCATCACCTTCTAAAGCTAAAACACCTTCAAAAGCAAAAAAATCAAATAAAGCTGGACCAACAAAAAAACCGAAAGCACCTAAACCTAAAACTGCCAAAGCTTTACCAGCTGCTAAAGCTAAAAAAGCAGCAGCTTCACCTAAAAGAAAAAAGTAAATCTCATTTTTTTAAAAAACATATATTTTACAAAAAATAATATGTTTTTGAATTTCATAAAATATGTGTGTTTGCTTTATTTAAGCAGCACATTAAATAAATAGCCCTTTTCAGGGCTACAAATTTTTATCAAAAAAAAAAACAAAGATTATATAAATTTTAATAATTATTATTTATTAATATTAAAAGTCTCCTCAATTTGAGATAGAAATGATGAACTTTTCTTTTCAAAGAATAATAATAAAAATGATAAATTCAAATCCACCTACACATACAGTATTATGATCCTTACTGCTGCTGCTGCTATTGTGATGTGCTGACTCGATAACTATTGTTGCTGAGAACGAATGAATGATAAAAAACAATTAAACTTGCTTCTTTAAATAATTGTTTCATTATTATTATTTTTTCAATTCTCTTATGTTTTTTATTTTTAATTGAGGTTCTGAAAAGAACCGATTTTTTTTTATTTATATTTTCAAAGAATTTTCCCTTTTCAAATGGTGGTGTGGTCAAATATTTTAATCTCTTTAATATTTTATACCCGGCTTTGCTTTTATGAATTAGAAACGATTATAGTATTGTATTGTGTAAATGTAGAAAAAAAGGGCAGATAGATAGGTAGGTAGGTAGGTAGGTAGGTAGGAGAGGGTGTAATTAAGTTGTAAAGTAAAGTTGTAAAATAATTATGGGAAAGTCATAAAATAATAAAAGAAGAGATTAAAATGTTTTCCGGAAAAGAGGCACACAGAGAGCTTATCTTTCTTAAGCTCTTTCACCACGAATTCTTCGTGCCAATTGAATATCTTTAGGCATGATTGTAACACGTTTTGCATGAATTGCACAAAGATTAGTATCTTCAAAAAGACCAACCAAATATGCTTCGCTTGCCTCTTGTAAAGCCATTACAGCTGAACTCTGGAAACGTAGATCGGTTTTAAAATCTTGTGCAATTTCACGCACTAAACGTTGAAATGGTAATTTACGAATTAATAATTCTGTACTTTTTTGATAACGACGAATTTCACGCAAAGCAACTGTACCAGGACGATAACGATGAGGTTTCTTAACACCACCAGTTGCAGGTGCACTTTTACGTGCAGCTTTTGTTGCTAATTGTTTACGTGGTGCTTTACCACCAGTTGATTTACGAGCTGTTTGTTTAGTTCTTGCCATTTTGCACACAACAACAACAACAAATACACACTATAATTTGTAAAAATTTGAAAAATACTCAGTCTTTCTCAACGATGAGATATAAACTGACGAACAAGCGGCATGAAAAGTGAAGCCCTACTGTTATATATAGTTTTTGCTTTAGAAATTTAATGCTTTATCCAATAGCTGAAATTTCATATGTTTGAAAGGCGGAGTTATAATATTGAATAAAAAGCGTGTTGTTCAGTGCCAATTTAATAGTTTTCGTCCGTTATCTGTGTCGAATATTTATTTCTTGGAAAAAAAAAAAAAGATATAAAATCTATAGTGTGCTTATCTCTCATTTTATTTTCCTCTTTACATATTTAATTATTAAAGAACAAAATGACCGGTCGTGGAAAAGGTGGTAAAGGTTTAGGAAAAGGTGGTGCAAAACGTCATCGAAAAGTTTTACGTGATAATATCCAAGGTATTACTAAACCTGCAATTCGACGATTAGCAAGACGTGGTGGTGTTAAACGTATCTCTGGTTTAATCTATGAAGAAACAAGAGGTGTATTAAAAGTTTTTCTTGAAAATGTTATTCGAGATGCCGTAACATACACCGAACATGCAAAACGTAAAACGGTTACTGCAATGGATGTTGTTTATGCATTAAAACGTCAAGGACGTACATTGTACGGCTTTGGCGGTTAATTTGTTCATTTCATAATATTTACAATCTTGTTTTTTTTTTCAATAATTTTATTTAATTGACAAAAAAAAGAAGAAGAAGAAGAAAAAAAAAAACAAAACCGGTTCTTTTCAGAACCACAAAATTACTCTAGACAAAAAAAAAATTATTTTAATTAATAATTTTCTTACCTACAAATAAAATGTAAAAGTATCTCAACATTTTATTAATATTTAAAGTTGAAATTGTGTCACTCACATGTTCGTTGCTACTTTTAAAAACTCAGATAATGCTTTTGCTGTATGCTAGATTAAACGACAAAATTAGACCACTATAAGTCACGTGATAATTACGCTTTGAATAGTCTATTCATCCCTAGCTTGGAATGTTTTCTAGGTTTAAGATCGTAAAAACTAGTGATGGGTATAATCGGATTATTTCAATGACCGGATTCTACCGATTCGGTTATTCCAAATAACCTGACTTTCTTCGGTTAAATTTCAATTTAGCTCTGGCTAGCTCAGTATTTCAGCAACCGCCATTTTCATTCGTTTATGTCATCTGTTGAACCGATTCTTAAGTTGTAGTCGAAATTCGATACTAAAACCGATTTTTCTTTCTTAGGTTATTTTAAATTCGAATTATCCCACAACTAGTTATAACCGACAAATTTTAAAAAAATATACTCAAAATAATGTTTGTTATATTCGAAAGCTCGCTATAAGCGGGGGGTTCGTATATTAAGCGGACATTACTGTATATATATAAATTTTTTTTTTAAACTCTCCGAATGCTATCTATTGTAATTATTATTAAAAAGTATTATCAAATTCTTTGTAATTAGATTTTATGTGTTGGCCCTGAGAAGGGCCGTTGTGTTACATGCATAATTTATCAAAAAATTTAAGGTTTCTTTTCGGTCTTTTTAGGTAAAAGAACTGCTTGAATATTTGGCAATACACCACCTTGAGCAATTGTAACACCTGATAATAATTTATTTAATTCTTCATCATTACGAATTGCCAATTGTAAATGTCTTGGAATAATTCTTGTTTTTTTGTTATCACGTGCAGCATTTCCTGCTAATTCAAGTACTTCAGCAGCTAAATACTCCATGACTGCTGCAAGGTATACTGGTGCACCAGCTCCTACACGTTCAGCATAATTTCCTTTACGTAAAAGACGATGAATTCTTCCAACAGGAAATTGAAGTCCAGCACGACTTGAACGAGACTTTGCCTTTCCTTTAACTTTACCACCTTTACCACGTCCAGACATTTTTATTAGTTGATAGAATCAAATTACACTTTACACAGATAAACAAAATATGCAGATTACGAGATATAACTTTTTTTTTCTTTTTATTGTCGTCGTCGCGTCAAGTATAAACACAAGACTCAAAACTTTAATGAGAAATTTGGATCGTGCTTCAAATATATACTATACGTTTTAGTAAGTCGATTCGTGGAAATGTACATTAAGGCGGAGCTTAAAACTAGAAAATGAATGTTATAAAACAGGATTTTTTACAAAATTGCGCATCACTTCTCTATATGAGATCGAGTTTGTTTTACGGTGTGTGATTTTTAATAAAAGTTATTATTGTGTTTGTTGTGTGCTCTGTTTTAATCAATAGACAATAATGCCACCAAAAACAAGCGGTAAAGCAGCGAAAAAAGCTGGTAAAGCTCAAAAGAATATTTCGAAGAGCGATAAGAAGAAGAAAAGGAGGAGGAAGGAAAGTTATGCTATCTACATTTACAAAGTATTGAAGCAAGTTCATCCCGATACTGGAATTTCCAGTAAAGCAATGAGCATTATGAATAGTTTCGTAAATGATATATTCGAACGAATTGCTGCTGAAGCATCACGTTTAGCACATTATAATAAACGTGCTACAATTACAAGTAGAGAAATTCAAACAGCTGTTCGTCTTCTTCTTCCTGGTGAATTAGCTAAGCATGCTGTATCTGAAGGTACAAAAGCTGTCACTAAATACACCAGCTCTAAATAAATAATATAATTTTCTGAAAAATAATAATAAAAAAAAACGGTTCTTTTCAGAACCACAAATCTAATTAAAACAAAATGAAAAATTATTGATTTTAATAATGATAGATATCTATGCTTTAAATGTATAATTTAATTTTTTTTTTATTTTAAAGAGTGTCATAAATATACTAAAAAAAACATAAATTATAGACGAGTTGTACACAAGACATACAACACAAAACATGATATTGTTTTTATAAAAATGTATAATTCAATATTATTTAAGAAACCATCTAGTGTTTTTTTTTTTTTTTTGTTTTGTTATTCTAAGATTGGTATTACAGACATTTTTGGTTATTGACAATTTTGTTGTTTTCGCAATATTGACATTTTAGTTTCAAAATAGTTCAAACACATCTAAATCAGATGAAATATTGAGATTGCAAATAGAAACTCCAAGCTAAAATATGATAAAGAATTCGATAAATTTCTTATTACTAGTGTGAGACTATGGAAAATAAAATTATTGCATATTTTAAAATCATGTGAGAAGAGAAAAAAAAACCGTCAACATTGTGATTTAGCTACTCTAATTTCAAAAATCTTCAATGTTATTTCTTTTAATACATATCAAATTAGCCCTTTTTCACTTGCATCAGCTATAAAATAGTTAAATTTTAATAATAGTCATAATTAAACATGTTTAATAAATTGGTAATTCTGCATTTTAAAAGAACTAAAGAGCATTGAGATTGACATCCATTTTCTTTGGAGCTAGTCGCAGGACCCTTACTCCTTCATCTCTGGGATCTGAAGAAATGCATCTATGGAGTATATGTTGTACTTAATGAGTACGTGATACGATACTACACCGTGATTTAAGCACCTGTTTAGGGCGCCTGAATTGGACCTCTTCAGCTTTGTCATAATCTACCACTTGACGTATCAGCACCTTCTTATGAGTCTCTGTCTTTGCAAAAGCTTTCTTTCATCGCAACTTGGTGCATAAACTCGGTTATGGTTGGTATCTTTGCTTCCCTATGTAGTTGTACGTTGTTACGTACGTCCATAGATAGGGATATTGTTCTGTGCAACTTGGATTGCTTTGTTAGAACAGGTCTAATAATGAATTTGTATATCAAAAGTTTGTTTTTAATAGACAACCGGCTATGCCTAATCATACAATGACATTTGTTTAGAACACTGTCAACATGTAGCTTAAAAGTAAGTCTATTGTTGAAATTAATGCTGTGCCATTATACTTTGTATAGAAATTTGTTTACTGTATTAAATTTTTGATTCCAACACTTTAGAGAATTTTTTAATCTATATCAATATGTCTTTAATTTAATTATATTATTATTTCCTAAATAAGCTCTTTTAGGTAAACTAACATACACTTCTTCTTTGATCTCCCCATTTAAAAAAGCCCGCATAACGTCCATTTGATAAATAGGCACATTTAATTTTGTTGCTACTGCTACAAATAGTCTAATTGTAGACAACTTTGCTACTGGCGCATAAATATCACACAAAACAAGCCTAGCTTTTTCTACTGTAACATATTATTTAAATTTTTTATCTAAAATACTCACTTACTTACTGCTAACTGTTTTTCCATTTATATCACAAAATTCCTAAGTTATTATTATCTTCAAGAGTCTGTAGTTCCCTAGCAATGGCTTCACTTCAATATTTGCTTGCGTCACTTCTGTTTATAGTCTCACTGTATCTAGTTGGTTCACACTCACCACGAAGTATAGATACAAGGAGTCCGAACGTAATGTTGAACGAATGGTCTCAATTTAGGGGACAGAGTTTTCGCCGGTAGAGCGCGCCATTTTTCAAGAAGTACTTGTTTAAATCTTTACGCGGGAAGTTTTGCTGCTTTTGACAGCTCTGGAAATAAAAATATTTTGAGAAACGGGGAATTAAATCAAAGGCAATCTGCAAAGCTAAAAACATGTTGTATTAATGGATAATAATTTAAAAATTAGTAGGGATCATACCATTTTATTCAATGAAAAAAAGTAGATATTTTAAAAAATTTCAATATTACGATAAATGTACTTTATGAAAAAAGGTGTTTTCTAAAGAGCTTAATAACTGCCAAACACAATCAATTGACGAAATATTTACATCTGGCATTCACGATCTGTAACGTAAGAATAACTTTTTGATACCATTCAAATAATTGTTTCCAGTTAAGCTTCTTACCTTTAACTTTAAGATCTTTATGAATTTTTACGTGACAAACTATTTCCAATTTTAAATTTATATATGATAATGAAATATATGAATCTTTAATCACAGTCCAACTCCAATGTTTACGTAGTGGCTGAACTTCTAAAATTTTTTCTATGGAATGAAAACTTTCCGGGCTCATTTATGATCACCAAATTATCACTATTAATCAAAATATTTGTACCAATAGCAAAATTTGTGTTTGTTCTGATAATAAGCTGTAATTATTTTCATTACAGCATTCTTCTCCAATTAAATTTTTTCGTATTCATAAAAATATCTATACTTCGTGACACTCACTGACACTCAACTGCACATTATTGCATTTAGAAAAAGATGTTTGTTTTCTTAGCCGCAAAGATCCAACCTCACTTTCTTTTTTCTGATGAGTAACTACTAACACCAAACCTTTCTTGATTTAACTAACTAATACAGGATTATGTGTCTAACCCCTAAAGTAATTTAAAATAAAACACCCCGTTCGTTTGGTTAATGAATTCAAAAATTAATTCTTATGACACTTGTGTCATAGAATAATTTTACTAGAGAGTACACACTCTGAATGTCTTCATAGTGACAGAAACAACCAAACTCCACTAACTAATGCAAATGCAGAACATTGTACATATTCTTTAACAAATTTACTCTACTTATTTATTTAAGAAAAAAACAATTAATTAAAATATGCAATATTTGATAAAATTATACTTTAGTAGGTTTTTATTTTATTATCAAAGTGCGTATCAACTACTAATGTTTTTTTTTCTTTTTCATTTCTTTTATTTAAAGTAAAAGATTTTTAAAACAGTTTTTTGTTTTGACAAAACTATATTATTTCTGAAAAGCTATAGATAGATAACGTTAGTAAAAAAAATAATAGCGTTTATAAAAGCCATTGATAGATGGCGCTGGTTGTATCATATAGACATATATTTAATACATTAGATATAGCTATGCATGGCAAACATAATGGTGTTTCTATATTTAATAAAAAACACATCTTTCATCTTTTTTATTACATTTGTCGTATATCGCACATACGTTTTTATAGTGATTAAATAAAGACGAATACGCACGATTTTAGTCGACGGACGGCAAACGTTGCTGTCAATTTATTTGACATATACAATTTTAGAATATTTATATTTAAAATGAGATCCTGCATTGTTTGATCCTTTCACAAGCGAAAAAATATCCTTTTATCGGGTGTGGATGCTTAAATTCGTTTTTCAATTATGAAAAAAAATAAAAATTGAGGTTAAAAAACAAATAAAATTACTTACAAATTATTAAATATTTTACTTGACAATAGTTGTTATGTCTAATTTTTCAGAGATTGAACATGTTTTATTTACAAATTACTGTAATTTTTTGCAAAATTTAACACAAGGACAAATGTCAAAATAATTCAATTAAACGTCAAATAATAAATGTCATTTTGCGTCCACTGCTTTCTGCTTTGTTATTGAATTGATTGTGGAAGACATCACTAGGCTCATTGGACTTTAACAATCACTCCATAGACTCGATTGACTCAATCTTCACCCCTTTTCTTTAATATTGTGATCTCAATGATATTATGTCTTCATTGTTTTGGTACCTCGTTCGGGAGAGCAACGTGGATCTACTACACGAAATAGATTGGCTAAGAATAATACATAATACGAAGCATTATTTTGTCATAGCAGCAAAAGAAAAATCTACAACCTCTTTTATACACTGATAATATGGAACATAACCATAGCGGTTAACAAGTAGAGAGCCAGGATAGCAATATGTGTAAATGTCTACAGACAGTACCACCTCCTAAGTGACAAACATAGACTGTACCCCAGGTATTAAACTATAGTTTCTGCCGTGGATATTTCATATTAACATATTGATGTTTTCAAAGAGTCGTCTGCAATTATATACCACAAAACAACACATACTCAACAAGATTGACATGTCAAGTAACTATCTTTCTCTTTCACTAAACAATTAACAGCTATTTAGCGCCTTATTGGCTTAATTTCAACTTAAAATAATTACTATAAATTATTATAAAATCCAAAACTCTTACACAAAACGTCTTAAACACTTTTGTTTCAAGGTCAGTGCAGTATAAATATACTTAGAATAGATATCTAAATTGAAAATTAATAAATTGGATAAAGAAATTAGAGTTATGTGAAACATTGAATAAAATAAACCATCCCTCTTTTCGTCCGCTTTTTTTATATTTATTATTAAAACTATTTAATTAATATAATAAAAAATAAATAAGAAATTAAATATTCTATTCGATTTTGTTATAATAAACAGCGAAAAACTGAAATAAAACGTTTATATTGCCGATTTTTCATTCAATTCAATAGACATTTGAATCGTGTCGTCATCATTTCAAACGCTTAAAACTAATAGAAATTTGATATTTTTCCTAAAATATCTATTAGAAATTCAAAGAGAAAAGATCAAATTTTAATAAAAGTTTATTCAAATAAATCGATAATTAATGAAAAAAAAATTACATAATCTTCAACCTTAAACATAATCTCTACAATATATTGAAGTCAACTTTTGAAAAGTGCTCTCACATACACTGTACCTGATTGAATAATAAAATTTTTTTTAAAAAATAATTTGATATCTTTATATTACATATTTATAAAATTATTAATTTTATTATAATAAATTCAATTAGAATAATAAATAAAAGAGAATGATGCCATCACGTCGTCTAAAATTCTGAGGCCTAGAAATTTACTACGAAAATTTGTGGATATAATTTAGTCCGCGGTCCTGTAAAGCCGGTATACAGTGATACTTAGAAATTTTTTTGAGAAAAAAAGATAATCTTATACGCGATAATTTTGTGTGTTTTTGTGCGTTTACAATTATTAAAAAAATGGCCGATATTGATAATCAAACTGCATCAGCAGGAGCAGCGCTTGCGACACCACAATCGCAAACAAAAAAAGAAAAAAAAACCAAAAATCCAAGATCGAAACCTTCGCATCCACCAACATCTGAGATGGTTACAAATGCAATTAAAGGATTAAAAGAACGTAATGGTTCGTCATTACAAGCAATTAAGAAATTTGTTGCAGCAAATTATAAAGTTGATGCTGAAAAAGTTGCACCATTTATAAAGAAATATTTGAAAAGTGCCGTTGCATCTGGATCATTAGTTCAAAAGAAAGGTAAAGGAGCATCTGGTTCATTTAAATTAGCAACAGCAAGTACAACAAACGTAGGTGGTGTTAAATCAGCTGCAAGTGATAAGAAAAAAAAAACAACAAAATCAGCAACGCCTGCATCAAAAGGTAAAAAATCTGTTTCGAAACGTGCTGCAGCAACAGGAGCATCGTCGTCGCTAGCTGCTTCGTCAGCAGCTGATGGTAGAAAAGCAACACCAACTACTTCTAAAGGACGAAAAGCCGTAGGTGGAAAGGCAACCGTAGGCGCCGTAGGAAAAGGACGAAAAGCAGCATCGACTATTACAACTGCGGCCGAGAAAAAATCTGCTGCTGCAGCAACAAAATCTTCAGTCGCTGCTGCTGCTGCTGCATCACCTTCTAAAGCTAAAACACCTTCAAAAGCAAAAAAATCAAATAAAGCTGGACCAACAAAAAAACCGAAAGCACCTAAACCTAAAACTGCCAAAGCTTTACCAGCTGCTAAAGCTAAAAAAGCAGCAGCTTCACCTAAAAGAAAAAAGTAAATCTCATTTTTTTAAAAAACATATATTTTACAAAAAATAATATGTTTTTGAATTTCATAAAATATGTGTGTTTGCTTTATTTAAGCAGCACATTAAATAAATAGCCCTTTTCAGGGCTACAAATTTTTATCAAAAAAAAAAACAAAGATTATATAAATTTTAATAATTATTATTTATTAATATTAAAAGTCTCCTCAATTTGAGATAGAAATGATGAACTTTTCTTTTCAAAGAATAATAATAAAAATGATAAATTCAAATCCACCTACACATACAGTATTATGATCCTTACTGCTGCTGCTGCTATTGTGATGTGCTGACTCGATAACTATTGTTGCTGAGAACGAATGAATGATAAAAAACAATTAAACTTGCTTCTTTAAATAATTGTTTCATTATTATTATTTTTTCAATTCTCTTATGTTTTTTATTTTTAATTGAGGTTCTGAAAAGAACCGAGTTTTAAAAAAAAAAGAGTTTTAAAAAAAAAAGAGTTTTAAAAAAAAAAGAGTTTTAAAAAAAAAAGAGTTTTAAAAAAAAAAGAGTTTTAAAAAAAAAAGAGTTTTAAAAAAAAAAGAGTTTTAAAAAAAAAAGAGTTTTAAAAAAAAAAGAGTTTTAAAAAAAAAAGAGTTTTAAAAAAAAAAGAGTTTTAAAAAAAAAAGAGTTTTAAAAAAAAAAGAGTTTTAAAAAAAAAAGAGTTTTAAAAAAAAAAGAGTTTTAAAAAAAAAAGAGTTTTAAAAAAAAAAGAGTTTTAAAAAAAAAAGAGTTTTAAAAAAAAAAGAGTTTTAAAAAAAAAAGAGTTTTAAAAAAAAAAGAGTTTTAAAAAAAAAAGAGTTTTAAAAAAAAAAGAGTTTTAAAAAAAAAAGAGTTTTAAAAAAAAAAGAGTTTTAAAAAAAAAAGAGTTTTAAAAAAAAAAGAGTTTTAAAAAAAAAAGAGTTTTAAAAAAAAAAGAGTTTTAAAAAAAAAAGAGTTTTAAAAAAAAAAGAGTTTTAAAAAAAAAAGAGTTTTAAAAAAAAAAGAGTTTTAAAAAAAAAAGAGTTTTAAAAAAAAAAGAGTTTTAAAAAAAAAAGAGTTTTAAAAAAAAAAGAGTTTTAAAAAAAAAAGAGTTTTAAAAAAAAAAGAGTTTTAAAAAAAAAAGAGTTTTAAAAAAAAAAGAGTTTTAAAAAAAAAAGAGTTTTAAAAAAAAAAGAGTTTTAAAAAAAAAAGAGTTTTAAAAAAAAAAGAGTTTTAAAAAAAAAAGAGTTTTAAAAAAAAAAGAGTTTTAAAAAAAAAAGAGTTTTAAAAAAAAAAGTTTTAAAAAAAAAAGAGTTTTAAAAAAAAAAGAGTTTTAAAAAAAAAAGAGTTTTAAAAAAAAAAGAGTTTTAAAAAAAAAAGTTTTATTTTTTATTATGATTTTCTTTATACAATACAATTAAATTTTTTAAATATTATGGTACAAAATAAAAGTGAATAATGTTTATAAATATATGTTAGGAACTCACTATAATTATTAAAAATTTATTATTTAGCTTTACTATAATTATTTTATTATTGCTGTATAAACAGGAACAGGATGTTGTTAGACTTTTACCCTAAATGTTAAAAACGTTCTTATTTATTAATATTCTTCAAGCAATAAGTCAACCATCAACCCTTAGATAATCTATATAACAGATTTCCATAGCTCCACCGTTCCCAGGGTTCATGGTTCTCATGGAACTCTTCCCACGCTTGCATCCAGGATAGCAGGTTACAAAGAATGGAATCGGGAAGAAGAAAGTCAGTCGGCGATACGTAAGACCAAACTTTGTCACTTTGTTTTATCATAATTATTCTATTATTTTATAATTTCAATTCATCACACTTTTATTTAATAAACTGTTAAATTTTATTAAGTGTTTAAATTCTGTAATTAATCTCTATAAAAGAAAATCACCAAAGAAAAAAAAAACGATACTTAAAATATATGTGAATCTCCAACATACTCAAATTTACTAATAACGTTTGTCTCTTTTTCGAAAATTATAAAATTGAGGAGTTTATTATTTTACGTCCCAAAAATCTGTCGATTAAATAGGTAGTAAAACAGTGTGCCAGATCATTCCTTTCCAATTTTTGAAGTTGATTTGTTTATTGATGCTAAAAGCCTATTCAAAACTCAAATGACTTAATTATAAAAAAAAATTAAATAAACTTACGATTTAAAACTTATCACATTCATCACTTTTCAAAAATTAACTTTCCACTCACTAATCTGGAAGCAGCACTTGGTAATTTAAAACGTGTTACTTTAAATTAAATCACTATAAAAAATTTTATCCATATTTAAACGTTCAATAATATTTCACGACCTACCGATAAGAAAAATCTTACACTGCACTCTCGCCAAAAAAAAATTTAAAATTGAACTACCTTTGACGGACGCGACAAAGCAAATTACACTTCCAAGCGTTTGCAAAAAACTGAACTATTGCTACCGGAGGGTAAGAACTAAGAGGGTTTGGAGATGCGACCTGCTTGCAGGGTAGTACTATAATTCTGATCTAATAAGTTCAGATTTAATTTCTTTGTTTTTACCAAGCTTCCCTGGGTTAGCAGGTGATAGTGGGAACAGGAAAGGAGCACGACCACGTTAAATATATCACCAAATCTGCATTGCAGGTGTTGGGATTTGCGATTAGGGGGTTTTACACTTGTTTATTTAACCCGTCCGGTGGTAAATTTGTAACTGAATTACACAGCGCTATCTGCCTCTATTTATGCATCCTAGGCAAAGTTATATGCCGCGCCATATGTGGCGCGCACTAATAGCGCTGCGTTCTTTGATGGGAGGCGGTGCTTGAGACTTGCAGTACTTTCACATAAAGTGGCTGCGGACAATAATTTTTCTCAATGACGGGGAAAAATTAAATTAATAATAATGATTCAATAGGTTAGTGGATTATTAATTCTTTTAGCACCTTCAGTACAGGAATAAATTTTTATAATTAACTAAATTTTAAATTATTTTCTGTAAATTACAGAATTAATTTACTGTTCAAAATTTAATAAATCTATTGACTTAGTAGTAATCAAACCACTGTCAGCTTTTCTGACAGTGGTTTAAGACCTCCACAAAAAAGTGACCTTTTTAGAGGAAAAACTTGGCGCCACTTTAGCGCTAATAAGTGCTCTCCAGATTAGAAGTTCTAATCTGGAAAAAAAATTGTCAAAGAACCAAGTCAAGCGAAGAGTCTTTCCTTGCCATTAGAGAGTGGTTCCGACGAGGAATCTATTCTCACGGCAAATGAGGAAACCATGGAGTTTTCTGATGACTCCTCATCTACAATAGGGACGGAGTCCCTATCAGGTTCTAAAAAAGCCGCCAAAAGAGGCACAGAAGAACAGTTTACTTTTAATGGCTCGAGGAAGTCGGAAGCAGAAGAGACTGAGGAATTTTAGGAAAACTACTCCCGAAAATAAAAATTTTAATCCAGATTTTGATGAATTAAAATCACCTCTTAAAGAAAATTCACTAAAGAAGGTGGAAAAACATCCCCAGCGACACCAAAGGCACTCTCTGCTCCAAAGAGAGTAGCCATTAAATCCACCAAAGAGGTGTAGTCCATTGAAATGTTACATTTTTTAGGCCTTACCTTGCGTTTTTTGGGAAACGCAATTTTATTTTATTGATGTGTAGGGGGAGTTAGTGTAGAGTAAAAACTAAGTTTATGGGGTCGCCACCTTTGTTCCATGGCCGCCATCTTGAAAATAAGGGTTGAAATGGTTTTTACAATATATCTCTTAAACTATTCATTTGACAAGAAAAAATCATTGACATTTTTTGTTGCAAATTAATTTTTCTACAACTTTAATCCAATAACTTTTTGTCGTAGAACTATAAATAAACAAGTTATAAGCGAAAACGTTAAATTTATATTTTTCAATATGTTTTTTTTTATCATTTTACGAAAATAAATGAAACCTTTTTTGTACATCGTTGAGTCAATAGCTAAGGTTTTACAACACTCCGAAGTAACTACTATTTTTCAGCACTTTTGACTATACATATATTATACGTGTGTACTAATAATGCGTCATCAGTTATTGTTTATTTTTATTTTGTTAATTTTTTTAATTATTAATTTTGCAATATTATTAATAATTAAGCCGCAGCCTGGTCCATCGAAAGACTGAGGACGGAGTAGTTCTAATTTAGAAAAAAAAGGCGCCTCCAGACTCTACCTCGTGGGTGGTGGGGAAAAGAGTCAATAATTAATTATTAATAATATAGCAAAAATTATAAATAAAGAAATTATAATAACAAAGTAAATTAAAAAAAAAACAATAACTGATGACGCATTATTAGTACACACGTATAATATAGGTATAGTTAAAAGTACTAAAAAATAGTACTTACTTCGGAGCGCTGTTAAACCTTAGCTATTAACTTAATGAAAATATGTTGTTTATAAGAGTTGTTCTTAAAAAAACGATCTACAAAAATGATCTAACATTATTTTTTCGTAAAATGTTAAAAAAAAAGTTACATCGAAAAATATAAATCTTTTTATCAAATTTCTAAACATTTTCGCTTATAACTTTTTTATTTATTGTTCTACGACAAAAAGTTACAAGACCAAAGTTGTTGAGAATTTAATTTTCAACAAAAAATGTTAACAATTTTATTTTATTAAATTAATGGTTTAAGAGATATATATTGTAAAAACCATTTTAACCCTTATTTTCAAGATGGCAGCCGTGGGACAAATGTGGCGGTCCCACAAACTTAGTTTTAGTTTTACACTGACCCCCCCCTACGCATCAAAAAAATAAAATTGCGTCGTCTAAAAAACGCAACCCCAAATGTAACATTTCAATGAACTAGTGGTACAATCTAAAGGGGATGCAAAAGCACCCCAGCAATTGAAGGTAGAGAAAAACCTCCACCAATTATCATCAGGGCTCCCGAGAAATGCTTATATTTATTCATTGATTTTATATATTTTTCTGCCTACTTTCATTTAATTTTTTTATTATTATAATTTCGATTATAGTACTCCAATTTTTGGTCTCTATTTAAAAATTGATGTTTTTTGTTATTTGTACGTTGATTTATATGAAAATATTCAGCAGTTTATGTTAATTATAATTTTATTCTAAAACTGGGATAAACATCTCAGTTTTTTTGCATTTATTTCTCTTTGACAAATTTGACAAGTTTTTGTTTATCGAGAGCATATTCTGTCTAAACTTACCATATTTATTTTATATTACTATTATTTTACTGTTAAAATAATGGTTTTTAAAATTTGTTTCACATTTTTCTACTATAGTGACTTCTATTATTTCATAATTCCGGTCTGGATATTTTTCGGTTGTTTAGACTACGCTTTTGGTTCTAGTTTGAGGGGTAATTTGTTAATACTTTTTTATATAATTTAATGTAATGTCAATTTTTTTAATATTTTATTAATAAAATTATTATAATATATAAGTTACTACAATAGTATATGTATTATATTTTATGAACAATTGTTTTCTCACGTTTTTTTCTTTGTTTTTGTATACAAATTCCTTTACATATACAAAATAGTTTTATTGGCATTAGTGATATATTTGACCATGCCGGTATTCATAGTCGTATCTCAAGTTCAAGCTTAAGCTTGGACTCAAGGACTCCGGCAATGCTCGAGAAAGGTTTGCATGCGTTTTGAAATAGATTTATCGCTGATTCCATTTCAAGCAAGGGTTTTGGCAATGCTCGTAAAATCTGATATTTATATCTTGAGCTTGAAGTCGACCTCAACTCCGGATCGGTATTCATAGACAAATCTCAAGATTTAACTGGGCACTGGGTTCATCTCAAGTCAGACTCAAGCAAGGTCTCGACTTGTCTCAAGTCCGACTCAAGACGGCATTTGCAGGTTATGTCATCGTTTGACGTTGGAAAATATTGAAGAGTATTATGTGTTGCATTTCATAATAACAAACATTGACATGCTGAACGTGTTATGTGCGGGGTGCCCGCACATAACAGCCCAGCTGCGAACCCATTAGAATTTTTTTCCAACTTTGAATGTAAGCGTCGCTACAGCTTTACAAAAGACAATGTAGTGAATGTAGGATAGGATTGCTTGCAAATTAGAGGAAAGACAATTATTACTTACACAAAAAAGGCTTGCCACATTTTGTGCAAAAATAAAAGCATTGAATAAAAAATGAAAGCATTGAATAATAATAAAAGTCACAGATATTTATTAATTGGGTAGTATTTTTATTTTGTAACACCTTCTACTTGTAAAAATTAGTACAAAAAAAGTAAACTTTTTATTAGTTTACATTATAAGTGTAAGGTATTCTTTGCAGAAGCATAGTAGACTAAACGACATCCAAAAACTTTCATCTTTACTAATAACTACTCTGATAACTTTTCTGCATCACATTCCCTGCAATAAAAGTGGGTAAAGGTTTGGTAAGATTTATATTAATGTTGCACTTACATTGTCGCGCAGTGTGTGCTAGCTTCTGTTTGGTCTCACTTTTGCAGCTTTCATGTTTTGCGGAGAATGTAATAATGGTCCAGATCGGTCACTATTGCGGCATCCGTCGTATTACTTTATACACTATTGGGGTTGACCTTGCGGGACTACAACAATGGTTTTGCTGTTTTTATAGCTTTTTCTTCTATAATGCTCATTTTATGAAGTTACCATACACGTATTCTGTCAGTAGACATGTACTCACCCGTCGTCATTCTTTTTTTTTGCAAAAACAACACAAAACACTTTCGATATAATCCCTGCGGCATCGAGTTATTCCTTGACTTGTCACTTTATATAAACACGGAGAATGGCTGTCATGCGTCAAAATGTTAAATTTTAAACCTAACAACACAAAAATGACTACTTTGGTGACTTCCGCAAGACGCACGTTTTCCCGAGCATTGTCGAAGTCCTTGCTTGATTTCCAGAGCATTGCCGGAGTCCTTGCTTGAGACGGACTCAAGCTTGAATTCAAGCTTGAGCTTGAGATACGACTATGAATACCGGCATAAGTTACGGAGTTTCAAAACGCTAAACACCTTAACAACATGAATGCGAAAAACATCTCAAAATAGTATTATCAGAATACCAAATAGTATTATCAAAATAATATTATCAGAAACGGGGTATTGCACTTAGACCATCGATTTGCTTGATTTTCTTTTGTTTATTTACATAGTTTTTTGTTTGATTTGGAATTTTTGAGATAAAAAACTAATACTGTTATCACTTGCTAAAAAAAACTTACCAAAAAGTGTTGAAAAATTTTGTTTAACTTTTCTTGATAATGACTAGGAATATTGTAGTCAAAAATCTGAAGAATTATTTAATCTGTGTTAATTTAATTTTTAAATTATTTGTTACTGTTTCGGTTGTTTTCTTCTTCAATTTTTTTTTTGATACTTTAGTTAATTTTTGTTTTTGTAAACGTAAAGATATAACGCCAAAGCGTAAATCATAATAGTGTTTATTCCGTAGGGTTCAATAATTTCACTTTTTTTACAAATCGATATTGAACAACTGAACATTTTGAAGTAAACAGCGCGCTCTAGAAAGCAACTAATAGCCTCTATACCCTTCCCTGCTTCTCTCTATTCAAATGCTTTTTGATAAACTATATTTTTATTTTTATATTCTAGCACGTAAATAAATAATGTTGATGGTTTTCCGACACGGGAACAGGCGACATATAATTGGCCATGTGAAAAACATAGATTTTCTAGATTGATGCCACATACACTTTGCGACTACCCTTGCCATTTATTTATTGACATTGCAAATGCAAGCCGCACTAGACACTGTAAACGTTTAAAACTGAATGGCATATCGTTCGGTATCATAGGGATGCGTGGGATTGAAACATCTTCGCCTTCGTACTTCCCTTTCAAAATGTTTGAAAGGGAAGTTAAATTGAATGACGTTGACATTTGTTAGCGCGGTTATGTTTTTTGTTTTAAATTGAATGACGTTGACATTCGTAACGCGCTTTTTTTAAAATATGCAAAACTAAATGTATATTTTTCAATCTTTCTGAGAGATTTTCTTAATATTTTTTTCCGTAAGAACCTTGTACAGAGTATTAGAAAACTACAAAAAAAAAATCATCCAAATTGGTCAATTGCCGTTTTCATGCTATGTCGTGACAACGGAAAACGGGTTTCATTTTTATATATATAGATTAATAATCATTAAATAAACAATCAACATTTTTAGGAAAAAACTAGCAATATTTTTTTTTTTCATTACGCCATATTTAGTTTCTATTGCAATTACACATCTGACGGGCGTTCCGGCTTGCTTTTTTTTTGTACTTTAAAAGACAATGGTTTTTCTCTACCTGTAGCAAAATGAATAATTATATATGGGTTTTATTGAAGCTTGCAATTGCTTTAAAATAATATTCATCTAAAATATTTTATTTACTTTGCTTTATAAATGAACTCATTCATTATTATATCGAAAGTAGCTTAATAATAAAGAATTTCATTTTTAAAATAATTTTGGTAACATTTAGCTTTGACAAATTATTGACAGCTAACATTCAACGCTTTGTTTTTCTTTCATCATACATTAAAAGCTTAATACTTTTTCATATATGTATGCTTTTTTTTGATGTTGTGAAAGATATAAGTTATTAAATTTGTTAACCAAATATTAAAGATACGTATGTGATGACTGTGTTTACTGCAATTGAAATTTATTAGTATAACGAGCAATTAATAATTATGTGACGTATTTTTTTTTATATACATAATAATGATTTAGATGTTCAATCAAGTCTACAACCTCTATGCTAAAATTTAGATATAAATACCTGGAGTTATTCGTCGAGACACCAACCACTTACTGTCACCAGAGGAACTACGATGTCGCCTTCATATCAATAATAAATAATCTCACATTTAACAATGGTTACTGAAACTAGAAGAAACAAACTGAATTTGCTGTATTCGCCATTCCGTAACTAATCGTAAATGACTTATTACCTTTGATCAGTAACTGACTTAAAAGCTTTACAATTTCACAACTAGTGTAGAACTATATAATAAAATCAAATCCTATTGACCAATTAGAATCTCGTAAGCACGAGATTGCTTTAATTAAATTAGAATTTTATGATTGAGTCAGACCTTTACACAAACTGGAATATTACGCTATGGGGTAGTTGAGGTAGTACTTCGATAGAAAAAGACTTAGAGTTACTGTTCTCACCGTCGGCCAACCCCCCTTTTCCACGAGGTAGGTCGGCCAGAAGGCGTAGCATTCTCTCAGACTTTGAGATATCAGGAGATCTCAATAATAATTATGACATAAATTAAACTAATAAACACAGTGTATAAGATAAAACAATAAACCTTATTTGAACATTTATAAACAAAACATTTCTGATTCTATTACTATAACAATAATTATGAGCAAAGAAAAGAAATAAAATTAATAATGTTAATTAGTTATTTAGACAAAATTAAGAGTCTTAATGTAATTATTTTTATCACACTCACTAGGAGTCACTTGCGTTAATAGGCACAACACAAACACGATGCACACCTCGTTGCGTAACGCCCGTGGCAGTTTTAATTGAGATCAATCGCACGACACCATCTTTTCCAGGGTGAATTTCGGTGATGCGACCGAGTCTCCACTTTAGCGGTGGCATGTTGTCTTCGATGAGAATAACCATTGTTCCTACTTTCAACTGGTTATAGGTCGCTCTTTGCCATTTGTTTCTTTTTTGAAGTTCCGACAGGTATTCCTTGTGCCATCGCCTCCATAAAAGTTGTCGCAGCTTTTCTACCCGCTGCCATCGAGATAAGCGATTGTCTTGGACTTGTGTCAGGTCAGGCTCCGGTGTTGCAGTTAATGGGGCCCCAATCAGAAAATGTCCTGGGGTTAAGGCTTCTAGGTCGTTAGGGTCATTGCTAATAGGAGTGAGCGGACGGGAATTGAGGCAAGCCTCAATGAGACAAAGAAGTGCAACTGGTGTTGGACTGGCCAACTGGTGTTGTGATAATGGATTGTCTCTGAATATCAGCAAATGCAAAATTGTATCTTTCACTAGAAGAACTAAGACAATTACCTACGACTACACTATTAATGGAGATGTCTTAACTAGGGCTGCAATTATAAAGGACTTAGGTGTCACTTTTGACTCACAACTATCTTTTGTGAATCACATTGATTGTATAACCGCCGATGCCCTTAAAATGCTGGGTTTTGTAATCAGGTCTTGCAAAAATCTCGATTCGGTGCAATGTCTAAAAGTTTTATACTGTGCCCTGATTAGGTCGCGTCTTAAATACGCTTCTGTAATATGGTCACCTTTTTATGCCAAATACTCTTAACAGGTCGAACGCATACAGAGAAAATGTTTGAAGTACTTATGTTTCAAAGAGGATTCGTCGTATCCATCTCACGGAATCGAAAATGATATTTTATGTGATAGATTTCAGTTCTGTTCATTGGAAACGCGTCGCACTGTGCACCTAGTTAGTTTTTTACATAAGATACTTAGTAACACAATTCTGTGCTCTGAATTACTATCTCAAATTCAACTGTGGGTTCCGCAATTTAATTCTCGACAGCACCGGTTTTTCTTTGTTTCAAAACCTAACACCAATATTGCTTTAAGATCTCCGAGTCGTTCAATGTGTATCATGTTTAACCGGATTTCTACAGAATGCGACATATTTGTTGATAAATGGTCTGTTATTCTCTCTGTCATTTTGCGTCATACAAAGTCAGCTCGGTCATAATGTGGTAATTTTAATCAATTAATTTCCCTGAATTACCTTTTCTTATTTTGCTTGAGTCCTTGAGTTTTTCAACTAGTTTTTCTACACTCTGGTCGCGTTCTTATTGTCTCTATGTTTCTAATTGTTTGTTTATGGCCATTTATGGCTGCTTCGCTTCTAACTTATTTATACTTTTGCCATCTAGCAACTAGTGAAATGGCAGTTCCCTAATGGGAAGGCAGTGTGCTTAAGCTGCCTTTTGCAATATGGCACCACATTTCACTAGAGTATACTTGCCTACCTATCCTGTAAATGGGTTTATCCTGTTGGATAGCTACTTAATAATAATAATAATAATAATAATAATAATAATAATAATAATAATAATAATAATAATAATAATAATAATAATAATAATAATAATAATAATAATAATAATAATAATAATAATAATAATAATAAAGAAGTGTGTGCATTTCCTCTATAGTTATTAATAAAGATCCCATGACACGTTTAAAGTGCGTTTTAAATGCTTTCACGCCGGCTTCCCATAAACCTCCCAGGTAAGAAGATCTGGGAGCAATAAACTTACAAGTAATCCCTTTATTAATTAAGTCATCTTTAACACATTTAAAAGTTTTAGATTTAAATAGATTTTGAAGCTGTTTTGGATCATTATTTGCGCTTACAAAGTTTGTCCCGTTGTCGGAGAACATGCATTTAACTTTACCTCTACGCGACATAAGTCTTTTTAACGCGTTCAAAAAACTTTCGCTAGTTAAATCAAACACTAATTCAAGGTGGATAGCTTTAGTTGCCATGCAAACAAAAACCGCTACGTAAGATTTTGTCATTTTCCGACAACGTCCACGCTCTAGTTTTAACGTAATAGGCCCGCAATAATCAACTCCACAATTTTTGAATGACCTGGCGGCACTTACGCGAGTAGCAGGTAGATTTCCCATTATCTCTTGATGGATTACTGGGTTTGCTTTAAAACATTTGACGCACTGTCTCAAAACGAAACGGACAGCATTTTTACCTGCTATTGGCCAAAACTTTTGTCGGAGAGCTGCTAATGTTTCTTGCACTCCGGCGTGTAATTCGCGGATATGAGTTTCTCTAATTATGTTATGAGTAACAATATGACTTTTTGGAAGGAGGATTTGATGTTTATTGTTAAATTGCAGACTTGCATTTTGAAGCCGCCCACCTACGCGAAGTAATCCTTCCGGGTCTAAAAAGACGTTTAAACACTTTACCTGGCTATTGTTCTCTATTGATTTATTGTTTGAAATATTATTTATTTCGTTTGGAAAATATTGACGTTGTACAATTTTTAAAATAATAAATAACTTCGGCACGTTAAAGATCTTTTACTGTTAAGTTTGAATTTGATTTAGAATTAAGATTTTGTTTTGAAGTATTGATAACAAAACGAAGACAATATGCTATAATTCTTTTCAATTTTGTGTATGAACTAACTCTCTCTAACACTGGTAAATCAAAGGGTGTCAATTGCGCAATATTTATGCTGTAGCTGATTTTTTGTTCGGGTGGCTCAATTTTAGTTATGATATTGTATTTGGGCCAATTTTCTGGTGATTGATGTAAATAATCGGAACCGTTCCACCACAGTTTAGAATTTTTTAAATTTGCGGGAGACATACTTTTGGAGATAATGTCTGCTGGGTTTGCAGCGCTATTTACATGACGCCATTGTTCTGGGTCTGTTTGTGTGTGGATTTCAGATATTCGATTTGCGATGAATGTCTGAAACCTGTTGGGATTTGAAGCAATCCAGCACAGTGTTATTGTTGAGTCTGACCATAAAATTATATTGTCAAAATTAATGCCTAAACAATGTTTAACCTTTGATACTAGTTGCGACAGCAAAACAGCCGCGGTAAAGTAATGGGTTTAATTGGAGCTACGCGGAATTTTGAGCATAATAGATTTACCGAGACCTTAGAATTTTGACATGATACCGTTCTTAAATAAATTGCTGCGCCGTATGCTTTAATACTTGAATCACAAAACCCATGTAATTCTATTAATTCGTAGGGCTGATAAGGAATTACTTTTCTTAGAATTTTAAATTTATTTATAAGAGGTAACTCTGATAGGAAATTAATAAATTTAGTTTCTAAGTCTCGAGGAACTTTATCGTCCCATTTTAATTTAGTTTTTGTTTGCCATAGCTGTTGAAGGATAATTTTTGCGAAGACAGTAACAGAGCCTAAGTTTCCGATAGGATCAAATAATATACGCAAATGCACATTTCCTGAATTATGGAAAAAAGGTTGCATATGTCCAGTTTTTAAAAAAGGCAATATCAATAACATTAATAACTATAGACCTATATCTTTATTGTGTTATTTTGCCAAGATTTTTGAGTCTATACTTTTCAAACACATATACTCCTGTGTCAAAACATCAATATCCCCTCTACAACATGGATTTATGAAAAAACGGTCAACTATCTCAAATCTTGCTAGCTTTAGCGAATACGTTTCAAAGACTTTACACAATAAACATCAAATCGACGTAATCTACACTGACTTCCGTAAAGCCTTTGATCAAATAGATCACTATATATTATTGGGCAAATTAAAATCGCATGGCTTTTGTGTTTCAAATCTTATTTAGTTGGTAGGGAGCAATATGTTAGATATCAAAACTTTTTATCCAATTCATTTATTTCTACTTCTGGAGTCCCACAGGATTCCAACTTGGGCCCTTTGCTTTTTCTGCTGTTTATTAATGATATAGTTAGTGTAGTACAATGTAATAAGCTTTTATTTGCAGATGATTTAAAAATTTTCTATAAAATTCGTTCCAAAAGTGACTGTATTGCCATGCAAAACAGTGTGGATGCAGTGGTTCAATGGTGTAAGCTGAACCGACTGCACTTAAACATTTCAAAATGCAATGTTGTTACATACTCCAGAAAAACTTTGAGTACAAGTTTTCCTTACCACATCAATAGCATCCTACTTGCTAGGAAATCTGAAATAAAAGACTTGGGTATTATTTTTGATGAAAAATTTACATTCACTAATCATGTCAATGAAATAATAACGAAAGCCTTTAAGACATATGGTTTTATATACAGGAACTGCAAAGATTTTTCAAACATAAAAACTTTAATAATATTATATTGCTCCCTAGTACGTTCCAGACTCGAATATGGAGCCTTGATATGGTACTCCATTTATAATATTTATATTAGTAACCTTACTTTTGAATAGATTTAGTTTCAATTCTTTGCAAGTGCGGCGAGTAATCATTAACATAAAATTCCTGGACAACCTATTGCATTCCAATATTGACTGCCCTTACCTCGTACAAAAATTAAATTTTTTTATTCCTCGTATAAACTCACCTCAGTGTCAGACTTTTTACAGCATGCTTTGTAAGTCTAATGCTCTACTCAGGTCACCAATATCTCTCATGTGCGATCAATTTAATATGATCTCTGAAACTTGCGATATTCATGCTGACAGTCTGAAAATGATAGAGAGTCATATTCAAAAATTTTTTGACTCTTTATTATCTTGATATCTTTGTATCTCTTACTTAATATGCAGCGTTATGTTAATGTTAATTTTTTTTATTATCATTATTATTATTATTTTATTTTATTTTATATACATTTGTATTGTTTTGCAAAAATTAAAATATGTTTTTATCATTTTTTCTGTAATTGGGTGTACACCTGTAGAAAAAATAAAGCTATTATTATTATTATTAAAATATTGAGGCAATTGTGCTTAACACAAATCGCTTTGAGACAGGCTCATTTAGCATTTTTGTTTTAATTTTATAGCTTAGTAAATCATTTGCACAATCCTAATGTAGACCTAGCGCTGTTTTACTATTTGGGTCTAGTTTTATAAATTGTGCCCTGTCTGATGAAACCGGTAAAACTTTAGGATTGTTGGATGCCCATTTGCTAAGTTCAAAACAACTCTTTCTTAATATTGTAATTAAGTCATCTCTTAGAGATAATGTTTCGATTTCGGAATCTACTCCTGTTAGAATATCATCCATATAAATGTTGTTAAGAATGACTTCAGTAGCAATTGGAAATTCTGATGCAGATTCAAAGACTAATTGATGCAAACACCGCATGGCTAGATATGGAGCACTACTTGTTCCGTATGTGACAGTTTTAAGAAAATATGATTCACATTTGATACTAGGGTCTGACCGCCATAAGACCTTCTGGTATTTCCAATGCTCTGGAGAAATCCAGATTTGGCGGAACATTTTTATTATGTCTGCAGAAAAAACAATTTGAAAGCGGCGGCACCGGAGCAGTAGACTAAATAGGTCTTTTTGTAAATTGTACCCTGTCAACAATTGGCTGTTCAAGCTATATCCGGTGGACGATTTACAGCTAGCATCATAAACCACTCTAACTGATTTTAAAGAACCATTGTGTTTTATTACGCCATGGTGAGGAAGAAAACATCCTTCGTCATTATTTGTTCCGTAGACCGTTTCCATGTGTCCCAAACTAATATATTCATTCATAAAAGTGACATATTTATCTTTGAGTTCGGTATTCATTTGTAAACGATTCTCTAAATACTTGAATCTTTTGTGAGCTATTTGAAAAGTATTTCCAATTTCAGGCGTATCTGATTTGAAAGGAAGATTAACAACGAACCTGCCATCGTAAAATCTTTTGTGTGTTTTTAGAAATATTTCTTCACATCTTTTGCCTTCTAATGTAGGCGCTGTTTTTGAGTCGTTTAAATCATCCATTTCCCAAAGTTTTGTAACAAGCTTTTCTAAATTGTCTTTACTTGGACTATTATTTGTGCCACAAAAAATATTATTAACATGAATAACCGCGGTTTAATAAGGTCCTCCTAAAACCCAACCTAGAACGGTATTTTGCAAAAATGTATGTTGATTACTCAATTTAATTCGACCGTCTGTGAGTAAATCCCAAAATAAAGATGCAACGAGCAATAAATTTACGGGAGAAGAAATATTAAAATTTGGGTCTGCCAGATTAATGTTTACTGGGACGGGTATTTCAGTTCTATCAAAATTTTTAGCTGGAAAGTGTGTGTTAATTGATGGAACTACTAGACAATTAATATCGTTGCAGTAATTACTATTTAATGATTTAAACTTTAGTTTACAGGCTTGATCAATAACATTAGAGCTTTTACAGACGCCGCTAATAGTAATATTCACCTTTTGTACATCTAACTGTAAAACCTTGCATAATTCTTTGGTAATTAGATGCTGCTGTGATCCTTGGTCGAGTAAGATTCGCGTAATATGTGCATTTCCAGAACTATCAAAACATTTTATTACAGCCGTAGATGGCATTACCTGGGTATTTTGTTGTAAAATAAAATCCTTAGCATTAACGTTTAAATTTTGAGAGTGATACGCTTTCGGACTTTCCTGTCGCCATGTCGAATGTATGTTCGTGACCACTCTTTAAACAATTGTAACAATGTTTTAATCTTCTTACTTCCTCTGATCTTTGATCAACATTTAATTTTGAGAAATTAGGACACTGCGGTACATTATGACGTGTAGCTTTGCATAAATGACAAATGTGGTGTTAATTTTTGAAAATATTATTATCATTAAAATTGCAGTTTTTTTTTTGATCAAGTTTGCTAAAATCATTGTTTTTACAGTCGTTTTCCTTTTCAAAGTGAAATCCCATGAACTCGAATGTGATACATTTCTTGTTTAAAAAATTTATTAATTGCGCAAGATTGGGTAGTTCGGTAGAGGTCAAACAATTTTCCCAATCTTTTTTAGTTTGATAATCAAATTTAGTTGTTAATAAGTAAATGATCAACATGTCCCATGAAGTGGTGTCAATATTTTGTAACTGTAACGCGAACAGATTACAATTTAATTTATCTAGAATATCCTGTGGAGAGTGAGATTTGGACATTTCTGGTAAATTAAACAGCTCATGGATGTGCTGTAGAACAATTAACCGTTTATTATTATAACGCTCTTGAAGAAGCTTCCATGCCTGTTGATAAATTTGGCTTGAAACAGGTAGCGATGCAATGGTTCGTTCAGCATCTCCAATTAAACACCCTTTTAAGTAGTGAAATTTTTGAATACTGTTTAAACTATTATTTTTATTAATCAAGGAATCGAAACTATCAGAAAAAGTTGTCCAATTTGTGTATGAGCCATCCAATTTCTTTAAGTCAATAATTGGCAAATTAATCGGTATATTATTTGTATCATTAGTTACCGCACTTTCGCAGGTTGGTGTTCGGTTTGTCCGCGATTCTAAAATGTCTTCTGCTTGGGCTACAAGCTCGTGATATTTGCCTTCAAAGTCTTCACGGGTTGTATTGTCTTCCTCGCGAGTTTCGATTTCAATTTGCAATTGTATTTCTTGAAATTGTTGAAGTATTGTTCGGAAATCAGAAAAACGACTTTGCAGAACACGAATATTGTCATTATCGCTAAACTTTTCTAGAAACGTTTGAAATCTTGTTAAAGTAGCTTTAATTACTTTCCGGGATTCCCTTAATTTTGCTAAAGTCATTTTTATTAAACTTGAATTAGTAGCGTGCTTTAACTGTGAGATGCGATTTAAAAGAAAGAATAGATCGTCAAAAAAAAATTAGTGTTGTTGAAAAATTGCTTTGAATTAATTTGCACACACTTCAAATAGGGATTTATAATGCTGGATAACACAAAGAAAATGAAGAAACAATGACCACTAACCTTGTGATGCCTTCTTTTTGATAAAGTGTACCGAGCACGATGAAGAAGATGTCGAGAGTCGATGTTTGTCTTCTCAGTTGAGACTTCTTTTGCTGTTTGCACGCCAATCTGGGTTTGTTTCGCCCCTTGGAACCTTTGAAACTTTATTACGTACTTAATGTGTAGTTGACTTGACCCCAAAGCACTAAATTAGCGTGGTTAATCCGGTTTGATAGGACCAATGTTTCTGCTAAGGGGTAGTTGAGGTAGTACTGCGATAGAAAGAAGATAGGTTGTTGCTTCTACTATGTATCAAAGTGGACTGTGTCCGTACATTTCCTACAAATGCTGATGTTACTTTTCTCCCCGTCGGCCAACCCCCCTTTACCACGGGGTAGGTCGGCCAGAGGGCGTAACAGGAATCTTATAATCAAACTAGAATGCTGTAAGTAAATTAGAATGGCACCAATTTACAAACAAACTGAAATTCCATAATCTAATTGGAATTTCTTAATGAATTGGCATTTACTAGATTACTTTGAATTTTACAAACAATTCAAAATCCTTTATAAACTCAATTTTAGAACTCATTGCAGCTGCTACAACAAACTGTAGAACTTGTGAAATTAATCTCAGTTAATTCACAATTGAAAGTCAACTGTCTTTTCTAAAAAGTAGAAAGAACTGTAAATAACTTTGTAAAGCGATCATAATATAAATAGCGCTCCAACGCTAATTAAACTATTGTGTAGTACGTGTACGCACTTTGACATTTTCATGACTATCAAATTAATATGAAAATAGACTTTTATATGACTTAGAACTTTACAAACAAACTCAAATTCTATTATCAACATAGAAATCCTTTAATTGAATTGCCAGTCTTTTAAAAGACCTTGAACTTTAAAAACACACTAAGAGTTTACTGATTGAAACTTTATTTTAATTTTGATAACCCACCGCAGCTGCTCTAGAAAACTGCACGCCACGTGACATAAATCACAAATAAAATGTCAACCGCAATAGTGTAAGAACGGGACGTAACAAGAGTAGCTGTAAAATCACTTTTTAAAGCAATAATACTGTAATTAACGCTGTAACGCTAACTACGCTAAGTGCGCTGTACGTAGACGCACTTCTAACGTTTGCCTGATTATTGAACCATCAAACGCAGGGGTCTTGTTACCTTATATAACGTTATATAAACCTTACTACTCGAGTTTAAGAACCTCACCTGCTACAACAAAATGAAGGCGGAAAGAATAGTATGTATGTATATGTTTAGGGTATGAGCTACATATGAATAGGTGTGTATGTATTCTGCTGTAACAGAATACGGAAACTTGTTATGCTGTAACAGCCCAAGGGAACAACGTACACGTCGTTTTGTTTGTAGGCTTTAAAATTATTTTATGAAACGTTTATTAACGTTAATAATCTAATTACTAAGTTTTACTAATTAGTACTTTAATTAGTAATTTAATTGAAGTAACTTATTTTTTTAATTTTGAACTGATTAATTACAACAATGTTTGTTTGTATCAATTCTAGTCTACTGAAGAGTCATCTCATTGAATTAATTCGAACTGAATTAATTTGAACTAATTAATAAATAATAATAATTTTTTTAACAGTAACAAAGTTGAATTTATAAAATATCGTTAAAGACGCAAAGTGATCTGATTGATTTATTAATTTATCTACAATGATTATTGTCTTGACAATACTGTGAGTTCTTATTTATTAATTGACTTATTAATTATTATGTGCATTAACTTAAACTTACAACAATTGAGACAATAAAGAAAACTAGAGCATTCTTTAGATTGGTCAGTTCTTTCGTTCTTTGAGGAGTAATAATGTAGACTGTTAAATTACGTCATTTACATAATTTACACTGCAATTTAATTATTTTAATGACTGAATTATTAATTACTTAATAAACTACACCAACTGACGATATGAGATGTTAATTAAAATAGGTGAATATACAAAATAACATAATAACACAATAATCATTTACAAATTAGTTAGTAATATTTTAATTCGTAATTTAATAACTTTGATGAGAAGGAAATAATATATTATATTTCAATTGTCTATATCATTATATGTTGTATAATTGTTTATATCATTATATATTGTCTATATATAATGATATAAACTATATCATTAGTCTGATATAGTATAATGATTGAAACTTTGGTTTTTTTGTCTATTGGACTATTCAAAATTGTAATTAAAATTATTAACTGGCTAATAAAATAATTATTGAACTATTGAACTGATAGATAACTCTTCAAAACTATTAATACGGAATAGTGTTATACAAATTCTGTGAGGTCAATTACTCACAGTTTTACTTCTGGATTGCACTTTATTCTTAATTTGAACAACTGAACTTGAACACCTTTTCTCACTGCCACTCAAACTAACATTAACTTCCTATTTTAGATTTTCAGTGATTATTTTTTTCCCTCTCCCAAAATATTAAATCCTAGAATTTTTCTTTAGTTTTACTTTGGATATAATTCTCAGAATGAGGGTGTGAAAGTTTCTTTCGGCGTTCGTCTAAACGTGCTCATACAATCAAAAACCTTTTTGCCTCTCTTTAGTACCAACTTACAATAAGGCGCCCCTTTCTTTTGCTTTTAATCTTATTTACAACAACTAGAAATTTACCCGCTTATAGAATTTCTTTTAAAATTTCTATGAAATGGTCCATAGCTGGAACCGACCCTACTGTTTTATTTCTTTATTGCTTTTTGCCTGGATTTTCCTTTATTTTTGACAAATGTATATTTAAATATTACTTATTTATTTCAAAATTTCCAAAATATTATTTTGTTTGCGATTTTATTTATTATAAATTTGAATCGAAATTTTCATTGCGTTACACAACAATCAAGCATTAACATTCTTTCTCTGCAGTCTGTACTACATTTTTTATCTGTATTTATATCATAGATTTTTTTTCCAATCTTTTTTATTTACCCATGTTTCTACCATTCCTATTATGTCAAACTGTATGTATTCCCAAATTCTTGATATCTTATTCTTGCTACATTTCAAAATACTGCTTTTTGTACATCGTCTTCTTTTTTAACTGTGTAATTTTTTCTGTTTTTTTTATTACGTTTCGGTTTTATTAGTTTTTCTACTCTTTTTTCTATTTTACTTTTTAACATTATTTTTTCTGCTTTTTTTATTTTTTTTTCTTAATTCGCCTTTTTTTATTTATTTTAAATTTTTTGATTTTTTGTCTGTTCTTTTTCTTGTCCACCTTTTTGTCTCCATTCCTTTCTTACTCTTTTTTTGTCTTCTGTTATTTTGTTCAACTGTTCTCTCTTGTTTTATTTTTTCTTCTTTTTTACGGTTTTTTTCTCTTTTCTAGATTTGAGAGCTTTCTTATTTTGTTGTTTTGAACCTTCTTTTTTTCAACATCTTTTTTTCTTTTCTGCTTTATCTTCTTTTCTTTCAGCTTTCTTGTGTTTTTAACCTCTGCATCTTTTCCCCGTGTTGTTTCTCGTACTTTTTCTAATTTTTTTACCTCCTATCTTACCTCTCGTGTTCTTTTTTGTGCTTATTGTCATATTCAATGCTTTTTTTAACTTTCTTATTTTCTAAAACGTTTTTTCGAGTTTTCCTTTCTACTTCATACATTTTTTCTTCTCCAAAATTGTCTTATACCCTATTTTAGCATTCTTTCCTTTTCTTCTTTCTTCTGCTATTGACTATCTTAAATTTTTCTTTTTTCGTCTATAAATATGTTTTTTCTCATTTTCTCCTTAATTTTTTTTAATTACAGTTTTTCCTCTTCCCACTTGTCTAGTTTGATCACCACTATCTTTATCTTATTTATCTTTTACATCTTCCTGACTTTTAGTGCCACTTCTAGATTCTATGTCTTTTTAATTTCTTTTCTGTTTATCTAACCATATTTCTGTCAAGTCTATTTGACATCCGTTTGTTTTATCTATTTCTAAAAGACTTATATTTTATTCTTAACCGATTTTATAATAGTTTTTTTTTTGCTGTTCTATTTCTTATTATTGATTTGTTATTGATTTTTTTTGTTATTATTTTGGTTTTTGTTGTACTTTTATCTATGTTTTCTCTATTGCTTAAATTTTTATTTAGGGTTTTTATTAATTTATTTTTTTATTATTTTTTTTTCTAAAATTTTATCTATGTAAATGTAAATTCTTCATCTTGTTAAACTTTTTTTTAAATTTTTTTCTGTTTTTTTTTTGTTTTCTGTATTATCCGTTTGCTAACTTATTAGTTAGCTCTTCAAAAAATTGAACAAAAAAAACTTTTGAATAAATACTATTACAAATAGAAAACTATAAATAATAATATAATAGAATAAAATTAGAATTCTATGAATTTCACGCAAAAAAAATTCTAAAAATCAATTAGCTATTAATTATATTTAAAAATTAGAGATAGTTATTGTATAATAACACACAAAAAAATAAATTGTTTGAGAAAAAAAAGTTAATATTAATTTTTGACAAAAAAAAAACAAATTGCTTAACAAAACATGCGTTGTAACACAATTATTTTATTAAAAAACATTTTCTTGAAACTAATATTGTTGACAATTATGAAATTTATAAAAAATCTTATGACCAAAGTTTGTTTATAACATTTTTTTAAGCAATCAAACTTAGTTAATTAGTGAACACTTTATTGCTTCGTTAAACCTTCTTGTATTTTCATTTTTCAATTAGTTAATGTAAAAATTAAGTACTAAAAGTTGCATTTTTTTTCAGATTACTTGAAGAATTATTTTCTCAAGCTAATTTTAAAACTCTACAAAACTACAAGGGTGCCGTGTTAGTGGACGCTAAATAGCTGCAATCTGTTTATGGCTTTCTTCAAAACTGAATATACTGTATATTCTGCTAGCGCTGCTAACGAGGAAACCTTGAACTAGATGTGTATATTTTGTATATACTTTGCAGCTTTTCAGCGTCCACCCAATAATTTTTCCAGACAAGAACCGTTCAAGGAAGAAAACTGTTATTGCAAATATAAATAACCAAGCTTTAGTCATTTATGAAAAAAAATAGTAGATTGTCATAAGACATTGCAGAAAGCACAAAAACATTGAAAACTTTTCAGCGTCCGTATATGGACGCTGAATCATCCGTAATTTTCATATGTATGGACGCTAAAAAGGTAGCAATCATAATACATAAGGCATCATAATACATCCTTATACCCAACCTGAGCCATTTGAAGTTTCATACCATTCTGATCCACCCTTTAAATCAAACATTACAGCATTTAACTTGGTGTATATTGACTACTATTAATTTGTTTATTTTATTTTTTTTATATATACATGTAAAATGTTAATTTTAAAAAAATTTATTTTTTGAATTTTATACGAATTTTTTCATACAATTCTGACCCATTCTGTTTTGACCATTCTGATCCATTTACGAGTATATTCATTTTTTCTTAGTTTTCATACTATTATGAGCCAGTATTGCAATTTTTTTTTTCTATGGAAAAATTTGTTTTGTTTTAGTAATTTTTATTTTTTTCGGTAAATTTATTGTTTTTGAATTCAGAAATTTTGCTCCAAGAATTAAAAAAGATTTATTTTGGTTTTATTGAGCAATAACTTCTTTAGACTCAAATTAAAAATTACTTTATGAACTTTTTAGCATACATACGTAGAAAAGGATTCTTATATGTTTGCAAATAGGAAGTGAGTTTTATTATCCATCGGTGGTTTTCTTGTTCCAAAACCTAACCAAATGTGTTTATAATAATTTTGTTGATAAGATTTACAAAAAACTCTTGATAACATTGCAAAAATTGAATATATTTGTGTTCTATACAAATAATAATTATTAACAGGTGCAAAATGTGTACGTGCTGATTTGTGTCAGGTCAGGTCATATGTGTCAGAGCTGAAATTCCCAACAAGTGTTAAGAGTTGAAGAATTAAATCCAATGTTTGAGTGAGGTGTAGATACATTTCCTATTGTATTGTACACCATTGGCCTATATTTTATTCTAAGATTACATTCATTCTTACAAATTTTAAAATATTGAGATTTTTTATCTAGGAGGCTAGAAAATGTTGCTGTTGTAGCAACAGCAACTTTGATTATGTCAATTTAACAACGGTATCTGAAAAGGTAATTTTTAAAATATGATTGAATATAGATTAATTTAATAAGATTAATATTTAATGCCTAATTATTTTATGAGCAATTGCTCACAAAATATCAATGATGCTAATGATCAAAATTTTTTTTATTGAAATTTTATCATTGACAGAAATAAATTTAAAAATAATATGTTTGTTCGCAACAATTTGTTTATTTTTGACGACTTTTGACTTCAATCCCCGCCTCAAAAATGTCAAGTCTAAAATTAAGTGCTGCCAACCAAAATAAGAAAAAATAACTACGTATCTCTAATTAGAGGGGGACAAATTGAAACTAGAGGATAAGCGTTTTTTTCGGTAGATGACTTGTTCTATTACCGCTTTATTTTGGGGTTTAATTTCTTTATCGACTATCAAAATTATATAGCTCGAGTGTCAAAATTCATGTTTTGAAGACGTTGTTTGGAAAATGGCCGACGCCGCCATGATACTTTTTCTGAAATTTGTGAATTTTTAATTTGTTTTTAAGATTTTTTTTATTTTTTTATAAATTGAGTTATTATAATTGAGAAATTTTTTTAATTTTTTTTATTTGTTGTAAATATTTCAGTACTGGAGGTATAATTATTTAATTTTTATGTAAGATATTTGTAATTAGAATTCCAGTTCATTTAATTAATTATGATTTATTAAATATCGTTCATTGTTGGCTGTGTATATATTCCAAAATCTTACTGGTTGAGCCTTTTTTTTTTTTGCTAGCCAATAAATAGGTCGTTGTCAACCTATAGGCAAAATTTAGATAACAAGTGACGCTCAAAACTCAAGTAAGGTCACTCTTGCCAATTTATTTTACATCTGAAGATCCACGACCAAAGCTGAGCTAGTACGAATCAAGCCTTTAGAGGTCATATGAGCCCTTGTCAAAAGAAAGGGTTACAATGTCAAAAAAAGTAAAATATCAATTCTTGTGTTAATTTATTTAATTATTACACAATTTGCTTCACTTACTTTACTTATACACACTAAAATTTAATTATAGTTTGATCAATTATGAATTTTCATACCTCCACGTATTGTGATTTTTAATAAAAAAATCTTTTTATGGTCTGTTTTTTTGTGCTAGTTTTTAGTATAATTATTAAAATCATAAGAAAAATAAATAAAGCAATTATCCACTATCAATATTTTGAACTTGCAGCGCAGCTTACACAAAAATGTTCAAGCTAAATGCGCGTTCGTTATTTAAATGCTTGAAGAAACCTTAATTTCGGTTCTAATTCTGGTAAAAATGGTTAGGTTTCAGGTATAAATGAGGATGCAGCTCCGTTCCTTGAAAAAGTTTTGCAAAAGTTTCAAATTCTTTACGATCATATAATCCAAATGTTTAAAAAAATCTTTTAAACATTTTAAATAAGACATTTGTCTTATTTAAAAACCAAATCAAAAACAAAAAATGAAAATTATAGGTGAAACAAGTTTTCAATTATTAAATAATAATAATAATTTACTTTGCTCTAGCAAATGCTTTTTGTTTTACTTTCAAACCAAAATTTTTAATTTTATTTACTTTTTATTTTGATAATAATAATAATGCTTCGTCTTCTACACATAAAACTATTTCAACGTTTAATTAAGTTCTGAAATTATCATAAAAAAAAATTTTATTTCGCCTACAAATAATAATTTAATCAGAGTCACACTGATCGCAGTGCGCCATTTATCATTTATCCGTAATTTTCATTACAAATTTTTAACAAAGAATAAATTGAATAAATTACGAACTAAAGTTAACAATAAACAATTCAGATTGTTTCGATAAACATCAGTGACGCGACGTGTAACAGTTCGAGAGTCTGATCGAGTACCCAGCCGGTTCGTGCGAGTTGGAAATGTGAACGGCGAGGCGAGTCGAAACTTTTTTTAAAATTTTTTGTGCTAAGATTATAAAAGCTAAAACAATATTTTCCCCAGCTGTAGGGGTTGGGATTTCCAAGGTGTAAAGTCCTATGTTAAATTTCTGAACCAAATTTATGGTACTTATTGTTGCAAAAACACATTTTCTTCGAAAAAGCTATGCACTCAAGTGTTGTAAAGTAGATAATAATAAATATGAAATTTCCAAAATTCCCCTAATATTTTGGTCATAATAATAATATTTATTAATTTGAACAATTTCAAACATTACTAATTTATATGTAAAGACTAAAGACCTTAGACAACGATAGCCAATGCTATGGGTGATCCTTATGTGCAAAATCACTAATTTGAGAATTTAGAATAAATTATTTTAAAAGATCTTGTAGATATAATAGCATTAATAGCATCATGCTAATAAAAAAAAATACTTTTTATATCAGCAGCTAGTGTTGCATAAATTCTGTGCTGTTTAAATATTTGACGGAGTTAAAAATTAATGAAAAAATTATATTAAAAAAAATTATGATTTTGTTGTAACGCAAACGCACTTTCCAGTCGTTTCTATCATTTTGCATTATTTTTTTGTTCTATTCTTCTATTTCTTTCATGAACCCGGCGTGGGCCCGGTCCGGTACAGTGGTTTTCTTCTTTATCCCTTGCACCCTTGCAGCAAGAAAATAATAAAACCATAAACCAACATGCCTTTGTCTGCCCTCTGGCCTGGGCCTAAACCGGCACGCGTGCATGGCGTCCAGCACGATTTCATCCTGTCTCTTGGAAATTCCCACCTTTTTTGTCTAATTGAGTAATTTCTAATATTTCTATTGTCTAATGTCGGTAATATCACTAATATCTGGCTGAATGTCTGCTACAGTTATGCAAGTCAAAAATTTTGCTTGTATATTTTGTTTTTGACTATTTTGGCCTAATTCAAGTTATGAATTTTACAGTGATTAAATTATTAATCTATCTGATTTAATAAAAGCGCTATAAATTGGTGCCTTTGTTTATACTTAGTTAAATTATATAGGTCAGGTATAAAGTATGACGTGTCTCTTAAATTATAAACGATTCATTTGGCATCTCAAATCTCTATCTCAAATCTCATCATTCTCATCTACTCAATCCGCAATCTAGTTCTTTACGAACGATTCCCTAAAACACGAACTAGTTCTTCAAAAAGAACTATTAAGCCCACCACTACACTATAAACAACTAAAATTGACGTCACTCATCTTATATAAGGTAGTGACAACCTCCTATAAGGGTAGTAACAGATTTGTGACTAATATTTTTCAAAAGCATCTTTTTCCGTTGCACAAATCACCAACCTTAGATAAATTCGATTACAAATTTGATAAATTAATCTATTGTCTTAATTTTATTAATTGAAGTTAACCGTCTGAGAGTGAATTTCTACACAGTAAACCAACCATATTTTTAAAATGTTTAACAATTTGTCAAAATAATACGATTTTCTCTATATAAATTATTGATAAATTCATTTCTATCAATATAAACAGTTCTAAAAAAAAATTGTTTATAAAAAGTATGAACAATACAATTGCTCATAAAATTTTTTAACAATAATTATATCACATTAAAGTGTTTCTTATAGATTTTAATACTCAATTTAATTACCGTTAAAACTGGGAAATCTCTCTCATAAAATCTCGTAAATGCAAATTTGTAATTTTTATTATTACAAAAGCACTTTTATTTAATTAGAAAAAACTTATTTATTTTTTAACAAAGAAATAGTTGGTTTATAGATCGTAGTAGAACTGATTATTTGTTCAAAACTAAAGTTAATTCTTTACCTGATTGGTTGAATTTGCGTGAGCAGAGAATAAAACATTTTAATTTTGACTTTTATTGTTTAATTAACTATTATAGTTTAATTTACTTTCTGTAACCTCACCTGAAATGCTTTTTTTAATCAATTAATTGCAGTTAAATATCTAAAAGCAAAACATTTTAACAAATTAATTTAAAATTGGTTTAAAATAATTTGTTACGTTATTGGTTAAGTCTTTTTGAATGGGTAATCAAAAATCTAACATGTGAATTTATTAATAATTACTATATATTTAAACACATGACTATATAATTTGATGCTGATACAATAAAAATAACAAACCTTACATATTGTTGGAAAAATCTTTGAATTACAATTTTCTCATGGTTTTTGTAAAGTTGTTAATTACTGATTTTGTAAAATCTGACAAAATATAAACAAATGCGGGGTTTATAGAATTTGCTAGCTATGTTTAAAAAATATTAATGTGAAAACATTGTTTAAAAATAAAAACTAAAAACTTTATAAAATTATATTGTTATTGCTGCACAATTTTATAATATTAAAGTCGACTACGTGTTTTGTAAAACTTGGTCAAGCTCAAGCTGCAAGTGTTTTTGTTAAAACTTTGCCAGCAAAAATAGTCCAGGTATAAAAACAAGGGTGCAGCTCCGTTCCTTGAAAAAGTTTTCCAAAGGTTTGAAATGCTTTACGATCATATAATCCAGATGTTTAAAAAAATCAGACAAGTACCAACAATTTATTAATGATACCGTTACACTTGTATTATTTAAAATCTAAATCAAAAATATAAAATCAAAAATAAAAGTGAAACAAATTTTCAATTATTGAATAATAATAATATTTTACTTTGCTCTACCAAACGCGTTTTGTTTTACTTTCAAAACAAAATTTTTAATTTTATTAACTTTTTATTTTGATAATAATAATGCTTTGTCTTATATTAAATTTAAAACTATTTCAACTTTTAATTAAAAGTTCTAAAATTATCATAAAAAAAATTTTATTTCGTCTAGAATAAATAATTTTATCAGAGTCACACTGGTCACAATGGGTCATTTACTATTTAAACGTAATTTTTATAACAAATTTTAACAGAAAATAAATTAAAGTTAACAATAAACAATCAAGATTGTTTAGATAAAAACCAGTGACGTGACGTGTAACAGTTCGAGAGTCTGATCGATTACCCAGCCAGTTGATGCGAGTTGGAAATGTGAACGGTGAGGCGAGTCGAGACTTTTTATCAAATTTTTTAAAGTGCTCTAAACAATTAATATTGACGTCTCTAATCTCATAAAAGGTAGTGATAACCCCCTAAGGGAAGAAACACGGGAGATATGCTCCTTAACACAGACAGGCGACTGATTAATTACTACGTCGCTAATTAATTTATTGTAATTAATTAATTAGCAATTAATCAATCAAATCTAAACCTTGTCCGACAACACATTAGCAATATCAATATTAAAAATCATAATAAAAATTATCAGTAAAAATAAAAAAAACCAAATGTCTTTAGGTCAGGTTAGATTAGGTCAGTGTTGCGTTTAGTTGAACGCAATGCTTATTGCGCTCAATGCTATATATTTACCTACTATGCTTTTTTGTAAAAAGCATAGTAGGTAAATATATAATTTAGGTATACAGTGTGATGATAAAGTTTGGAACAAAATTTATAGCTGTTTCGTATGTTGTTTTAAAAAAAACACTTTAAAAGTTATAACGGAAAATTTTTATTTATGACGTCAATTGTTTATGAGCGATGACGTCATTATCCATTTTTTTAAATGAAAAACCCATTTTATTATCTGTTTTGATATTGATACGTTACATGACAATTCTTTTGACAAAAAAGCATACTAGCTTTAAAAATTAAAAAAAAATCTTAAACAGTAAAAATAACAATTAAACAAAAAAGCAAACAAGATTTAATGCAAATATTTGAACTATTTGCCACCACCCATTTGGCTTTGACCGACACGAGTGTGAACACTTTGTACATTACGCTAAAATATGTCGGGCTTATATCTATTGATATGTTTAGTGTTATTTTCTCAAAATAATTGTTATGTAAGATTTCATTTTTTTACATTACAAGAAGTCAAAAGGTCTCTAAGGCAAAACTGAAAAAAATAAAAAAAATTGAGATTGTTATTTAAAAAAATTGATCATGACGTCATTGCTTAAAAACAATTGTCGAGCGTTTTTTTTTTTAGCTTAAGAATTTTGTTCCAAACTTAATCATCACACTGTATAAACTATGAATATTGATTTAGAATAAATATATTTATATTGAGTAAGGTTTGATTGTAAAAAAATATTTTTTAATTAAACGAGTAACGAGATGCAAGATCAATAGATGAGAGAGGTACTAGCAAAAATGTCGCAATATTAATTTGCTATTCATTACTAACACAAAACGTACCAAATTATATAAGAGAAGTACAAAAGGCTCAGTTTATGACGAAACGACTGTATTTTGTATACAAAACATATACAGTCACGTCGATAGCAGCGCCACCAACTGTTAAAGCGGAATTTGCTGGAACTAAAAACTGAGGTTTCTATCAAAGCTGACCCATTTTAAAATTTGTTTTAGATGCTCCAGAAATGATATCTGATCGTTCTGTAAGGGTCTGCAAAAAGTGGATCAGGATGTACCGCTCGAGAACATAGTATAGGCTCAGCTTTGTATGAAAGCGCTATATATATATATATATATATATATATATATAGTTATATATATATAGTTAATTTGTGTTTACGGTCACTATATATTTTAATAATATATGGTGACCGTATTTAGATAATATATATATATATATATACTAGCTGACCCGGCAAACTTCGTACCGCCTAACAGTCAATGAATGTCGTGTTACTTTTTAGCTGAACTAATTTAGACTTTGTCGAACGTAAAACAATGATACAAAATAATATATTTATATAGATAGAAACAAAAAAGGATTTTATTATGATGAATGATGATGAAAACATACATACAAAATGAAAATAAAAAAAAAAAAATTATAATTAAGTACTTCAAACTCATGTCAGAAAAAAATGATTGAAAACTATGTTGTGCAGATTGGGGGAAAAAAAATAAAACTCGGATTAATTCATTAATAGGATTTTCATTCAAGCACTTTGTGGTAAACGACATACTTTGTTTTTTAGTCAGGCGCAAGAACAAATAAAGCGGACGGTTTGCCGACACGTAAGCATGTTACGTACAATTGACCATGAGAAAAACATGCATTTTCTAGATTGAAGCCACAAATAGTCAACGGTTGGCCCTGTGATTTGTTGATCGTCATGGCGAAGGCAAGAAAAATCGGGAATTGAAGTCGTTTAAACTCAAAGGGCATATCTGTTAAGATCATCAAATGAATAAGAACTTCCTCATCTTTAAATTTTCCTTTAAGTATCGACGCGTGCAATTTCTCGCAGATAATTGACTCGCGATATTCCGTTGCCTAATTGCATTACGGCTTTGCTGGGAAAGATTAGATCTTCTAGGACGCGGCATTGTTATTAAAATGTGCACTCGCATAAAACCACCAAATATAATAACAGTGCCTAAACTTTCGAGACATAGACAATAGCTCAAAGAGTATATAACCACTACGTATGAATAGCTTATCAAGAAAAATCATAGACAACCTATAAAAAGACATTTACACTTTTTTTAACCTGTAGATTTTTTTTTCTTAACCTTATAACCTTTACTAACTGATTTTTTATTATCTAAATTCCGTTCCTTTCCGATGATTTTATGTTTTTACTGTAGAATAAATCTTAGGTATTATGTTCGGGAATTAAAAACAAATATAACAGTACCTGAACTTTGTAGACATTTTACAAAAAATAAATTTCTGAACGCACACATGATGTCTTCAGAAAAAAATAAAGTTGTTGCTTAAAAATCTCAGCAACCAGGCCATAAACTCCAAAAAAAAAATTGTTGTTACACTATTTGACAGGATTGGACAACAAATGTTTGACATGTAATGAGCAAATCAGCATCTATTGAAATGATAGCATCTAATGAAGTATTCATTACACATATCGAGTTTTTATTGTTTTTAAGATGTATTCTGCTATTCGGGACGGAAACAAATCCAACAAATCAAAAACCATAGCAATCGATCCAGCCGTTCTCGAGTTATAAGTGACTTTTTTTTTATATATATAGATATTGATTTAGTAATGCATGCATGGTTGTTTTTTATTTATCTAACGTTTAAATTTTGTATTCATAAATTTGGTACTCAATAAATAAATGTAAAAAATAAAATACAAATTTAAATTATTTTTTGTTCTTAGCAGAATATTTTAAAATTTTTAGTCTTTTTCGTAATGTATTTCCTTCTTTATCGTCCAACTTTAAAAGTTTAGTATATAGACTACATATAAAATATTAATTTCATTAAATACAGTGATTAAGTAAATTATATTAATGTAAAACTGCTATCGTAATATATAGACATCTGAGCGGGTAGTATCTCAAATTTTTTCATCTGCTAATGTTTATACGCAATGAATACGTCTGCTGTTATCAATATAAGTTTTTAAGACTATAATAAATAAAATATATTAATGGCAGATCAGGTCAATTAATTTAAAAAAAATTTTTTTTTTTACATTTTTAAAATTGTCTGCCACAATGTTAAACGCGTGATAATGATCTGCCATTGTTATTTTCAATTAGTAATAATAATATATTTTTAAATATCAAAACGGCAGACGTGGTCAAATGCATTTATAAATAGCCAAAAATTGATACCTGTCTTACCTGCGCACTCGCCGCGTCCACCACTTGGGGCTTGGTAGGTCCCCATCTTATGTACGGTAGGTATAGGAGCCTCAATGTACAAAAACCCAGGTCTGGTCAAATACATACAGGTATCCGTTCACTGGCTCTTAGACTATTATCTTGTAATGATATAAAAATAATATCTAGATATTTATATTAGTCTTTTATATTAGACTTCTATATTAGATTTTTATATTAGACTGCAGTCTTTATATTATAATTTACTTTTCTGAGCACTAGAGCACAGGTGATAGATCGGACGGCGGCAATCAGAAACAATTAATCCTAAGACTAATTGACCATTATAGTACCGCAAGAGTAGCTATAGACCTCTGTCCGTTGGAAAAGCTAGCTTACGAAATGTGCATAAAACACCACCGCCAATGTAGATGTAATCTAATAATGAGGCTACGATTACATCCACTAACGAAACGAAAACGTGTTCTCGGGCGTGCAATGCTTTACAAAAATATCCTTGGGTATCTATCTATCTGACTGTTAAGGTCAACTCAAAATGCAATGATATATTTGTAAAGACTCCGTAGTAACACAAGCCTCTCACTTAGACCAGGTAGGATAGACAAGTGCGTATTAAAACATTAAATTTTACTACTCTGGAGATTGATAACTAGTCCACTCAGTGAATATTAACTACAAAGATACACATAAGATTTCTAAGATAATATGATATCTCAGGTAATATATTTAATAACGAAATGCGAATATAATCTTTGATTAGTGTACCTAGTTTGTTATGTCAGCTAACAGCTATCACTGTTCCACCAAGTCATGTCTGATACACCTTGTATATCCACTTTCTACTGAGACACCCTGTATATAAATTATTTTGCATATGCTCAACTATAATAAAATCTTTGCCAATCAACGTAATCGACTACTGATTTAGATTGATAATGGTTCTACTTTAGATACCAATAATTAGTAATTATATTTTTGTCACCAGAAAGTGCAAATTGAACAAAATATATTATGACGATAAACCATAATTAGATCTACGTTACTGTAAGATTAATTCTTAAAAGTTGATTTATCGAGATAATCAGAAGATTCTGTTTATGAGATTAATTCAATTCTTTTATTATTTTTCTTTAGTCAAACAATAAATCAACCCTTTTAACTCATGCGATAATTGAGAAACTCAGTAAGACAACTTTTACCTTTAGATGTTGATTTGTTGGATATGTTTAAACGGGTAGATGATCGTGGGCAATTGGTGATATAAAACACTAAGAATTAACTAATAATTATAACAGCACTAAACTCAACCACTGCTAAATTTGGAATGCCTAATGCCTTGCCTTTTGGCTTGTAGGTATAGGGTCAAGTGTATTGAGTTGGCACATCTGGAAATGTATCGATTCTAGAGAGTTTTGAGGGTCGAAACACACAAAAGATGGTCTAAAAATAGATTTTTCTCATGGTTTGCTTGGGTCAAAGTGACCTAAACAAGCAGGCTTTTACATTAGTAATACACGAAATTTGCAGCATACAGACCTAACACTTTTAAGAGGCATTTGAGAAAATTGTTTGTGCTTTAGAAATAAATTTCTATTAAATTTGTTTTCCAGCTACTACAGTATTTTTAAATTTAAAATAGTCAAAATGGCGAATATGATTAAAAGCAAAGTAAATAAAATAGTATATTTCGCTTGGTTAAGAAAGAAAACTTATTGTCACACTGGTTCTCTTATTACACTTGTATAATAATATATCTTATATTAACATACTATAACTGATAATTTAACTCTTCGATATTGCAAAATTGTTTAAATTAATAAATTACATTTTGAGCCGTTATAATTTCCATGTGTTTGTTTTCATTATGTACTTATGCAAAAACAATTTGATCGTTTATTGCTTTTCAATGAGTTTATGCATCTATGATAAGTTTAACGATTGTTTATTAGCAAAAAACTATTGTTTTAAGTGAATAATAAATATACTTGACTTTTTTTAATACGTAAATTTTAACTACCTTGTATATATTAAATTTTTTTAACTTTATGTTTAAATTACACTAGTCAATTAGCAAACATATATCTAACATTTTTTCAGACAATATATATTTTGTTAAGAAATATATTTAATTTGTCACTGCTTCATAAATTATTGTGAAGATAAAACCAACACACAAGGGTGCTATTAAAATAATATAGATTAATATTATTATAATTTAATTAGAAAATATTTGGTGTATAATAGTAAAGTGAAATACTACTTATGTTTGCAAGAAAAATCACCATCTACAAACAAACAATATAAAGTAAACTGATTTGAATAATATTTAAATTTTATAACAGATGCAAATCTAACCTAAATACAGCAATTTGGTCTTGTCTAGTTTTAAGAAAGACCACTTTTGTCCCAAGTAATTGAACTAGGAATGAAATCAAAAACTTAAAAACTCAACTCGTTTAAACACTAGATATTAGTCATTTTCAATTTTTTAAATCAAACTATGATTACCTTGTAGATGGTTTAAATCAAAAGTAGTGTTGTTAGATCAGGTCAGGTCAGGTCAAGTCATCATTGGTCCAATCCTAGAATTAGAATAAAAACGTTTAGTCTTAGAGTTTAAGTATATATGTTTGCTACCTTTTAGAGTAACTTTTAAATCCACTCAGTTAATTTTGTAGAACTATCAACAATTAAGTTTGTTCATAGCACTTTCCACAGGAACAGCCTAATTTGGTTTTGCCCAGGCTGCAATTGCTTTAGGCAATATATAAATTAGAGCAAAAATAACATTTAAGTTATTCAGCAAAAGATTTAAGCTTCAGAGACGCTAGTGCTAATCAAATAAAATAATCAATTATTGGTTGTGGGAAAATAAGCAATTAAATTCAACCCGGAGCATGAGTATTACTTCCAGATTCAAGCTCAGCATAATATAAAAAAGAAAGATTTTTGTATTTTTATTCTTTGAACTCCTCTTGGACTTAGACTTAAAATTACAAAAGCTGATAACTTCCGAGATAAGCGAATGCAACTATCTCTTTTAAATTTTTATCTAAATTGCTTATCACCAAAAATTGCCGATTCCCAATAAACTAAAATAAGCTAAAATTGACTGAAATAAACTAGAATAAACTAAGACATTCTAAAATAAACTAACATAAACTAATATAAATTGGAATAAAATGAAATAAATCAAAATAAACTAAAATATACTAAAATAAACTGAAATAAACTAAAATATACTAAAATAAACTAAAATAAACTGAAATAAGCTAAAATAAACTAAAATAAACTAAAATAAACTAAAATAAACTAAAATAAACTAAAATAAACTAAAATAAACTAAAATAAACTAAAATAAACTAAAATAAACTAAAATAAACTATAATAAACTAAAATAAACTAAAATAAACTAATATAAACTAAAATAATCTAAAATATACTACAATGAACAGATATAAACTAAAATAAGCTAAAATAAACTCAGATAATCTAATATAAACAAAAATAAACTAAAATAAACTAAAATAAACTAAAATAAACTAAAATAAACTAAAATAAACTAAAATAAACTAAAATAAACTAAAATAAACTAAAATAAACTAAAATAAACTAAAATAAACTGAAATAAACTAATATAAACTAAAATAAACTAGAATAAACTACAATAAACTAAAATAAACTAAAATAAACTAAAATAAACTAATATAAACTAAAATAAACTAAAATAAACTGAAATAAAGTAAAACAATCTGGAATAAACTGAAATAAACTAAAATAAACTGAAATAAATTGAAATAAACTATAATAAACTAAAATAAACTAAAATAAACTGAAATAAACTAAAATAAACTAAAATAAACTAAAATAAACTAAAATAATCTAAAATATACTACAATAAACAGAAATAAACTAAAATAAACTAAAATAAACTCAGATAATCTAATATAAACAAAAATAAACTAAAATAAACTAAAATAAACTAAAATAAACTAAAATAAGCTAAAATAAACTAAAATAAACTAAAATACACTAAAATAAACTAAAATAAACTAAAATAAACTGAAATAAACTAAAATAAACTAAAATAAACTAAAATAAACTAAAATAAACTAAAATAAACTGAAATAAAGTAAAACAATCTGGAATAAACTAAAATAAATTAAAATAAACTGAAACAAACTAAAATAAACTGAAATAAACTAAAATAAATTACAATAAATTAAAATAAACTAAAATAAACTAAAATAAACTGAAATAAACTAAAATAAACTGAAATAAATTAAAATGAGCTACAATAAACTAAAATAAACTAAGATAAACTAAGATAAACTAAAATAAACTAAAATAAACTAAAATAAACTGAAATAAACTAAAATAAACTGAAATAAACTAAAATAAACTACAATAAGCTAAAATAAACTAAAATAAACTAGAATAACCTAAATTAAACTGATATAAACTAAAATAAACTAGAATAAACTTAAAAAAATTAAAATAAACTAAAATAAACTAAAATAAACTAAAATAAACTAAAATAAACTAAAATAAACCAAAATAAACTAGAATAAAGTGAAATAAACTGAAACAAACTATGTATAATAAACTAAAATAAACTAAAATAAAATAAAATCAACTAAAATAAAGTAAAATAATCTAGAATAAACTAAAATAAACTACAATAAACTAAAATAAACTAAAATAAACTAAAATAAACTAAAATAAACTAAAATAAACTAAAATAAACTAAAATAAACTAAAATAAACTAAAATAAACTAATATAAACTAAAATAAACTAAATTAAACTAAAATAAATTGAAATAAACTAAAATAAACTAAAATAGATTAAAATAAACTGAAATAAACTAAAACATATTGAAATTAACTAAAGTAAAATATAATCAACTAAAATAAACTAAAATAAAATAAAATAAACTGAAATAAACGAAAACAATCTAAAATAAACTAAAATAAATTAAAATAAACTGAAATAAACTAAAATAAACTGAAACTAACTAAAATAAATTACAATAAACTAAAATAAACTAAAATAAACTAAAATAAACTAAAATAAACTAAAATAAACTAAGTTAAACTAAAATAGACTAAAATAAACTAAAATAAACTGAAATACACTAAAATAAACTAAAATAAACTATAATAAACTAAAATAAACTAAAATAAACTGAAATAAACTGAAACAGACTAGAACAAACTAAAATATTTTAAAATAAACTAAAATAAACTAAAATAAACTAAACAAAACTAAAATAAACTAAAAGAAACTAAAATAAACTGAAATAAACTAAAATAAATTAAAATAAACAAAAATAAACTAAAATAAACTAAAATAAACTAAAATAAACTAAAATAAACTAAAATAAACTAAAATAAACTAAAATAAACTGAAATAAACTAAAATAAACTAAAATAAACTAAAATAAACTAAAATAAACTAAAATAAACTAAAATAAACTAAAATAAACTACAATAAACTAAAATAAACTAAAATAAACTAAAATAAACTAAAATAAACTAAAATAAACTAAAATAAACTAAAATAAACTAAAATAAACTAAAATAAACTAAAATAAACTAAAATAAACTAAAATAAACTAAAATAAACTAAAATAAACTAAAATAAACTAAAATAAACTAAAATAAACTAAAATAAACTAAAATAAACTAAAATAAACTAAAATAAACTAAAATAAACTAAAATAAACTGAAATAAACTAAAACAATCTAAAATAAACTAAAATAAATTAAAATAAACTGAAATAAACTAAAATTAACTAAAATAAATTACAATAATCTAAAATAAACTAAAATAAACTAAGATAAACTGAAATAAACTAAAATAAACTAAAATAAACTAAAATAAACTAAAATAAACTAAAATGAACTAAAATAAACTAAACTATACTGAAATAAACTAGAATAAACTAAAATAAACTAAAATAAACTAAAATAAACTTAAATAAACTAAAATAAACTAAAATGAACTAAAATAAACTAAAATGAACTAAAATAAACTAAAATTAACTGAATTAAACTAAAATAAACTACAATTTACTAAAATAAATTTAAATCAACTAAAATAAATTAAAATAAGCTAAAATAAACTAAAATAAAGTAAAATAAACTAAAATAAACTAAAATAAACTAAAATAAACTAAAATAAACTAAAATAAACTAAAATAAACTCAAATAATCTAATATGAACAAAAATAAACTAAAATAAACTAAAATAAACTAAAATAAACTAAAATAAACTAAAATAAACTAAAATAAACTAAAATAAACTAAAATAAACTAAAATAAACTAAAATAAACTAAAATAAACTAAAATAAACTAAAATAAACTAAAATAAACTAAAATAAACTAAAATAAACTAAAATAAACTAAAATAAACTAAAATAAACTAAAATAAACTAAAATAAACTAAAATAAACTAAAATAAACTAAAATAAACTAAAATAAACTACACCAAATCAAAATAATTAAAGTAAACTATAATAAACTGAAAGGAAACTAAAATAAACTAAAATAAATTAAAATAAAATAAAATAAACTAAAATAAACTAAAATAAACTAAAATAAACTAAAATAAACTAAAATAAACTAAAATAAACTAAAATAAACTAAAATAAACTAAAATAAACTAAAATAAACTAGAATGAACTAAAATAAACTAAAATGAACTAAAATCAACTAAAATTAACTGAATTAAACTAAAATAAACTACAATTTACTAAAATAAACTTAAATAAACTAAAATAAACTAAAATAAACTAAAATAAACTTAAATAAACTAAAATAAACTCAAATAAACTAAAATAAACTAAAATAAACTAAAATAAACTAAAATAAACTAAAATAAACTAAAATAAACTAAAATAAACTAAAATAAACTAAAATAAACCAAAATAAACTAAAATAAACTAAAATAAACTAAAATAATCTAAAATAAACTAAAATAAACTAAAATAAGCTGAAATAAACTAATATAAACTGAAATAAACTAGAATAAACTACAATAAACTAAAATAAACTAAAATAAACTAAAATAAACTAAAATAAACTAAAATAATCTAATATAAACTAAAATAAACTAGAATAAACTGAAAAAAAATAAAATAAACTAAAATAAACTGAAATAAACTAAAATAAACTAAAATAAACTAAAATAAACTGAAACAAACTATGTACAATAAACTGAAATAAACTAAAATAAAATAAAATCAACTTAAATAAAGTAAAATAAACTGGAATAAACTAAAATAAAGTAAAATAAACTAAAATAATTTAAAATAAACTAAAATAAACTAAAATAAACTAAAATAAACTAAAATAAGCTGAAATAAACTAATATAAACTGAAATAAACTAGAATAAACTACAATAAACTAAAATAAACTAAAATAAACTAAAATAAACTAAAATAATCTAATATAAACTAAAATAAACTAGAATAAACTGAAAAAAAATAAAATAAACTAAAATAAACTGAAAGAAACTAAAATAAACTAAAATAAACTAAAATAAACTAAAATAAACTGAAACAAACTATGTACAATAAACTGAAATAAAATAAAATAAAATAAAATCAACTTAAATAAGCTAAAATAAACTCAAATGGAGTAGAATAATCTAAATTAAACTAAATTAAACTAGAATAAACAAAAATAAACTAAAATAAACTAAAATAAATTGAAATAAGCTAAAATAAACTAAAATAAACTAAAATAAACTAAAATAAACTAAAATAAACTAAAATAAACTAAAATAAACTAAAATAAACTAAAACAATCTGAAATTAACTAAAGTAATAATTAACTAAAATAATTTAAAATAAACTAAAATAAGCTAAAATAAACTCAAATGGAGTAGAATAATCTAAATTAAACTAAATTAAACTAGAATAAACAAAAATAAACTAAAATAAACTAAAATAAACTGAAATAAATTAAAATAAGCTAAAATAAACTAAAATAAACTAAAACAATCTGAAATAAACTAAAGTAAAATATAATCAACTAAAATAAACTAAAATAAACCGAAATAATTTGAAACAATCTAAAATAAACTAAAATAAACTAAAATAAACTAAAACAAACTAAAATAAACTAAAATAAACTAAAATAAACTAGAATAATCTGAAAAAAAATAAAATAAACTAAAATAAACTAAAATAAACGTAAATTAACTAAAATAAATTACAATAAACTAAAATAAATTGAAATAAACTAAAATAAACTAAAATAAACTAAGATAAACTAAAATAAACTAAAATAAACTGAAATAAACTAAAATTAACTGAAATAAATTGAAATAAACTATAATAAACTAAAATAAACTAAAATAAACTGAAATAAACTAAAATAAACTAAAATAAACTAAAATAAACTAAAATAAACTAAAATAAACTAAAATAATCTAAAATATACTACAATAAACAGAAATAAACTAAAATAAACTCAGATAATCTAATATAAACTAAAATAAACTAAAATAAACTAAAACAAACTAAAATAAACTAAAATAAACTAAAATAAACTAAAATAAACTGAAATAAACTAAAATAAACTAAAATAAACTAAAATAAACTAAAATAAACTAAAATAAACTAAAATAAACTAAAATAAACTAAAATAAACTAAAATAAACTAAAATAAACTAGAATAAACTAAAATAAACTAAAATAAACTAAAATAAACTAAAATAAACTAAAATAAACTGAAATAAAGTAAAACAATCTGGAATAAACTGAAATAAACTAAAATAAACTGAAATAAATTGAAATAAACTATAATAAACTAAAATAAACTAAAATAAACTGAAATAAACTAAAATAAACTAAAATCAACTAAAATAATCTAAAATATACTACAATAAACAGAAATAAACTAAAATAAACTAAAATAAATTAAAATAAAATAAAATAAACTAAAATAAACTAAAATAAACTAAAATAAACTAAAATAAACTAAAATAAACTAAAATAAACTAAAATAAACTAAAATAAACTAAAATAAACTAAAATAAACTAAAATAAACTAAAATAAACTAAAATAAACTAAAATAAACTAAAATAAACTAAAATAAACTAAAATAAACTAAAATAAACTAAAATAAACTAAAATAAACTAAAATAAACTAAAATAAACTAAAATAAACTAAAATAAACTAAAATAAACTAAAATAAACTAAAATAAACTACACCAAATCAAAATAATTAAAGTAAACTATAATAAACTGAAAGGAAACTAAAATAAACTAAAATAAATTAAAATAAAATAAAATAAACTAAAATAAACTAAAATAAACTAAAATAAACTAAAATAAACTAAAATAAACTAAAATAAACTAAAATAAACTAGAATGAACTAAAATAAACTAAAATGAACTAAAATCAACTAAAATTAACTGAATTAAACTAAAATAAACTACAATTTACTAAAATAAACTTAAATAAACTAAAATAAACTAAAATAAACTAAAATAAACTTAAATAAACTAAAATAAACTCAAATAAACTAAAATAAACTAAAATAAACTAAAATAAACTAAAATAAACTAAAATAAACTAAAATAAACTAAAATAAACTAAAATAAACCAAAATAAACTAAAATAAACTAAAATAAACTAAAATAATCTAAAATAAACTAAAATAAACTAAAATAAGCTGAAATAAACTAATATAAACTGAAATAAACTAGAATAAACTACAATAAACTAAAATAAACTAAAATAAACTAAAATAAACTAAAATAATCTAATATAAACTAAAATAAACTAGAATAAACTGAAAAAAAATAAAATAAACTAAAATAAACTGAAATAAACTAAAATAAACTAAAATAAACTAAAATAAACTGAAACAAACTATGTACAATAAACTGAAATAAACTAAAATAAAATAAAATCAACTTAAATAAAGTAAAATAAACTGGAATAAACTAAAATAAAGTAAAATAAACTAAAATAAACTAAAATAAACTAAAATAAACTAAAATAAGCTGAAATAAACTAATATAAACTGAAATAAACTAGAATAAACTACAATAAACTAAAATAAACTAAAATAAACTAAAATAAACTAAAATAATCTAATATAAACTAAAATAAACTAGAATAAACTGAAAAAAAATAAAATAAACTAAAATAAACTGAAAGAAACTAAAATAAACTAAAATAAACTAAAATAAACTAAAATAAACTGAAACAAACTATGTACAATAAACTGAAATAAACTAAAATAAAATAAAATCAACTTAAATAAGCTAAAATAAACTCAAATGGAGTAGAATAATCTAAATTAAACTAAATTAAACTAGAATAAACAAAAATAAACTAAAATAAACTAAAATAAATTGAAATAAGCTAAAATAAACTAAAATAAACTAAAATAAACTAAAATAAACTAAAATAAACTAAAATAAACTAAAATAAACTAAAATAAACTAAAATAAACTAAAACAATCTGAAATTAACTAAAGTAATAATTAACTAAAATAATTTAAAATAAACTAAAATAAGCTAAAATAAACTCAAATGGAGTAGAATAATCTAAATTAAACTAAATTAAACAAGAATAAACCAAAATAAACTAAAATAAACTAAAATAAACTGAAATAAATTAAAATAAGCTAAAATAAACTAAAATAAACTAAAACAATCTGAAATAAACTAAAGTAAAATATAATCAACTAAAATAAACTAAAATAAACCGAAATAATTTGAAACAATCTAAAATAAACTAAAATAAACTAAAATAAACTAAAACAAATTAAAATAAACTAAAATAAACTAAAATAAACTAGAATAATCTGAAAAAAAATAAAATAAACTAAAATAAACTAAAATAAACGTAAATTAACTAAAATAAATTACAATAAACTAAAATAAATTGAAATAAACTAAAATAAACTAAAATAAACTAAGATAAACTAAAATAAACAAAAATAAACTAAAATAAGCTAAAATAAACTAAAATAAACTAAAATAAACTAAAATAAACTAAAGTAAATTAAAATAAATAAAAATAAACTACACCAAATCAAAATAATTAAAGTAAACTATAATAAACTGAAAGGAAACTAAAATAAACTAAAATAAATTAAAATAAAATAAAATAAAATAAACTAAAATAAACTAAAATAAACTAAAATAAACTAAAATAAACTAAAATAAACTAAAATAAACTAAAATAAACTAAAATAAACTAAAATAAACTAAAATAAACTAAAATAAACTAAAATAAACTAAAATAAACTAAAATAAACTAAAATAAACTAAAATAAACTAAAATAAACTAAAATAAACTAAAATGAACTAAAATAAACTAGAATGAACTAAAATCAACTAAAATTAACTGAATTAAACTAAAATAAACTACAATTTACTAAAATAAACTAGAATAAACTAAAATAAACTAAAATAAACTAAAATAAACTAAAATAAACTAAAATAAACTAAAATAAACTAAAAAAAACTAAAATAAACTAAAATAAACTAAAATAAACTAAAATAAACTAAAATAAACTAATATAAACTGAAATAAACTAAAATAAACTACAATAAACTAAAATAAACTAAAATAAACTAAAATAAACTAATATAAACTAAAAAAAACTAGAATAAACTGAAAAAAAATTAAATAAACTAAAATAAACTGAAATAAACTAAAATAAACTAAAATAAACTAAAATAAACTAAAATAAACTAAAATAAACTGAAACAAACTATGTACAATAAACTGAAATAAACTAAAATAAAATAAAATCAACTTAAATGAAGTAAAATAAACTGGAATAAACTAAAATAAAGTAAAATAAACTAAAATAATTTAAAATAAACTGAAATAAGCTAAAATAAACTCAAATGGAGTAGAATAATCTAAATTAAACTAAATTAAACAAGAATAAACAAAAATTAACTAAAATAAACTGAAATAAACTGAAATAAATTGAAATAAGCTAAAATAAACTAAAATAAACTAAAATAAACTAAAACAATCTGAAATTAACTAAAGTAAAATATAATCAACTGAAATAAACTAAAATAAACCGAAATAATTTGAAACAATCTAAAATAAACTAAAATAAATTAAAATAAACTTAAACAAACTAAAATAAACTAAAATAAACTAAAATAAACTAAAATAAACTAAAATAAACTAGAATAAACTGAAAAAAAAATAAAATAAACTAAAATAAACTAAAATAAACTAAAATAAACTAAAATAAACTAAAATAAACGTAAATTAACTAAAATAAATTACAATAAAGTAAAATAAACTGAAATAAACTAAAATAAACTAAAATAAACTAAAATAAACTAAGATAAACTAAAATAAACTAAAATAAAGTGAAATAAACTAAAATAAACTAAAATAAACTAAAATAAACTGAATTAAAGTAAAACAATCTGGAATAAACTAAAATAAATTAAAATAAACTGAAATAAACTAAAATAAACTGAAATAAACTAAAATAAATTACAATAAATTAAAATAAACTAAAATAAACTAAAATAAACTGAAATAAACTAAAATAAACTGAAATAAAATAAAATGAGCTACAATAAACTTAAATAAACTAAGATAAACTAAGATAAACTAAAATAAACTAAAATAAACTAAAATAAACTGAAATAAACTAAAATAAACTGAAATAAACTAAAATAAACTAAAATAATCTAAAATAAACTAAAATGAACTAAAATAAACTAAAATAAACTAAAATAAACTAGAATAAACTTAAAAAAATTAAAATAAACTAAAATAAACTAAAATAAACTAAAATAAACTAAAATAAACTGAAATAAATTAAAATGAGCTACAATAAACTAAAATAAACTAAGATAAACTAAGATAAACTAAAATAAACTGAAATAAACTAAAATAAACTGAAATAAACTAAAATAAACTACAATAAACTAAAATAAACTAAAATAAACTAAAATAAACTAAAATAAACTAAAATAAACTAAAATAAACTAAAATAAACTAAAATAAACTAAAATAAACTAAAATAAACTAATATAAACTAAAATAAACTAAAATAAACTAAATTAAACTAAAATAAATTGAAATAAACTAAAATAAACTAAAATAGATTAAAATAAACTAAAATAAACAAGATCAAATTAAAATAAACTAAAATAAACTAAAACATATTGAAATTAACTAAAGTAAAATATAATCAACTAAAATAAACTAAAATAAAATAAAATAAACTGAAATAAACGAAAACAATCTAAAATAAACTAAAATAAATTAAAATAAACTAAAATAAACTAAAATAAACTGAAACTAACTAAAATAAATTACAATAAACTAAAATAAACTAAAATAAACTAAAATAAACTAAGTTAAACTAAAATAGACTAGAATAGACTAAAATAAACTAAAATAAACTAGAATAAACCAAAATAAACTAAAATAAACTAAAAAAACTAAAATTAACTGAATTAAACTAAAATAAACTACAATTTACTAAAATAAACTAAAATATACTAAAATAAATTAAAATAAACTAAAATAAACTAAAATAAACTAAAATAAACTAAAATAAACTAAAATAAACTAAAATAAACTAGAATAAACTAAAATAAACTAAAATAAATAAAAATAAACTACACTAAATCAAAATAATTTGAAATAAACTACAATAAACTAAAAATAAACTAAAATAAACTAAAATAAACTAAAATAAACTAAAATAAACTAAAATAAACTAAAATAAACTAAAATAATCTAAAATAAACTAAAATAAACTAAAATAAACTAAAATAAACTAAAATAAACTAAAATAAACTAAAATAAACTAAAATAAACTAAAATAAACTAAAATAAACTAAAATAAACTAAAATAAACTAAAATAAACTAAAATAAACTAGATTAAATTAAAATAAACTAAAATAAACTGAAACAAACTGAAATTAACTAAAGTAAAATATAATCAACTGAAATAAATTAAATTAACTAAAATAAACTAAAATAAACTAAAATAAACTAAAATAAACTAAAATAAACTGAAATAAAGTAAAACAATCTAAAATAAACTAAAATAAATTAAAATAAAATAAAATAAGCTAAAATAAACTAAAATAATCTAAAATAAACTAAAATAAACTAAAATAAACTAAAATAAACTAAAATAAACTAAAATAAACTAAAATAAACTAAAATAAACTAAAATAAACTAAAATAAACTAAAATAAACTAAAATAAAGTAAAATAAACTAAAATAAACTAAAATAAACTAAAATGAGCTGAAATAAACTAAAATGAACTAAAATCAACTAAAATTAACTGAATTAAACTAAAATAAACTACAATTTACTAAAATAAACTTAAATAAACTAAATTAAACTGAAATAAACTAAAATACACTTAAATAAACTAAAATAAACTCAAATAAACTAAAATAAACTAAAATAAACTGAAATAAATTAAAATAAACTAAAATAAACTAAAATAAACTAAAATAAACTAAAATAAACTAAAATAAACTAAAATAAACTGAAATAAACTAAAATAAACTAAAATAAACTGAAATAAACTAATATAAAATGAAATAAACTAGAATAAACTACAATAAACTAAAATAAACTAAAATAAACTAAAATAAACTAAAATAAACTAAAATAAACTAAAATAAACTAAAATAAACTAAAATAAACTAAAATGAGCTAAAATAAACTAAAATCAACTAAAATTAACTGAATTAAACTAAAATAAACTACAATTTACTAAAATAAACTTAAATAAACTAAATTAAACTAAAATAAACTAAAATAAACTTAAATAAACTAAAATAAACTCAAATAAACTAAAATTAACTAAAATAAACTAAAATAAACTAAAATAAACTAAAATAAACTAAAATAAACTAAAATAAACTAAAATAAACTAAAATAAACTGAAATAAACTGAAATAAATTGAAATAAGCTAAAATAAACTAAAATAAACTAAAATAAACTAAAACAATCTGAAATTAACTAGAGTAAAATATAATCAACTAAAATAAACTAAAATAAGCCGAAATAATTTGAAACAATCTAAAATAAACTAAAATAAACTAAAATAAACTAAAACAAACTGAAATAAACTAAAATAAACTAAAATAAACTAGAATAAACTAAAAAAAAAATAAAATAAACTAAAATGAACTAAAATAAACTCAAATGGAGTAGAATAATCTAAATTAAACTAAATTAAACTAGAATAAACAAAAATAAACTAAAATAAACTAAAATAAACTAAAATAAACTGAAATAAATTGAAATAAGCTAAAATAAACTAAAATAAACTAAAATAAACTAAAATAAACTAAAACAATCTGAAATTAACTAAAGTAAAATATAATCGACTAAAATAAACTAAAATAAACCAAAATAATTTGAAACAATCTAAAATAAACTAAAATAAACTAAAATAAACTAAAACAAACTGAAATAAACTAAAAGAAACTAAAGTAAACTAGAATAAACTGAAAAAAAAATAAAATAAACTAAAATAAACGTATATTAACTAAAATAAATTACAATAAACTAAAATAAACTAAAATAAACTAAGATAAACTAAAATAAACTGAAATAAACTAAAATAAACTGAAATAAACTGAAATAAACTGAAATAAACTATAATAAACTAAAATAAACTAAAATAAACTGAAATAAACTATAATAAACTAAAATAAACTAAAATAAACTGAAATAAACTAAAATAAACTAAAATAATCTAAAATATACTACAATAAACAGAAATAAACTAAAATAAACTCAGATAATCTAATATAAACAAAAATATACTAAAACAAACTAAAAAAAAATAAATTAAACTAAAATAAACTAAAATAAACTAAAATAAACTAAAATAAACTAAAATAAACTAAAATAAACTAAAATAAACTAAAATAAACTAAAATAAACTAAAATAAACTAAAATAAACTAAAATAAACTAAAATAAACTAAAATAAACTAAAATAAACTAAAATAAACTAAAATAAACTAAAATAAACTAAAATAAACTAAAATAAACTAAAATAAACTAAAATAAACTGAAATAAAGTAAAACAATTTGGAATAAACTAAAATAAATTAAAATAAACTGAAAAAAACTAAAATAAACTGAAATAAACTAAAATAAGTTACAATAAATTAAAATAAACTAAAATAAACTAAAATAAACTAAAATAAACTGAAATAAACTAAAATAAACTGAAATAAATTAAAATGAGCTACAATAAACTAAAATAAACTAAGATAAACTAAGATAAACTAAAATAAACTAAAATAAACTAAAATAAACTGAAATAAACTAAAATAAACTGAAATAAACTAAAATAAACTACAATAAGCTAAAATAAACTAAAATAAACTAAAATAAACTAAAATAAACTAAAATAAACTAAAATAAACTAAAATAAACTAAAATAAACTAATATAAACTAAAATAAATTAGAATAAACTAAAAAAAATTAAAATAAACTAAAATAAACTAAAATAAACTAAAATAAACCAAAATAAACTAGAATAAAGTGAAATAAACTGAAGCAAACTATGTATAATAAACTAAAATAAACTAAAATAAAATAAAATCAACTAAAATAAAGTAAAATAATCTAGAATAAACTAAAATAAAGTAAAATAAACTAAAATAATTTAAAATAAACTAAAATAAGCTAAAATAAACTCAAATGAAGTAGAATAATCTAAATTAAACTAAATTAAACTAAAATAAACAAAAATAAACTAAAATAAACTGAAATAAACTAAAATAAACTAAAATAAACTAAAATAAACTAAAATAAACTTAAATAAACTGAAATAAACTAAAATAAGCTAAAATAAACTAAAATAAACTAAAATAAACTAAAATAAACTGAAATAAACTAAAATAAGCTGAAATAAACTAAAATAAACTGAAATAAACTAAAATAAACTAAAATAAATTGAAATAAACTAAAATAAACTAAAATAAACTAGAATAAACTACAATAAACTAAAATAAACTAAAATAAACTGAAACTAACTAAAATAAACTAAAATAAATTGAAATAAACTAAAATAAACTAAAATAAACTAGAATAAACTACAATAAACTAAAATAAACTAAAATAAACTAAAATAAACTAAAATAAACTAAAATAAACTAAAATAAACTAATATAAACTAAAATAAACTAGAATAAACTGAAAAAAAATAAAATAAACTAAAATAAACTGGAATAAACTAAAATAAACTAAAATAAACTAAAATAAACTAGATTAAATTAAAATAAACTAAAATAAACTGAAACAAACTGAAATTAACTAAAGTAAAATATAATCAACTGAAATAAATTAAATTAACTAAAATAAACTAAAATAAACTAAAATAAACTAAAATAAACTGAAATAAACTAAAACAATCTAAAATAAACTAAAATAAATTAAAATAAAATAAAATAAGCTAAAATAAACTAAAATAATCTAAAATAAACTAAAATAAACTAAAATAAACTAAAATAAACTAAAATAAACTAAAATAAACTAAAATAAACTAAAATAAACTAAAATAAACTAAAATAAACTAAAATAAACTAAAATAAACTAAAATAAACTAAAATAAACTAAAATAAACTAAAATAAACTAAAATAAACTAAAATAAACTAAAATGAGCTAAAATAAACTAAAATGAACTAAAATCAACTAAAATTAACTGAATTAAACTAAAATAAACTACAATTTACTAAAATAAACTTAAATAAACTAAATTAAACTGAAATAAACTAAAATACACTTAAATAAACTAAAATAAACTCAAATAAACTAAAATAAACTAAAATAAACTAAAATAAACTGAAATAAATTAAAATAAACTAAAATAAACTAAAATAAACTAAAATAAACTAAAATAAACTAAAATAAACCAAAATAAACTAAAATAAACTGAAATAAACTAAAATAAACTAAAATAAACTGAAATAAACTAATATAAACTGAAATAAACTAGAATAAACTACAATAAAGTAAAATAAACTAAAATAAACTAAAATAAACTAAAATAAACTAAAATAAACTAAAATGAGCTAAAATAAACTAAAATCAACTAAAATTAACTGAATTAAACTAAAATAAACTACAATTTACTAAAATAAACTTAAATAAACTAAATTAAACTAAAATAAACTAAAATAAACTAAAATAAACTTAAATAAACTAAAATAAACTCAAATAAACTAAAATAAACTAAAATAAACTAAAATAAACTAAAATAAACTAAAATAAACTAAAATAAACTAAAATAAACTAAAATAAACTGAAATAAACTGAAATAAATTGAAATAAGCTAAAATAAACTAAAATAAACTAAAATAAACTAAAATAAACTAAAACAATCTGAAATTAACTAGAGTAAAATATAATCAACTAAAATAAACTAAAATAAGCCGAAATAATTTGAAACAATCTAAAATAAACTAAAATAAACTAAAATAAACTAAAACAAACTGAAATAAACTAAAATAAACTAAAATAAACTAGAATAAACTGAAAAAAAAATAAAATAAACTAAAATAAACTAAAATAAACTCAAATGGAGTAGAATAATCTAAATTAAACTAAATTAAACTAGAATAAACAAAAATAAACTAAAATAAACTAAAATAAACTAAAATAAACTGAAATAAATTGAAATAAGCTAAAATAAACTAAAATAAACTAAAATAAACTAAAATAAACTAAAATAAACTAAAATAAACTAAAACAATCTGAAATTAACTAAAGTAAAATATAATCGACTAAAATAAACTAAAATAAACAAAAATAATTTGAAACAATCTAAAATAAACTAAAATAAACTAAAATAAACTAAAACAAACTGAAATAAACTAAAAGAAACTAAAGTAAACTAGAATAAACTGAAAAAAAAATAAAATAAACTAAAATAAACGTATATTAACTAAAATAAATTACAATAAACTAAAATAAACTAAAATAAACTAAAATAAACTAAGATAAACTAAAATAAACTAAAATAAACTGAAATAAACTAAAATAAACTGAAATAAACTGAAATAAACTGAAATAAACTATAATAAACTAAAATAAACTAAAATAAACTGAAATAAACTATAATAAACTAAAATAAACCAAAATAAACTGAAATAAACTAAAATAAACTAAAATAATCTAAAATATACTACAATAAACAGAAATAAACTAAAATAAACTAAAATAAACTCAGATAATCTAATATAAACAAAAATATACTAAAACAAACTAAAAAAAAATAAATTAAACTAAAATAAACTAAAATAAACTAAAATAAACTAAAATAAACTAAAATAAACTAAAATAAACTAAAATAAACTAAAATAAACTAAAATAAACTAAAATAAACTAAAATAAACTAAAATAAACTAAAATAAACTAAAATAAACTAAAATAAACTAAAATAAACTAAAATAAACTAAAATAAACTAAAATAAACTAAAATAAACTAAAATAAACTAAAATAAACTAAAATAAACTAAAATAAACTAAAATAAACTAAAATAAACTAAAATAAACTGAAATAAAGTAAAACAATCTGGAATAAACAAAAATAAATTAAAATAAACTGAAAAAAACTAAAATAAACTGAAATAAACTAAAATAAGTTACAATAAATTAAAATAAACTAAAATAAACTAAAATAAACTAAAATAAACTAAAATAAACTGAAATAAACTAAAATAAACTGAAATAAATTAAAATGAGCTACAATAAACTAAAATAAACTAAGATAAACTAAGATAAACTAAAATAAACTAAAATAAACTAAAATAAACTGAAATAAACTAAAATAAACTGAAATAAACTAAAATAAACTACAATAAGCTAAAATAAACTAGAATAAACTAAAATAAACTAAAATAAACTAAAATAAACTAAAATAAACTAATATAAACTAAAATAAATTAGAATAAACTAAAAAAAATTAAAATAAACTAAAATAAACTAAAATAAACCAAAATAAACTAGAATAAAGTGAAATAAACTGAAGCAAACTATGTATAATAAACTAAAATAAACTAAAATAAAATAAAATCAACTAAAATAAAGTAAAATAATCTAGAATAAACTAAAATAAAGTAAAATAAACTAAAATAATTTAAAATAAACTAAAATAAGCTAAAATAAACTCAAATGAAGTAGAATAATCTAAATTAAACTAAATTAAACTAAAATAAACAAAAATAAACTAAAATAAACTGAAATAAACTAAAATAAACTAAAATAAACTAAAATAAACTAAAATAAACTTAAATAAACTGAAATAAACTAAAATAAGCTAAAATAAACTAAAATAAACTAAAATAAACTAAAATAAACTGAAATAAACTAAAATAAGCTGAAATAAACTAAAATAAACTAAAATAAATTGAAATAAACTAAAATAAACTAGAATAAACTACAATAAACTAAAATAAACTAAAATAAACTGAAACTAACTAAAATAAACTAAAATAAATTGAAATAAACTAAAATAAACTAAAATAAACTAGAATAAACTACAATAAACTAAAATAAACTAAAATAAACTAAAATAAACTAAAATAAACTAAAATAAACTAAAATAAACTAAAATAAACTAAAATAAACTAAAATAAACTGAAATAAAGTAAAACAATCTGGAATAAACAAAAATAAATTAAAATAAACTGAAAAAAACTAAAATAAACTGAAATAAACTAAAATAAGTTACAATAAATTAAAATAAACTAAAATAAACTAAAATAAACTAAAATAAACTAAAATAAACTGAAATAAACTAAAATAAACTGATATAAACTGAAATAAACTAAAATAAACTGAAATAAACTAAAATAAACTACAATAAGCTAAAATAAACTAAAATAAACTAAAATAAACTAAAATAAACTAAAATAAACTAAAATAAACTAATATAAACTAAAATAAATTAGAATAAACTAAAAAAAATTAAAATAAACTAAAATAAACTAAAATAAACTAAAATAAACCAAAATAAACTAGAATAAAGTGAAATAAACTGAAGCAAACTATGTATAATAAACTAAAATAAACTAAAATAAAATAAAATCAACTAAAATAAAGTAAAATAATCTAGAATAAACTAAAATAAAGTAAAATAAACTAAAATAATTTAAAATAAACTAAAATAAGCTAAAATAAACTCAAATGAAGTAGAATAATCTAAATTAAACTAAATTAAACTAAAATAAACAAAAATAAACTAAAATAAACTGAAATAAACTAAAATAAACTAAAATAAACTAAAATAAACTAAAATAAACTTAAATAAACTGAAATAAACTAAAATAAGCTAAAATAAACTAAAATAAACTAAAATAAACTAAAATAAACTGAAATAAACTAAAATAAGCTGAAATAAACTAAAATAAACTAAAATAAATTGAAATAAACTAAAATAAACTAAAATAAACTAGAATAAACTACAATAAACTAAAATAAACTGAAACTAACTAAAATAAACTAGAATAAATTGAAATAAACTAAAATAAACTAAAATAAACTAGAATAAACTACAATAAACTAAAATAAACTAAAATAAACTAAAATAAACTAAAATAAACTAAAATAAACTAATATAAACTAAAATAAACTAGAATAAACTGAAAAAAAATAAAATAAACTAAAATAAACTGGAATAAACTAAAATAAACTAAAATAAACTAAAATAAACTAAAATAAACTGAAATAAACTGAAATAAACTGAAACAAACTATGTACAATAAACTGAAATAAACTAAAATAAAATAAAATCAACTTAAATTAAGTAAAATAAACTGGAATAAACTAAAATGAAGTAAAATAATCTAAAATAATTTAAAATAAACTGAAATAAGCTAAAATAAACTCAAATGGAGTAGAATAATCTAAATTAAACTAAATTAAACTAGAATAAACAAAAATAAACTGAAATAAACTAAAATAACCTGAAATAAATTGAAATAAGCTAAAATAAACTAAAACAAACTAAAATAAACTAAAATAAACTAAAACAATCTGAAATTAACTAAAGTAAAATATAATCAACTAAAATAAACTAAAATAAACCGAAATAATTTGAAACAATCTAAAATAAACTAAAATAAACTAAAATAAACTAAAATAAACTAAAACAAACTAAAATAAACTAAAATAAACTAAAATAAACTAGAATAAACTGAAAAAAAAATAAAATAAACTAAAATAAACTAAAATAAACGTAAATTAACTAAAATAATATACAATAAACTAAAATAATCTAAAATGAACTAAAATAAACTAAGATAAACTAAAATAAACTAAAATAAACTGAAATAAACTAAAATAAACTGAAATAAACTGAAATAAACTATAATAAACTAAAATAAACTAAAGTAAACTGAAATAAACTAAAATAAACTAAAATAAACTAAAATAAACTAAAATAAACTAAAATAAACTAAAATAAACTAAAATAATCTAAAATATACTACAATAAACAGAAATAAACTAAAACAAACTAAAATAAACTCAGATAATCTAATATAAACAAAAATAAACTAAAATAAACTTAAACAAACTAAAACAAACTAAAATAAACTAAAATAAACTAAAATAAACTAAAATAAACTAAATAAAACTGAAATAAACTAAAATAAACTAAAATAAACTAAAATAAACTAAAATAAACTAAAATAAACTAAAATAAACTAAAATAAACTAAAATAAATTGAAATAAAATAAAACAATCTGGAATAAACTAAAATAAATAAAAATAAACTGAAATAAACTAAAATAAACTGAAATAAACTAAAATAAATTACAATAAATTAAAATAAACTAAAATAAACTAAAATAAACTGAAATAAACTAAAATAAACTGAAATAAACTAAAATAAACTACAATAAGCTAAAATAAACTAAAATAAACTAAAATAAACTAAAATAAACTAAAATAAACTAAAATAAACTAAAATAAACTAAAATAAACTAAAATAAACTAAAATAAACTAAAATAAACTAAAATAAACTAAAATAAACTAATAAAAACTAAAACAAACTAGAATAAACTGAAAAAAATTAAAATAAACTAAAATAAACTAAAATAAACTAAAATAAACCAAAATAAACTAGAATAAAGTGAAATAAACTGAAGCAAACTATGTATAATAAACTAAAATAAACTAAAATAAAATAAAATCAACTAAAATAAAGTAAAATAATCTAGAATAAACTAAAATAAAGTAAAATAAACTAAAATAATTTAAAATAAACTAAAATAAGCTAAAATAAACTCAAATGAAGTAGAATAATCTAAATTAAACTAAATTAAACTAAAATAAACAAGAATAAACTAAAATAAACTAAAATAAACTAAAATAAACTAAAATAAACTAAAATAAACTAAAATAAACTAAAATAAACTTAAATAAACTGAAATAAACTAAAATAAGCTAAAATAAACTAAAATAGACCAAAATAAACTAAAATAAATTGAAATAAACTGAAATAAGCTGAAATAAACTAAAATAAACTGAATAAACTAAAATAAACTAAAATAAATTGAAATAAACTAAAATAAACTAAAATAAATTAAAATAAACTGAAATAAACTAAAATAAACTGAAACTAACTAAAATAAATTGCAATAAACTAAAATAAACTAAAATAAACTAAAATAAACTAAAATAAACTAAAATAAACTAAAATAAACTAAAATAAACTAAAATAAACTAAGATAAACCAAAATAAACTAGAATAGACTAAAATAAACTGAAACAAACTAAAATACTCTGAAATAAACTAAAATAAACTATAATAAACTAAAATAAACTAAAATAAACTGAAATAAACTAAAATAAACAAGATTAAATTAAAATAAACTAAAATAACCTAAAACATACTGAAATTAACTAAAGTAAAATATAATCAACTAAAAAAACTAAAATAAAATAAATTAAACTGAAATAAACTAAAACAATCTAAAATAAACTAAAATAAATTAAAATAAACTGAAATAAACTAAAATAAACTGAAACTAACTAAAATAAATTACAATAAACTAAAATAAACTAAAATAAACTAAAATAAACTAAAATAAACTAAAATAAACTAAGATAAACTAAAATAAACTAGAATAGACTAAAATAAACTAAAACAAACTAAAATACACTGAAATAAACTAAAATAAACTATAATAAACTAAAATAAACTAAAATAAACTGAAATAAACTAAAATAAACTAAAATAAACTAAAATAAACTAAAATAAACTAAAATAAACTAAAATAAACTAAAATAAACTAAAATAAACTAAAATAAACTAAAATAAACTAAAATAAACTAAAATAAACTAAAATAAACTAAAATAAACTAAAATAAACTAAAATAAACTAAACAAAACTAAAATAAACTAAAATAAGTTGAAATAAACTAAAGTAAATTTAAATAAATAAAAATAAACTACACCAAATCAAAATAATTAAAGTAAAGTATGATAAACTAAAAATAAATTAAAATAAACTAAAATAAATTAAAATAAACTAAAATAAACTAAAATAAAGTAAAATAAAGTAAAATAAACTAAAATAAACTAAAATAAACTAAAATAAACTAAAATAAACTAAAATAAACTAAAATAAACTACAATAAACCAAAATAAACTGAAATAAACTAAAATAAACTAAAATAAACTAAAATAAACTAAAATAAACTAAAATAAATTAAAATAAACTAAAATAAACTATAATAAACTAAAATAAACTAAAATAAACTAAAATAAACTAAAATAAACTAAAATAAACTAGAATGAACTAAAATAAACTAAATTTAACTGAATTAAAGTAAAATAAACTTTAATTTACTAAAATAAACTTAAATAAACTAAAATAAACTAAAATAAACTAAAATAAACTAAAATAAACTAAAATAAACTAAAATAAACTAAAATAAACTAAAATAAACTAAAATAAAGTAAAATAAAGTAAAATAAACTAAAATAAACTAAAATAAACTAAAATAAACTAAAATAAACTAAAATAAACTAAAATAAACTAAAATAAACTACAATAAACTAAAATAAACTGAAATAAACTAAAATAAACTAAAATAAACTAAAATAAACTAAAATAAACTAAAATAAACTAAAATAAATTAAAATAAACTAAAATAAACTAAAATAAACTAAAATAAACTAAAATAAACTAAAATAAACTAAAATAAACTAAAATAAACTAAAATAATTAAAAATAAACTACACTAAATCAAAATAATTTAAAATAAACTACAATAAACTAAAAATAAACTAAAATAAACTAAAATAAACTAAAATAATTTAAAATAAACTAAAAAAGCTAAAATAAAATCAAATGAAGTAGAATATTCTAAATTAAACCAAATTAAACTAAAATAAACAAAAATAAACTAAAATAAGCTAAAATAAACTAAAATAAACTAAAATAAACTAAAATAAACTAAAGTAAATTAAAATAAATAAAAATAAACTACACCAAATCAAAATAATTAAAATAAAGTATGATAAACTAAAAATAAATTAAAATAAACTAAAATAAATTAAAATAAACTAAAATAAACTAAAATAAAGTAAAATAAAGTAAAATAAACTAAAATAAACTAAAATAAACTAAAATAAACTAAAATAAACTAAAATAAACTAAAATAAACTAAAATAAACTACAATAAACTAAAATAAACTGAAATAAACTAAAATAAACTAAAATAAACTAAAATAAACTAAAATAAACTAAAATAAATTAAAATAAACTAAAATAAACTAAAATAAACTAAAATAAACTAAAATGAACTAAAATAAACTAAATTTAACTGAATTAAAGTAAAATAAACTTTAATTTACTAAAATAAACTTAAATAAACTAAAATAAACTAAAATAAACTAAAATAAACTAAAATAAACTAAAATAAACTAAAATAAACTAAAATAAACTAAAATAAACTAAAATAAACTAAAATAAACTAAAATAAACTAAAATAAACTAAAATAAACTAAAATAAACTAAAATAAACTAAAATAAACTAAAATAAACTAAAATAAACTAAAATAAACTAAAATAAACTAAAATAAGCTAAAATAAACTAAAATAAACTAAAATAAACTAAAATAAACTAAAATAAACTAAAATAAACTAAAATAAACTAAAATAAACTAAAATAAACTAAAATAAACTAAAATAAACTAAAATAAACTAAAATAAACTAAAATAATTAAAAATAAACTACACTAAATCAAAATAATTTAAAATAAACTACAATAAACTAAAAATAAACTAAAATAAACTAAAATAAACTAAAATAAACTAAAAAAGCTAAAATAAAATCAAATGAAGTAGAATATTCTAAATTAAACCAAATTAAACTAAAATAAACAAAAATAAACTAAAATAAGCTAAAATAAACTAAAATAAACTAAAATAAACTAAAATAAACTAAAATAAACTAAAATAAACAAAAATAAACTAAAATAAACTGAAATAAACTAAAATAAACTAAAATAAACTAAAATAAACTAAAATAAACTAAAATAAACTAAAATAAACTAAAATAAACTAAAATAAACTAAAATAAACTAAAATAAACTGAAATAAACTAAAATAAACTAAAATAAACTAAAATTCTACTACTATTTAAATATATTAAAAGCAATTTTTTTTATTCTTCACAAATTTTTAAATTTAATTGTAAGTGTCAAAAATATAGGTCAAAGAAAGCATTAACAAAAATATCTTAAAAACTACTAGTCAGATCCTGATGAGACCACATGGAAGGCATCAGCGTTTAATTGGACAAGAAGGCATTAAAGTCGATTTACTCATTCAAAACTTCTAGTTATTAATTTTCAAGTAAGTAGAGCATTAAATATTGACATTTGTTAACATTATCCACATTTTAAAATCTCTCCATCTTCAGAGATTGAATTACTACCAAAACCACAAAATCGCCAGCTTTTAGCCTTCAAACAAAGGGCACAGGTTTGGCTTAAATCATTGATTAATTATACCCTAGAGTACTTAGTATATGCTTAAGTTAATATTTGTTCGTATCTTGCACGGTATAACAATTGACGTAACACCCGGTATAATTATAAAAACTCTAAATATTTGTAATAATTGAATAAAACATCATTGTTAAAAAGTCATCTGTGTGAGTGTTTTAACCAAGCAAATTCTTAATTTGTTTAATTTGTGACTTTTGACTTCGATTTTTTTTACAATTGTTGAACAATCTTACAAATTTTAAGGAAAAAAAATTAAAAAATTATTAAAACTTATTAAACATATTATTAAAAAAATTATAATTATTTTTTATAATAATTCAGATAATATGAACGCAAATGAGTGGGGAGATAGTGACTTAGCTTGATTCTTTAAAAAAAAAACTTATATATTCTATTTAGCTTTAAACACACTTTGTGGTTATTGTTTTTAATTTAATTGTTAAATTGGTTTGAATTAAGCAAAATTGCTTGAAAATAATAATTGTAGTGTTTGTATAATACAGTTTATTATACCTAAATTGGAACAAGATTTATAAAGTACAGTTTGAAAATGCAGAAATGTATTTTCGAATCTTTAGCTACTTCTCGTAGAAGCAGGTAAAATGACCAAATCTTTACGATAATGAGAGAAGGGTAAAATGCAGATTTTATTGCTTAATCCGATGATTGACAGCTGTCAAAAACTAAAAAAAATTTAAATTTGCAACTAACCAAACACAGTTGTGCCATGCAAATGGTATTTTTAGTTAAAACAGTTGCTTATAATATGCCCTAGTGAATTATAATTTGCAGGCGAGTGTACATAAACAAAAACCATCTCACGGATATTTTAGCTAAGCTGACGTACGTTTTTAAAAAACCAAATTTATCTATCATAAATTATTGTAACGTTTAAAACCATCTACTTTCGGAGATTTCTATTCTATTTGCAGATTTTGGAGTTCAAGAAAAGACTTTATTTTATAATCGGTACTTTTCAAACCAAAATTAATACATTTAAAAAAAATGTGTTTTATTTAACAAAACCTAATTATAGCTATTTTGAGCTTGGCCTTGAGAAAACATAAAAAATTGTATTTAAAAAATATAAGGAACATCTTGCTCAAAAAAATATGTCAACCAATTAATTTTTTACCACAGATGTTAAATAGATAAAATAAATAATAGTGTTTAATCAGTTTATTGATACACAAATTATGATAATTGGTTTTTGTTAATAAATTGTAACATTTAAAAAATTATTTATTAACTGAAATTAAAGCAAATAAGTTTTGCAAGCTACATTTTGGTTTTGTAATCGTATTCTGCCAGCTTTACTTTACTTTTTTTTCTAAACATAAATATTTCAATATTTTTTAAAATATTGACATCTTTCGGAATTAAAAAAATTATTATATTTAAATATTATTTTTTGATGGTTGTTTCAAGGTTATATAAGTTGGTACAACGTCAAAGCACTGCCAAATACAGTTTATAGATTTATTATGTGAATGTAGTTTTAAACATATTTGGCTTTTCTCTGAACATCTGTTTTGCTACTGCTTTTGTTCCTTTTATCGCACCAGTCACATTCTAATTGCTTGCCGGCTCCCAAAAACCGCTGAAGCACCCCGTAGCTCGTAATTCTGCATCATAACAAATGCAGATTGTAGTTTTAATGTTACGTCTTGTATACAGGTGGGATGGTGAATATGTTCTAAAACTCAATATAATTTAAGAACTACTTATTTGCGACTCTCCTATATGAAGTCTGTTTAATCTCTGTCCTCGCCTCGCATCTTCTCATCCTTATGTCACAGACTCTCAGTTGTCATTCTTTAGACGTATTTTCCACAGATTAGAAAGTTTTTACACATGACCAACCCACATGTTCAACAATTGTTTCATTGAAAGTAGCGCCTCTGGTAGTTGGTAGCTCAACAAAGATTTAAAAAGCGGAATTTGAACATGTTTCTGTTTTATAGTTCAATGGGTAAAAAACATTGGATTTTAAATATAATTTTTTTTTAATTATATTGTGAGTAGGCCAACAGTGTCACCTTTTTAACAACTATACAAGTCTGTGCTATTTTATCCATATACTCACAAGCTTGAATAAGCATATTACTGCTTGAAAATTGATCTCCAAAGAGACACTTTTCACACTGATTGCAGTTTCTATAAATAATTTTTCTTTTTTCAAAATAAAACCTCCAACATAATTTGTTACCAACTCACCCAAAGCTAGTGATCCTAAATTCACTGATTGCATTAGTACATCAGGCACTGTTGCAGTAGTCTTTGATATGAATGGTGGCATTTCTGCAATTTCATTATATCAAAAAAAATCTTTAATTCTAGCATAAAGCACTTCACAATCGTTATTTTTACAATTAAAACCAGGACTATATAGACAGAGGGTGGAATTTACTGACAAAGTTTTAAAAATTTGCGCAAATGTTGTTGAAGTTGAATTTCTATACAAAATACCATAGGTCCTAACTTGGCCAAAAATTTTTTCAAGAGGGTCTTGATTTAAATGTTGTCCTAATAAATACTCATATCCTTCGTCTTGTAAACATTTCTACGAGTATATACGTATAAAATTCTTGATTGTAAATATCCAGTTTTTAAGACTTAGCAGCTTGTTTTTGTCCCCAGGCTTTTGCGTAACATATTCCATTGTGGAAAGAAGTGGTATGTATAGCCACGAACAACATATAATATATTATGTTGTTCGTGTTCGTGCGTGCAGTTCGTTTAATAGTGCTCTCTGTTTTGTGAGTAAGATCTTTGGATTATTTCGCAAATTTTTCAATTTTTAGCACATCTCAGCTCTGCCATATGGCCAGAGTGTAGTTGTAAGCATTCTGTGTGAGCTCTTTGATGGTAGATATTTGATTTATTTTAATTTATTTGTCATTAATGCAGGCACTTTAACTTGCCAATTTTTTGCTTCCTCACCTTATCTGACCTTTTTTTGTTGCTGTTGTGATTATTGGTTTTTACTAGATCTGATTCAGAAATTACTTCTGTGTAAACATGAGCGCTTGTGCAAAATGTAAATTAAACAAAAGGGATGGTCTCGTAGGATGCGAAGGGTCTTGCAATAAATGGTTTCACTACAGTTGCGTGAACTTGAATGATAACGATTTTAGAGTTGTTGAAAAATGCAAGAATTTGCTGTATTTATGTGATACTTGCAAGGGCACCTGTGATGTAGTTGATAAATCTTACTTAAAAGATATCAATGACAAATTGCAATCTCTTAGTGTAATCATTAATGAACAATTTTGATAATTTAAGAACAGAATTACTTTCCCAAATGCAAACGCAATTTGATGGAGTAGTATCTTCATTTAATCAACAGAGTTCGCAAGGTGACATCTCATACGCACGAATGGTTAAAAAAACATCTTCTGTTATTATTCAGCCTAAAGATGAATCGCAAAATGCCTCCTTCACTAAAACTGAAATATTGCGTAATGTTGATCCTGTGAAAGCAGGCATTTCCATAACTAATACTAAAAGTGGTCGAAACGGAAGTTTAATCATTCGTTGTGACAAAGACGAAGACACTGATTAAATTTCCAAAGCAACTATTGATTCATTAGGTGAGAAGTATACAATTAAAAAACTGTCCGTTATTAATCCCGAATAAGAGACGTCGGCATAACTGATCCAGATATAACTGAGGAAAACTTATCTGACTATATTGTTAATCAGAATCAGCACCTTTTTGCTGATGATAGTCACTGTAAGATTGGAAAAATTGTTGCATTACGGAAAAACAAAGAGCGTTGTCAAACTACAATCGAAGTAAGCACCACCACCTATAAGAACATATTAAAAAATGGATACTTGATAGTGGGGTATGATTATTGTGTTGTATATGATGCTATTGATATTAAGATGTGTTTTAAGTGTTCCGGTTTCAATCACTATTCAAAGTATTGCTCTCATAAATTGCCTACATGTCCCAAATGTTCGGGACCACACTCAATCAAAGAATGTAAATCAGATATTTTAAAATGCACAAATTGTACGGTATTAAACACAAAGTATAACCTCAATGTCAGTACAGATCACGCCGCTTGGACTCGTGATACATGTGAAGCTTATAAGAGAGCTCTCGCCGACTTCAAATTAAACATCCTCTCGATCAAATAGCAATCAACTTTTCCTAATTTATCAACAAAAACAAAAGATGACATAAACTCACATATTAGTATCTATTATCAGAACGTCAGAGGAGTTAACACTAAACTGAATAAAGTTTTATTGAACTCTTCCTCGATGTCTCAATTTCAGTTGATAATTCTTACTGAGACTTGGTTACACAGTAATGTTTCTAATCAAGAACTCTTCGATCGAAGCATTTTTAATGTTTTAAGAAAAGACAGAGATTTTTTGGCAACATCGACTTCTCGTGGCGGGGGTGTTCTTGTAGCAATTCATAAAAACTTTCCAATTACTTATGTTGAACCGCTATCCCTATGCAATGAATTTGCAGAATTAAAACACATCGACATTTTGATTGCAAAGGTCAAATTTGATCATGTCTTCCTATACTTAATTATCTTGTACATTCCACCATCAGCATCAACTGATGACTATTTCTTTCTTTTTGATTGTTTAATGTCGGTTAATGAATTATATGAATCTAAAATATTACTTATCGGGGACTTCAACATACCAGATTTTGCGAATTCATCTGACTTGGCTTATGTTGACTCTAGACCCTCGGACATCTTTACTGCCTGTAACAACTTTTCCAACTTTTTTAACTTGTCCCAAAAAAACCACGTACTTAATAAAAATAATCGTATACTTGATCTTGTTTTTACTAATACGGAATGTGTGATTACTCAGGCCGCTGAACTGTTAACAGCTGAAGATGTGCATCATCCAGCATTAAATATCATTATGCACGAATTAAAAAATAATAGATATAATAAACCTTGTCAGGTAAACACTAATGAATATAACTTTAAGAAGGCGAATTTTAGCCTGTTGTATGAAGCCTTATGTAAGACCGACTTTTCTTTCATTAGTAATATTATAGACGTCAATGTCGCAGTCAAGATGTTTTATGACAAATTAGCTGACATATTTAACTTGTATGTACCATTAAAAAAACAACCTTCGAAAATATATCCTGTATGGTTTAACGGTGCAATTATTTATAACTTAAAACTAAAGCACAAAGCATGGCTGGATCATAAGAAAAAAGGTTCTACAGAATCATATGATGAATTTAAGAAACTTCGCAGCAATCTCAAAATGCAAATAAAACAGTCGTATGATGCATATTTGAAAAGTATTGCTTCAAATATCAAAGCTAACCCTAAACAATTTTGGACATTTGTAAAAAGCAAGACAAGTCAAAATAGTATTCCTTGTACAATGGTTTACGAAGGTGATGAGATTTCCAATCCACAAGAAATTGTTGATACTTTTGCTAGTCTTTTTTCTAAATCGTTTTCCAACAGCTCATGTAACAACATATTTTCCAATAATCTGATTTACAGTGGCAACAATAACATCTTAAGCATTGCAAATATTGATGTCGATGACGTTTATAAAGCAATGAGAAAACTAAAGCCTAATTTAACAGTGGGTCCTGACGCTATACCGTCATTTCTAATTAAGGACTGTGCTTCTATCTTGTCGAAGCCTTTAACATCAATATTTAACTTAATATTAAAATCATCGGTTTTTCCTGAAATATGGAAAATTTCTCGAGTCACACCAATACATAAGAAAGGTTGTATTTCCGACATTTCTAATTATCGGCCAGTTACATTAATTAACAATTTTTCTAAGGTTTTGGAAATAGTGCTCCATAACAAGATTTATCCACATGTCAAAAATCTCTTGATTCCTGAACAGCATGGATTTGTGAAGCGTAGGTCTACAACGACCAACCTAGTCATCATGACACAATATCTATCCGAACATTTGGACAATCGAAGTCAAGTCGATTGTATATATACTGATTTTTCTAAAGCATTCGACCGTATTGACCATGAGATTTTGTTGGATAAATTAAATCATTTTGGTTTTTCAGAGTCACTGATTGAACTTTTCTCATCTTACCTGGCAGATAGAAAGCAATATGTAGATTGTCAGGGACGATCTTCATTTAATTTCCTTCAGAAATCAGGTGTACCTCAAGGCTCGGTGCTGGGTCCATTACTGTTTAATTTATTTATAAATGACATAGTTGCTGATCTTGATGTCAAATACCTACTGTACGCAGATGATCTCAAAATATTTTGCGAAATTAAAACACCAACAGACTGTTTACAGTTACAAAAAAATTTGAATCATATTCACGCTTGGTCTGTTAACAACAAACTGATATTGAACACAAGTAAATGTGTTGTAAAATCTTATACAACCAAAACGTCTTTTATTACGAAAGACTATTTGCTAAATGATGTATTATTGCAACGTCCAGAATACATTTCCGACCTTGGAGTTACATTTGATTCTAAGCTAAGCTTTAGAAAACACATTGAAAATATATCTGCTGCAGCGTTCAAATCTTTGGGTTTTGTTATAAGGAATTCCCAAGGTATTCAGGAAATTGATATCATCACTTTGTTATTTTTCACTTTTGTTAGATCTCGTTTGGAATATGCATGTGTAGTGTGGAATCCGATCTATCAGGTTCATAGGTTAACAATAGAGAGCATTCAGAGAAGATTCTTAAAATTCTTGGTGTATCGTTCGGATGGAGTGTATCCAACGCGTGGCGTTCCTAATGACTACCTTTTAGAACGATTTTCTTTGCAGAGTCTTACATACCGACGAGAAATGATTTCAGTCATCATTTTACGCAATGTTTTAAGTCATAGCATAAAATGTGAAGAGTGGTTGTCTCTCTTTAAATTAAGAACGCCAAGAACCTTTTTACGATTCAATTCAATTTTTGAGACACCTTTTCCTAGAACAAACATTATGAGATCATCACCACTTTATCAAATTTTGCAAAATTATGGTCGTGTGGAGAAAGTCGTCGACATATTTAGTTGTTCTATCTCCGATATTAGAAAATGTTTTGCTCCATAAGTTTGTGTAGTATTCAACTGCTTTTGTTATGTATTTGTGTGTATTTTTCCTTTTTTTTTTACCTTTTGTGTTTATTTTTAATATATTTGTCTTTTATAACTCTCCAATAATTGGGCCCTCAGCCTGTTGGGAGTTTTATACAATAATAATAATAATAATAATAATAATAGCCTCCTCTTCCCAAAATTTCAGATGATCGCTGATATGGCTGCTTCCGCATCTGAAGGTCTTCCCTTAAGTTCGGTAGATCTGATTCTCATTCACAGAATCAAAAAGCTTGTCAAAAAAAGCAAAAGCTTAGAAGTGTCATGCACTCCATTTCCCAGTGTTTTAAAGATGTCTGAAAAAGTTCAAAAAAATTATTTTAATTAAAAAAAGCACGCAGACTTATATTTCCTGTCAACTATAAACTTGATGCAAGTCGTTGGCTAAATACTTGGATAGCACACTTCACCTTCATCTTTTTTATTTAATTTATTACATATACAAATACATACATGTTCATCAGTTAAATGAGGTAACGCCCGAAGACCTTGTATCATATTTGTGATAAATTATAGGTTCAAATAAAACACCAGAGCTAGATTTTTGTATGTGTGTATTCCTCAAATGCTTGCAACAAAGTAAAATAAGAATATATTAATATGGGGGTGAATTATGTTTCTCGTCTCAGAGAAATATAAAAAAAAAATTTATTTATTATAAAAGTACAACAAAAACTAAAGAAAGTGAGTAACAACAATACGTGACGAGAATATTATTACGAGTGTCTCATAATTACAGACGGTCCCTATTTATAATAATTTAGGTTTATTAATATAAAATGAATATTGGATATTGATAATTAGAAAGTTTGCTTAATAGACTTATCATGTGTATTAGATGATAAGTGTGATGTGATTGTAAAGAATGTTAATGATAATATATCATAACTCCTCCCCTTTTAGATTGGGAAATAATACAGAAGGATTATTTAACAATTCGGGTTTTGATATTTTTATTCTTTTGCAATTTTTCTTTTTATCAAAATTCCACTTGCTATGACTATTAATATTAAGAACGTTATAATAATGAGATAATTGAGCCAATTTACACTTTCACTATGCACTATTATAGGTTTTTGATTCATTTTTGACAGTTCTTTGTACAACTTCACAATATCGTCTAACTTCACTTTTTTCACATTAAGATGAGTATGTTTTTGAGGGTTTTTTCTGCTGGCTATTATTCCTGGAAATAGGAAGGGTTCTCCAATTATAGAATTTTCTTTATTTGATATTTTAAATTCTTCGTTTGAAATCTCGCAGTTGTGAGGGATATTGATGAGACTTGGATCTTCTATCATGATGTATCCAGGGCTGTTGCAGTTTTTCTTGATTCTTATGTTATCTTTTGATGGAATGATGAGAGCAAAATTGTCGCTGATTCGTTCTACTAGAGTTCCTGCAATGTTGATTGGGGTCTGAACGCAGTTGTTGGGTTTTTCATTTCTTATAATTGGAATTACACAATCATCTCGGTTTGGCGAAAGCTTATCATGGCAGATATACATTTTTTCTACATCTTTGCAGTTCTCTTCTTCATATTGATGTGTTTTTGAGCCGAGTATAAGAATTGGATTGGGTGGTATTATAGTGGCATTATTTTGAGGTATAGGATATAAGTGATAATATTGAAATTTTTCAGCAAGAAGAACTGGCAATTGAATTGTAAATATTATACGATTGTTGTGAAAATAAACTTATGAATTTGTAATTTTATAATAGGAATGAATTGAATTGAAATGTAATGTTTGGTTTTTATTGTATATTGTTTCTAGCGTTTTAACAATTTGTTTATAGTCATTTGCAGAAACAACAAAGCTATGTATTGAATTTAACGATGCAAAAGTGACAGCGTTTTCAATATTGTTACTTAGGTCTATTAAATTCTGGCAATTCAGGATAATTTGATCTAGGGTATTCTGCGCACTAATATTTATGCTTCTATACTATCAAAATGTCCGTAGACATCATCTTGAAATTGATTTATTTTGGTTTTAATTAGTTGTTGATTATTGTTCAGAGTAGAAATAGAATCATTATAATTTTTTATTAAATGTTTTGTTAATGATACTTGAAGTACAGCTTCTTTGTTTATGGAATTTAGGTTAGTATTTAGAATTCTTAAAGCAGTATCATATTTTTCAGCATCATCTGAATTCAAAGTTCCAAATAAAAATTTTGAGGTTTTGCCTACAATATCAAACAAAGATCTTTTATTTCTAATATGTGGTTTTATATTGTTTAGTTTTTTCTCTGATTCTAGAATTAAATATTGTGCATGGATTAATAGATTATGCAGAACATATCTAAAAACCGCTGTTTTGAGCTCGGGGGGTAAGTTAAAGTTGTGTTTAAAATTTCAAAATACTTAGTTGTATTGTCTAGTAGATCAATTAAGGGTTGAATATCTACATAATGGATGAAAGTATGAAAGGACTGAATGATTTTTGCATATCCTAGCTGGAAAGGAAGGATTTCAGCTTTTATAGGACTTATTTCAATGTTTTGAGCTGTTATGGCTTGTTGATGCGCCAGGATTAGTATGATGATTAGTAGTGCCATCACCTGAAAATAGTTTTGTATTTTTATCACAAGGTTTATGTCTAGGGTTTTTTATTATTGATTTGTGGTATGTTCCACGTTCTGTAATTAGATTTTTGTCTGCATTATTTATTGCTTTTGTGTTGATGAATTTGGGTTTACTTTTATTTCTTTCTTTTGTTGCTATATAAACGTCGTCACCTGGTTCATATAATTTAGGATCGTTTCTATTGGCGTTGAGCTTGTTTATAACTTTTTCTTTATTTATTTCGTTTTTCTGTTTTATTTTATTGTATAGGTATTTTGTTGATTCTTTATGATTTTGTATATAATTTGATATAATCTTAGAGTCTGTCAGATCAAATGGGTTATTTGAGTTAATATGTCCACTTATAATTTCGAAGGGTGTAAATCCGGTTGATGTATGTATTGAGTTATTATATCCGATAAGACAATACCGCATTAAGTCTTCTGGCGAGTCTCTAGGTTTTTCGATGCGTAGGCATCTTATTTGTTCTGCTAGGGTAGAGTGAAAACGTTCGACTGGAGAGCTGCTATTTGAATTTTTCGCGGTTGTAAAATGTAAATCTATTTTGTGGAGTTGACAAAAATCTTTTAAGCAGTTATTTTGGAATTCTGTGCCATTGTCGGCCGTAATTTTAAGCGGTAGACCGTGATGCGATACAAATGCTAGTAGGTTATCTATAATGTTAATTGGGGATAAAGTAGGAATATGATATGCTTGTCCGTATCTTGAAAATGAATCAATTATTGTAAAAAATGAATTATTTAAAATTTTAAAAACGTCTATATGAATGTGTTCGAATGGTTTGCTACTAGTTGGAGTTAGGTTGAATTTGATGACCGGTGAATTTCTTTCGTATTTTGCAGTTTGGCAGATCTTACATGTGTTCACGTAATCTATTATATCTTTTGTCATATTTGGCCAATAGTAATTTCTGCTCAAGGAATTTTTTACTTCTAAAATTCCTTTATGACATGTCTTGCCTATATGATGATATTTAATTTTTTCTTTTTGATCTTCTATATTAGTTAGGTCTTCTAATAATGTATTTGATTTTATTAGTTTTAATGCAGAGTGTGTGAAATAAGTGTGTAAGATATTGATGAAAATGTGTTCTATGTTTTCAGTTTTAAAGTATAACACATACATTTCCTTCTGTTTGAAGTATGTTTTTATAAAATTAAGAATATGATTTTTTAAGCTATTGTAAGGGAATGATACCGTAATGCGAAATTTGTCAAATAATTTCAATGTTTTAACGTTAGGTTCCGTGATATTTCGAGAAAGGTGAAGTATAACTTGATTTTTATAGAAATTCAAGGGTTTCTGTGTAATTGGTACTTCAAGTATTGGATTTTCGTGTGATGTATGTACCGTTTCGTTATCTTCAGCTTGAGTCAGAATTAAGTTCGCTTCAAGCTAGAGCTTTGGCAGCTCTTGGAAAAGCGCTCGTTTGCGTCTTGCTGCAGTCACAAAAGTAGTAATTTTTGTGTTGTTAGGTTTAAAATTTAGCAATTTTGACGGATGACAGTCATTTTGCGTGTTTATGTTTACTTTAAAGTGACAGGTCAAGTAATAACTCGACACAGAGGTCATATTAAAAGTGTATTGTGTTATTTTTGCAAAAAAAGATTGGCGACGGGTGAGTACATCCCTACTGACAGAATACGTGCATAGTAAGTTTATAAAATTTGCATTATAGACGAAAATACTGCGTATACAAAAACAGCAAAACGTTTGTTGTTGTTCTCGCGCATGGACAACCCCAATAGTGTAGAAAGTAATACAACGGATGCCGCAACAGGTCAAGAAAAGCGGACGGTCTGGACCACTATCATATTCGCTTCAAAACAGAGACTGATCTTTTGAAAGCCACTAAAGCTGCTAAAGTAAGACCAGACAGAAGCTAACGGAGCTCAAACTGCCCGTTTTTGAGAAAGACAATATAAGGGCAACATCAATAAATCTTACCAAACTTTTACCCACTTTTATTACACTAACTGTGATGTAGAAGAGTTGTCAGAGTGCTCAGTAGTAAGAGCTATTTAAGAAGTGTGTAAAGATTAAGGTTGTCGACTGCCTTTTTGTCTGCTATGTTTCTGCAAACAATACCTTACAATTATATTGTACTCTAATAAAAATTTTACATTTTTGTAATTACTTTTACCAGTAGGAGCTGTTACAAAATAAAATTACTTCACAGTTATTTATTCTCTGTAACTTTTTTTGTTATATTAATCTGTAACATTGATTTATTTTTTTCACAAAATTTGAAATAACCTTTAGTTTTTTGACTAATAAGTGTAAGTAATAACTGTCTTTCCACTAAGGAGAGGAAGAGAGAAGAAGAAGAAATTCATATAAAATGTTAGTTTAAAATTTAAAGATAGTTTAAAAGTTTTTAATTAAAAAAAAGACAGAACAAGACAGAAAAACAAGAAATTTAAAAAAATAAAAAAATGTAAAGTGAGTTGTAGTTTTGATGTAGTAATGTATAACATAGACATGTCGTGAGATATTTCCTCTTTTGTTTTTGCCAGCTGCAAAAGGAAAAGTTCCTTTGCTCTACTATATTCTTCTAGTGTCGTAAGTTGCTAAGTAGACTCATAATCAAAATCAGGGGGAGCAATTTCTGCATTTTTTTTCTTATATAAATGTGGAAATAGCCGTTTTCTGCTTTGGATCCAATGCCTATGTTTTCTTCGTGCAGTAATAATTTTTTTCACATAAGTAGGAGTAGAAGAGTTGTTCATTTTATAGTGCAGATGTCTTGCCAATTCACCAGGTCCAGAATTATATGAAACGGCCGCAGCTTCACGTTGTTTTCATTGTCTAAGTTGTCAAAAAACTACAAACTCGTTCATTGTTATAAGCCGTGCGAAATAACTTTATTTTCAAACGTCAAAATCGAACAGTAACTTGCAAATCGCGACTTGCGTCGAACTTTAGACAAGTTCTTGCTTGAGCCGAGCTTGAGATCGCGCAAAAAGTGCTTGCGCACACCAAAAATCATGTAAAAGCGTTTGCGCACACTGACTTGAGCTTGAGATTTGTCTGTGAATACCGATCCGGACTTGAGCAATGCTTAAGACTGAGGTCAAGCTCAAGAAGCGACTACGAATACAGGTATTAGATCTTATCGGTTACTAGAAAAAAACACGACTTATTATTTTAAAATTCGATGTTTGACGTTTTGCTAGGCAAAATGACAGATTAACAGAAATGAAAAGTGCTTTCAGCAGACACAGCTTTTACCATAGACTTTAATACTTAACTAGACTGGCTGTATGGGCAAGGAAGTGAAACCGTGCAGTCGCCATGTCGCATATAACCAAAGTGGCGCAAAATTCAAATTACCAAGTAAAAAATTTACCAACAAAACTACTGATTTTTTAACAACTTGCGCAATATACCTACGTACATGTATTAAATTGATAAATAAAACAGCATTTGCTAAGACATTAATTTATTGTCCTTTAAACAAGACTAATTTATTAAATTTTTGACGAAAGTTGACACCCCTTATATTGTCTGAATATAAAGCACAGGCATGCCGAATTCGTAGATTCGTATAGTTTTCTATAATTATTTTTAATATACTGTCAAAATGACATTCCTTAATATTACTTACTTCCAAATAAATGTTCATATTTGTGAAAATAATGGAAATCAATATTTCGCATAACTAGACAAAATATTTTTGTTGCAAGATTTGTATAATTTTTGATAGGTAATAGTCCTTTTATTACTTTTTCCGTAGTTAAACAAATTTTCGACAAAAATGATGAAGAAATTGTTAAACTATCTTCTCTGTACCTTTGTAAGGGTAACACAAAGCCACCCTGTAAATTATTGTAATTATTTATTGTTATAGTTATTGATATTGGGTAATATAAATTGTAGTATGAATGACGAAATGTAACGTCAGGAAATATTTGTATATCTGGGACATTTCGAAATAATTATTGAAATTGGCTTATGCAGAATGCGATGTCATGCATTCTTCATATGCCAATAAACTCAATAATTATTGCAAGGTGTATCCAGGCCAAAGGGGAGAAATGAACGAGTAGGCTATATAGAGTGGTGGACTCCCTACCAGCAGTGGATTAAGAAGTAGAGTAGAGATAGAGAGTAGTTGTTACGCCAGACAAATGTCATCACGTATTTCCAAATTATATATTAAAGTTAGTTAAGTGAAATCTTGTTTATTAATATTCCATCCTGCTACCAACACCAGATAACTAGGAGAGTTATCATATGGCAATCCTGCCAATTAGGACAGTGTCCTAAAGATGAAGAATTTGGAGTAAAAAGCATTCCGGTAAGAAGCTAAAAATGTCAGTTGAAGAATGGAAAACTTTGGAAAGTGAAACAACACGGCTGTTAACAAATTTACACAAGGATCCCGTTGGAAGAAGAGAAGACATCAAAGTTACGAACCGTAAGATACTGCAATTTAATGATATCGTCAAGAAAAGGGATAGTTTAATACAGACATTTAATCAATCACGACAAAACTCTGACAAAGTACAGTTAGTAAAACAAGTTTTAAAAAATATAAATAGGCAATTAAACGAGATTAAGTTTATTATAGACAGTAGAATTAACGTAGGTATAATGGGGGAGAGATTTGATATTAAAACCGCGTCATCATTGATTCCGGTAATGGATGGATCAGAAAGCAAAACAAAACGAATAATTCAAGCACTTGAATTTTATTCTGAGCTTCTAGATGATGCAGGAAAGAAATTACTTATTAAGTACGTGTTAAAAACGTGTATATCTGAGTTTGCAATAATAAGGCTAGAGGATGATTACGCAACAGTCGCGGAATTAATAAAAGATTTAAAATGTAATTGCTTAACGCCCAAACAAGCGAGTGTTTTGTTTGGACAATTGTATACTAGTAACCAAGGGAACAAAAGCATCGATGATTATGGAAGAGATTTGGAAGCTTTAATGGTAGAGCTTACGTTGTCCCAATCAAAAGGGGATGTAAATACGCAAAAAATCTTACGGCCAATAAACGAGTCCATTGTTACTCAAATATTCATTGAAGGTCTTCAATCTCAGGAATGAAAGACAATTTTAAAGACTCAAAATTGCGAGATATTAAGTAAGGCAATAGAGGTTGCAAAAAAAAATTGTCCGCAGTCATCAAAAATTGAGAATACATATTTTGCAAACGCAAACGGGTTCAGACGAGGCTATCGTTCCAACAGTTATGTAACAACAAAACCGCGTGAGCAGCCAAATTACAAATCGCATTTAAATTACAACAAAAACAAAATACATGACGGCAATGATTTTTATAGTAAGGATAGGTCGGGAACATCATTCAATAATAAAAACATGCGCTATCAGCGGCAAAATTATACTAGTTTTCAAAAACCGACTGAACCGAGTTTTTCAAGACAGGTAAAGTCAGCAGAGAGCAACGAAAGGCCAAGTTTTCAAAGAAAGCAAAGTCGACAGTTTTTTCGTGGTTCACAATAAAAGTAACAACCATAGCAAAATAGTATCAAATACAAGGTCAGCAATAAATACTGACACTATTTTTAATTTAAATAATTTAAATTACATAGTTGTAAAATATAAAAACCAAAATTTAAAGCTATTAATTGATACTGGAGCGTCAGTTTCAGTACTTTTCAGTAAGCATAGATTTTTTAATGTAAAAACAGAAACAGCTAACGTCAAATTAAATGGAATTGCAGGTACAATAACGGCTACAAAAAGTACAAAATTAATATTTTACATAGCAAAAAATTCTTTAAGTCATGAATTTCTTTTAATAGAAGGTTCAGATAATTCGGTAGATGGCATTATAGGTACAGACTTTTTAGAAAAGTATCAAGCAAAAATAGATTATCAAAATTATGAGATTTCTTTATGTATTTATGAAAAAATTATTAAGATTCCTTTAGAATCAAATCGCGACAAGATTGTAAAATTAGCACCGCGAAGTGAACTTATTCACTATTACAAAAGCAACATCCAAGATGATATGCTTACATTACCCGAGGAAATTGCTAATGGAGTATTCGTGGCAGCGATGTTAGTCAGGTCAGAAAAGGGTTTAATACCGGTACGTATGTTAAACACCAACGAAACAGAGGTTGCGGTAAAGAATTATATTCCAAAAATAGTTAACGCAAAAGATTACAATGTCTGCTCGTTTAATGAAGAGAATTCAGCTTCTCGTGAAAGAGTTATAAAATTGCTAGATATAATAGACAACAAACATTTAAATAGCGAAGAAAGAGAAAGTTTAGATCGAATTTGTGCAAAGTTTGCAGATGTTTTTCAAATGGAAAATGACCCACTGACAGTGAACAATGTTTACAAACAAACCATTCACCTAAAGCAAAATGCTATGCCAACATTAACGAAACAATATAGACTTCCTTTTTCACAGAAAAAAGAGATACACATCCAGATAGATAAGATGTTGAAAGATGATATCATAGAACCGACAAGGTCACCATGGGCCTCACCACTATTAGTAGTACCCAAAAAAGCAGATAAAGATGGTCAGAAGAAATGGAGGATTGTTATTGATTATAGGCTATTGAATAAACAGCTGCAAGATGATAAATTTCCATTACCTTGCATTACAGAAATTTTAGATTCATTATCAGGAGCAATGTATTTTTCGCATTTGGACTTATCACAAGGCTATTATCAAGTAGAATTGGAGAAAGAAAGCAGAAAATACACGGCATTTAATACGGATAGAGGGCAATACCAGATGAAAAGATTGCCAATGGGTCTTAAGGTTAGTCCCGCTAGTTTTTCGAGGGCTATGACTTTAGCTATGTCGGGATTGAACTATGAACGTTGCTTCATCTATTTAGACGACTTAATTGTGTTTGGAAACAATTTATTACAACATAATCAAAATTTGGTAAAAGTATTACAGCGCTTACGTAAAGTAAATTTTAAGTTAAATCCACACAAATGTAATTTTCTAAGAAAAGAGTTGTTATATTTGGGACACATGATATGTGAACACGGCGTTTTACCAGATCCAGGTAAGACCAAAACATTAGAAAATTTTCCAATTCCAACAGATGGAAAATCAGTGAAGCGTTTTGTAGCTTTTGCAAACTATTATCGTAGGTTTATCCCAAATTTTTCTAAAATTGCACATCCTTTAAATCAGCTCACTAGGAAAAACAGCGTTTTTCTTTGGACGCCCCAATGTCAAGAAGCGTTCAATACTTTAAAAAAGGCATTAGGAAAGCAACCTATTCTAGAATATCCAGATCTGTCGACCGAAAACGAATTTATTTTGAAGACAGACGCATCGGGAAAAGCCTTGGGTGCTGTCTTATGTAATAGGAACGACAAACCAGTTGCCTACGCAAGTAGAGCATTAAACAAGGCAGAAATAAATTATTGCACAACCGAAAAAGAGTTATTAGCGGTAGTTTGGGCAGTCAAACATTTTAGACCGTATTTGTTTGGAAGAAAATTTACAATACAGACAGACCACCGAGCTTTAGTGTATTTATTTGGAATGACAAATCCTAGTAGTAGACTAACAAAGTTCCGAATAATATTGGAAGAATACGATTTTACTGTAAAATGTATTAAAGGTAAAGAGAATGTGACGGCGGACGCGTTGTCACGCATCGAATTATCTATTAATGATTTACGGGAAATGAGTAATCAAGTCGAAAGTACTATAAAGGTAACAAGGGCACGTGCAAAACAAGAGACACAAAAGCTTCAGAAGCAAGCAAAAAGTCGAAATAAAAACTTGAAACCTCAAGACAGAATTGATCGTCCTGTCGTGGTGGAAGTTTTGAAACAGCCGAAAGATGCGGTAGAACTGCAAATTCTAAATCCCAAGAAGTTCGATTCATTCGTGAAGCAACAAAACGGAAGTACTTGCAGTAAACAGGTGTTGTATGATGCGAAAAATAGTGTTATTTTTATGAAAGAGGTTTCTAAATCAATGTATAAGCTTCGGCTATCGTTGAAAGCCTTGCAAAAATTGTGCAGTCAGCATGAACTGCCTAACTTAATGATTTTTAAGCAGAAAAATGAAGAATGGCTATTCGTCTTAAACATGCTACAACAAATCGCATCGGAAATAGAAGATTTTAATATAAATATAAGCATTGTAAATCAAGCAGAGACAATTACTGACAAGGAGACACAGCAACTAATATTAAACAATTTTCATATGTTATCTACAGGGGGACATGCAGGTGTACATCGTATCTATAATAATATAAGAAGATATTATTATTGGCCAGGAATACACGTACAGGTGAAAAATTTTGTTAAAAAATGTGCGGATTGTCACCGGTATAAACATTCACGACCTCAAACAGAACCATTAGAAATAACAACAACAGCCACATCGGCTTTCGAAAAAATTTTTTTAGATTTGGTAGGTCCTTTAGAGGAAGATCAAGAAGGAAATCGGTATATTCTTACGTTGCAGTGTGACTTATCAAAATATATAGAAGCATACCCAATACTAAACAAGGAAGCAGTTACAGTGGCACGCGCATTGGTAGAAAATTTTGTGCTTCGGTACGGGATACCCTCCGAGATTGTAACCGATCAAGGGAAAGAATTTATGGCAAAAGTATTTAAGGAAACGTGTAGGGTTCTTGAAATTAAGAAAATTTGTTCTACCGCTTACCATCATGAGACATTAGGCTCACTCGAAAATTCTCATAAACATTTAGGGGCGTATTTACGAATTTAGATATCAAAAAATAAAAACTCGTGGAGTCATTGGCTACCGTTTTGGTGTTTTGCGTACAACACATCTGTGCATTCGTCTACTAAATATACGCCGTTCGAATTAGTTTATGGAAAAAGAGCTCGCCTGATTTCTTCCGTAACACACGATACAGTTGATCCTTTATATTCATTTAACAATTATCCTCAAGAATTAAAATTTAGATTGCAAACTGCACAACTTGAAGCTCGGGATAATTTATTACATATCAAACACGCACGGAAAATTGATTTTGACAAAAATATAACTAAACTTAGAAAATTTAAAGTAGGAGATATGGTTCTTTTGAAAAATGAGTTAGGAAATAAAATGGACAGTTTATTCAATGGACCATATAAAATAACGCGAAATGTACCACCAAACGTAGAGTTAGAAATAAAAGGAAACAAAAAATTGGTACATGCAAATAGGATTAAGCTATACCACATGTAAAAGAGGGATAATAATGTATTTAATAAATTTTTTTTTTTTGGGGTCATAACTAGATAGAAATGTTAATTAAGAGTAGAGATTTAGGTAGAAAATTCTCGTACTTTGTCTGAGTAACAAACAGTGGAGCAGGTACAAAAGTGTCGTATAGTAAACGAAAAGTCGGGACAGTGAATAAAAGACGACTATGTGCAAGTATTTAAGTGAACGAAGAAAGGACTCAGTGCTGGAAGACGACAAAGATAAAATGTGGATAATTATTGTTTATTCTTTTTTTTCTTTTCTTAAAAGTTGATGTACGCTGAGTTATATTTTAATTATGTAAAAAAAAAACAACGTTCAAGAAAACATTGTTTTTTTTCCAGCTGGAGAGGGAGTGTAATGGTAACACAAAGCCACCCTGTAAATTATTGTAATTATTTATTGTTATAGTTATTGATATTGGGTAATATAAATTGTAGTATGAATGACGAAATGTAACGTCAGGAAATATTTGTATATCTGGGACATTTCGAAATAATTATTGAAATTGGCTTATGCAGAATGCGATGTCATGCATTCTTCATATGCCAATAAACTCAATAATTATTGCAAGGTGTATCCAGGCCAAAGGGGAGAAATGAACGAGTAGGCTATATAGAGTGGTGGACTCCCTACCAGCAGTGGATTAAGAAGTAGAGTAGAGATAGAGAGTAGTTGTTACGCCAGACAAATGTTATCACGTATTTCCAAATTATATATTCAAGTTAGTTAAGTGAAATCTTGTTTATTAATATTCCATCCTGCTACCAACACCGGATAACTTGGAGAGTTATCATACCTTTTTACAACAATCGAACCGTTTTTTTTGTGATTTTGGTGCATGGTATCTAACTCAACACATTCTTCACAGTTTAACTCTTTTTTGAAACTCCTCGCACAAAAACCGGCTATACATTGAACCACCTGTGCTGAATATTCTGACAACGCAGGCAATTCAAGTTCCATATTAGAAGGGATTACATCTGGAAGTATGTCATCCACTAATTCTGTAGTACAAGTTCCCACAGGATTCGGGGAAATTTTTCCTAAAATAACTTTCCTGTAGGCGCTACGAAACTCCAATGGGGATTCTTGTTATTACCTGAAAGTATTCAATTAGTAAATATTAAAGAATAATGTTATATTTATCAACAAAAACCACTATAAAAACAAACACAGACGAACTATCGCTGTCACGCTATCAAAAATAACCTAAAAATTAGGTTATGTTCGAACTAAGTGACATAAAAGTTAGAGCAGAGCAATGGCAGCATTTCCAGTCTAGCTAATTAAAGTCTCTGGCTTTTACTCACCGAGCAGCGAATAAGCGTGAACCGTTGCCGCTCTGTCTGCTGAATGCAACCAATGAAAGTTTAGAAATGAGGTTAGATTTTCATCTAATAAAGTGTTGTGTTACTATTATCTCAGATTCATAAAGAGCAGTTTTAACGTATCAAATGAACGGTTATATTAACAGCTTACTTTTAACATATAAAATATTAAAATATTGATGTTTTAGTTCTTTTTGATGTTATCAAAAATGTCGGTTTTCTCGAAGTGCTGCCGCTCTTCCTCGGCTTTTTCCTGTTACGATTCACTGGAATCTTACAGATGCCGTTTATGCAACTTTGAAACAAATGAAAAAATTGTTTATTTTATTCACAATTGTGAGTTTTTAGATGTTTTGGATGAAGCCTGTTTCGAAAAATGTCAACGTTGCAGAGTGGGTAGCTTTTCGTATGTGTGGAGATACTTTCACAAAAGAAAGTGTAATTTTATAGAACATAAATCATCTGTAACAACTAATATGGAAAATGGAAACAGTATTATTACAACGACTAGCCAAACAGATAAACGTTACCAATTCGCTACTTGTTTTGAATGTGATCAATGCAAGTATACAAGTAAACATAGATTCCAGTTAAAAAGACATATTTATCTGAAACATAAGCCCAATGAAATTAAGGAATGGTTTAAATGTGGTCGATGTTTGTTTAAAACCATTTATAAACCATATTTTACAAAGCATCAAAAATTAAAACATTCTCCATTAACATTTCAATGTGAATTATGTGGGTTTAAAACTATGTTTAAAGGGGTTTTACAAAAACATATAAACAGGACGCATTCTTTACCAAAATTGCAAAAAATTGCAAAAGAAATGCTTTGTGATTTTGAAACTACCGAAAAAAATGCTAGCCTAAAAAAACATAAATTTAATCTTTCAAAAAAATTACAGCAAAAATACAAATGCGATAAATGCGAATATTCAACTTTTTATAAAGGAGATCTAAAAAGACATATAAATGCAAAGCATCTTTCAAAAGATTTACAACAAAAATTCGAATGTGATCAGTGTGAATATAAAACTTTTTATAGAAATCATCTAACCAGACATGAAAATGAGAAACATCTTTCAAAAGAATTACAACAAAAATTCCAATGCGATCAGTGTGAATATAAAACTCTTACAAAAGAGCATTTGAAAAATCATAAAAATGCAAAGCATCTTGCAAAAGATTTACAACGAATATTCCAATGCGAGCAGTGTGAATTTAAAACTCTTAGAAAAGAGAATTTGAAAAATCATATAAATGCAAAGCATCTTTCAAAAGAATTACAACAAAAATTTCAATGCGATCAGTGTGAATATGAAACCCTTAGAAAAGATCATTTGAAAAATCATATAAATGCAAAACATCTTTCAAAAGAATTACAACGAAAATTCCAATGCGATCAGTGTGCATATACAACTCTTAAAAAAGAGCGTTTGAAAAATCATATAAATGCAAAGCATCTTGCAAAAGATTTACAACGAATATTCAAATGCGAGCAGTGTGAATATAAAACTCTTAAAAAAGAGCATTTGAAAAGTCATATAAATGCAAAGCATCTTTCAAAAGATTTACAACAAAAATTCCAATGCGACCAGTGTGCATATACAACTAATTATAAAAGAAACCTGAAACCACATATAAATGCAAAGCATCTTTCAAAAGAATTACAACAAAAATTCCAATGCAATCAGTGTGCATATAAAACTCTTCGAAAAGAGCATTTGAAAAATCATATAAATGCAAAGCATCTTTCAAAAGAATTACAACAAAAATTCCAATGCGATCAGTGTGTATATGAAACCCTTAGAAAAGATCATTTGAAAAAACATATAAATGCAAAACATCTTTCAAAAGAATTACAACGAAAATTCTGATGCGATCAGTGTGATTTTTCAACTTGTTATAAAATGGACCTAAAAAGACATATAAATGCAAAACATCTTTCAAGCGAACTACAACAGAAATTTTTATAAATATCTCATTGAAACACATGAAAAGAAGCACTTTCTGCGTGAATTACTGCAAAGATTCTAATGCCATCAGTGTGAATATTCAACTATTTTTAAACATCATTTCTTTTGTAGCCTAAAGCTTAGTGTGTTTAAAATTATTTTTTTTGTATAATAAATATCGAATAATAAAAAATTTATATATTAACTTTGTAATGGTTCTTTTACATATATTTAAATTTTCACGCCCTCCATTGACAAGTAACATTTATTTTGACAAGTGAAAATATAGTCTGACAGTTGACATTGAGTTTGACAAGTAAATTTAGTTTGGCTGATCCCTACGTTGTGTTTTTGTAATAACCTCGATTTAAAATGTAATGTGAGCTCGGTTGCTTGAGGTACTTGAAGAAACAATAAACAGATAATTGCAGTACAAATGAATTCTACAAGTTTCAATAAAATACAAACAGATCTTGCCAGAAGCTGACAAAAAAAATAATGAATACATAACCAGCAATCTCATAACCAGATTTACACACATAAAATCACAATATTTGAAAGACCAAAGTCACTCAAGGCAGCTTTAGTTCAATTAGTACATTATAAATAAATGAAATACATTAGCATACGCATAAATCAATAAGAACAACACCACAACACAAACATCAAAATAAAACAATTATACACAAATAAGAACTGAATGGCATTGTGGTTGTCAGATTTTACTGCAACTAAATGACGGGCAATTGTTTGCAAGTAACAACTTAATAGCTGAAACAATGTCGCAAGCACTGAGAGGCAGAGACTCTTCTTATTATTAGTACTTTTAAGTCGTTCTGGCTAAACACAAAGTCTGTGAACTCTCCTATACATGATCAGCTAAATATGTACAATTCAAATTCCTGTGTCACTCTGGTGAGAGTCTCTGACGAAGTCGAGAAAACACAGGGCACATCACGTGATGCAAGTAGCTAGGTTAATAATAATGAGATGTTGGAGGATTGGTAGCCCTATCAGTAAGAAAGGGAAGCCCACCGCCTAATCAGAAATGCTCGATGGTCAAAAACCCTACGCAACCTACTTGACAAAGACTCAAGAATGGACGATGTCAAGTCAACTACTGTTCAGAAACCTGAAAGTATCCTAATTACGTGATGCTTTACTATTTAATTAACCAGTCGATCAATTAAATCCCAAACAATAATCTATTACCCAATGAACAGTTGGTTGGTTAACGAGATTGTCAGCTGAACTCTGGTTTAATTGATCTCTCCCTAGCTAGCCTAACGCCCTAGTGCGGACACGAGCATTCCTTTAGGTAATTCTGGGTAAGAATAACCGAAGGAGTCCATTCAAACCGATGAACGGTCTGAACCCCTATTCGCGCCTACGACACTTCTAGTCAGTTTGCCCTTCCCGGGTTCCCGAAACGCTAAATAACTGTGCCCACTTGTGCTTAGGCACAGCTCAAAACACCTCACTTGTTCGGAGCTAAGCGACAATCTATTTAAATTAGCTACAAACGTTTTGCATTTCCTCCCCAACAACAACCAGAGTTCTCAGCACGGTAAAGGGTTATAGCCCGCAACTCAAAAGTATAACCTCTCGATTAAAACGGTGTTACTAGTTAAGCGTCATTTGCGTAAGTGTTCAACTGAAGTAGTTAATTAAGATAACAATGCCATGAGTTAAAATAATATCCACCAATATAATATTACAAAGGGCATCGGTGGCTTCGTCTTGATGAGCAGCACTCAGTCCCAGAACATCTACGGCATTAATTCTAGTGGCTCCCTCCCACAGCCGGAGATCGCATCTACGAGGTTCACACTGAAAACAAGGCATCATCTGGTCTAATGGTGCTCGCTCCTCCGCTTCTTGCCGGGTATGACCTTAAAGTGATTTCTAAGATAAACACCGGCTATTGAGATATCTGGATTATTGGTTGTTGTGTGCATTTTCCTATACTAAGCAAAACAAGTATGAGAGAAGGAAAATGGGGAAATGGAAAGCCTACCTCCTCCGCTTCTCCAGGACCGGACATAAAAGGAGAAATTAATCGAAAAGCACAAAAGTGGGACACATTGGTAGCATACGAATACTACCTGGACAGAAATTTACTGATATTGCTGCACAATACAGAAATAGGGTTATTCAGTGTCTTTCAGAAATTAATCTATACATATAGTCTAAGAGCCAGTGAACGGATACCTGTATGTATTTGATCAGACTTGGGTTTTTGTACATTGAATCTCCTAAACCTACCGTACAGGAAATAGGGACTCTCTAAGCCCAAAGTGGTGGACGCAGTGGGTGCGCAGGTAAGACAGGTATCAATTTTTGGTTATTTATAAATGCATTTGACCACGTCTGCCGTTTTGATGTTTGAAAATATATTATTATTACTAATTGAAAATAACAATGGCAGACCATTATCACGCGTTTAACGTTGTGGCAGACAATTTTAAAAATGTTAAAAAGAAATTTATTTTTGAAATTAATTGACTAGATCTGCCATCAATATATTTTATTTATTATAGTCTTAAAAACTTATATTGATAACGGCAGACGTATTCATTGCATATAAACATCAGCAGATGAAAAAATCTGAGATACTACCCGCTTAAATGTCTATATATTACGATAGCAGTTTTACATTAATATAATTTACTTAATCACTGTATTTAATGAAATTAATATTTTATATGTAGTCTATATACTAAACTTTTAATTTCTTTTTCATTTTTTGGCATTGAAAAGCTATTTTATGCAGAAAATTGCAATTTTACTGTGTTTTGAAAGTTTAAAAAATAACAATCATGTTGTTTTCTAATTGAAAATTATTTACTTTTTCTACACTAATATTATAAAGAGGAAAGATTTGTATGTTTGTAATGAATAGGCTCAAAAAGTACTGGGCCGATTTAAAAAATTTTTTCACCAATAGAATGCTACATTCTAGGGATTCTTGGTAAAATTTGAACAATGTAACCAAAGGTGTAGAAAAATGAGTCTTGAAATGTCTTTCGTCGAATGCGCTGCCGAAACTATTAGCGATAGAACAAAATAATGTACAACAATATTGAAGAGCATTATAATGTCTACAAAAAACTCCGCGGGAGCATATGTCCAACTATTGTAGTTATGTCACTACAACAACTTTTTTCATTTTAAACATTAATGAAAATGCTAACCAAATTCAAACTATGCTATTTATGTGTTTATATTAATCCTTATTCAAATAAATTATTGTATGGTCAAGACCATTTAACTACTTATAAAATAGTTTTTAAATTATTTAAATTGGACTTTCCATTCAAAAGATATTACGAAATAAAAAATTCAAACAGAAAACAAAACCGCCATAGCGCCGTGGCCGTTGTTTGCGATGCAGTCTGAAAAGCGCGCCGGGCATCGGGGCGGGCGGGGTGAAGGGGGCACTGGGGGGCAATATTTAATAAAATTAGTAAAGTACTTCTCGGGTATGACGAGACCAGGGAAATAGGTATTCATTTTTAGATACGCATACATAAGATAGATCTGCTAAATACAAAATAAAGTAGTGCATCAAATTTACGCTAAGGCGGTACGAAGTTCGCCGGGTCAGCTAGTATTTAATACAAATGTATCTACAAGAATCCGCTTTGATTAACAACCTTCCCTTGTTTAAATTTTTGACATTAATCCTCAGTACTACTTCTCATGAAATTACTCTCTCATTTTCTCAATAATTGCGTCGCTTAATACGAATGCTTAGCAGAAATTAATCCTCAATGATATAATTATAGCACACATTCAATAAGAAACAAAATCAAATTACAGTCAACGCTCTCTGTATTTGATTCGCCCGTCAAGGACCATTCTCTGTACTTGACTCGTCCATAAGAGCTGTGTAAAATCGACAAATACAGAGGAAAAATGTGGTCAAATACAGAGAGGTCCAATACAGAGAGCATCGACTGTATCATTTATAAAAAAACTTTATAGCACAAAAAATGTCATTGTATGTATTTTAATCATTTATATTCTAGAAGAAAAACAACATTAAACTTTAGTACATCTATAATTAATAATTATATTTAACAATTAAAAAGACGGAATAATCATTCAATTAACGTACTTTTATTGCAATTAGGGAATTTTTTCCGATACTCACTAATAACTAGTAATAAATATTGGAGCTGTTCTTCGTTTTTAGTAAGGCATTGATTGAAATCTTCAATTAGCGCTACGCCACGTTCCGCGACATCATTGACAACAGCCAATTTACTAAAAAATTGTTGACATTCCTGAAAACTATCGATGCTGGACCACTTGTCGACTTCTTCACGTAAAAATTCATGTGGCAAGTCAAAGTCTTTTAAAATTGTTAACGATTCTGCTGAAATGAAGTCACTTACATCTTTGTGTAAAAATTCATGTAAGTTTTTGTAGTCAAATTCATATTTTCTGGCTTTTGTTCTTATAGGATTCTGATTTTTCAAATTTTTCATAATTTTGTTGATAAAATAAAAATTATTATCTATAAAAAGATCAAAATTTTCAATGAGTTCAAGAAAATTAAATTTACAGCGAAAAAAACCAGAATTTTATTTTGACATTAACTTTAACTTTGAATAACTTTCAAATGAGTGAATTTAGCTAAAAATGTTAAGAGACGTTTTTGTAGGAAATTAAATTCCCTTCAAGAATCTTTATTTTTATATATTATATCCCTAATTTTTTTCCGGATACTAATTTTTAAGTGAATTGCAAAATTCCAAAGTTAAACTATAAAATTCTGAAATCTTATCAATTTTTAAGGCGTGTTTATGAGAAAACGGTTCATCTGACGAAAAATTTCAATCAGTCTTTTTTTGTAGACAATTAAATTTGCTTTAAAAAATGTCTAAGTTTATTTTATTTACCTCGATGGTTTAGGAGTTATGAGACAAAAGCCTGTTCCCTCAAAAAAAATTAAAAGTTGCGATTATAGACCTCTTAATATAAATATTAAGCTCAAATTCTCACAACATTTTTTTTGTCATCCCAAATAACATTTTAAATATACAAAAAAAAAATAGTTAATTTTTTTGATATATGTATATGGGTATATCTATTTATTGATTTTGATCTTCATTCATCATAATAATAATAATAAATATTCTTTATTGTCCAACAGTTTAACCAATTACAGGACAAAATTTCGTGATAATACAGTAATAATACAATAATAATACTACACTAGTAGTGAAAATAAGTTACACAAACATAAGTTTAAGTGGTGTAAGATTTTGTAATATAATTTATAAATAATTAAGAAAAAAAAAATAGTAAAAAGGAAATAAGATAGTAGAAAAAAGAAAATTAGGAGATGGAACGTAAAAACGAAATACTAATGCTAAATACTAATACTAATACCAGTAATACAGAATATAAATTATTATTAATCAGTTGTTCTTTTGACTATGTCAAGAATCTTAGGCAAGCTGTCAAAATTAATGTCGCAATCTCTGCTTACGGTATTCCAGTTTCGACATATCACATTAACAGGGGAATTAACCTCAACATTAGTCCGATAGGAATTCTTTGAGCAAGAAATCTTGACTGCAACCACGAACGGGGTATACGTGGTGAGATTTTAAAAATAAATATTTCAAAAATCGTCTTTGTACATTTTCAAGATCCGCAATATAGCAGGCGTAAGACGGAGACCATACTACAACACAGTACTCAAGTTTAGATCTCACAAGTGCTATGTAAAGTGTTGTAATAGTGTCGACTCTACCAAATCTTTTGGTGTTACGAATAGAGAAACCTAATACTCGAAGTGTTGAATTTGCTACGGATTTGACATTTGACAAGAAATGTGAGTCTTGAGTCAAATACAACACCTAAATCTCTGACAGGCGAATTGCGGGAGATGATTATATCGTCGATATTGTAATTAAAATGAATTGGGCGTACTTTTTTGGCGTACGATACAACACAGCATTTGAGAATATTAGGTTCCAGCCTATTGTTTTTACACCAGGCTATTACTCTGTTTACATCTTGTTGTAGGATCTCACAACTAGATATGCTGTCAATGATGTGATAGATTTTATTATCATCAGCAAATAAGTTGCATTTTGAGTTGTAGATGACGTCAAAAACATCGTTAATATACAAATTGAAAAGCAATGGGCCTAAGTTGGACCCTTGAGGAATTCCCGATGTTTGGTGGTAGGTACCTGAGACATAGCCATTTAGTTCAACATATAATTCACGATTTGTTAAGTAGGAATGAAGTAATAGAGTTAGTGCATCAGAAAATCCAAAATTTTTTAGCTTGTCAACTAAGACTGAGTGCAGTCTACGGTCAAATGCTTTAGCTAAATCTACATAAATGACATCAACTTGTTTGCCCTTATCTATAGCTTCCGATAAGTACTGAGTGATGCTCATCAGGTTGGTGACAGTAGATATACCCGACATAAATCCGTGCTGATGCACAGAGATTAAATTCTTAATTGCGGATATAATATGTGATTATAAATTACTATTTAAAGAATTTTAGCAAAATTAGGAAGTATGGAAATAGGTCGATAGTTACCAACCTGATAGACATCACCATTCTTAAAAATTAAAGTTACTCTCGCTTTTTTCCGATTTTTTTTGTTTTTAACAAACTTCCAAAATTGCGTGGAGGTTTCCGATAATGTTGTGTTAAATTTTATTTAGGTAATTGTCATAATCGCTTTTAATAAGAGACTTAACTATTTTAAGCACTGTAGTAAATTGATTCTTATAAAACATGTTATTAGTTTTTTTAAATTTGTTGAAATAAAAGTTTTTTAACCTGATATTATGCTGCAATTCATTAGCATACCAAGCAGGATATTTATTAAACGTTCTTGTAAATCTGGGAACATATCGGTCAAGTATGTTATACAACTTGCCATAGAATGCTTCACAAGCGTCAATGCTAGTCAAATATGAAAAGTCTGTTGCGCCAAGTTCCCTATACATATTTATAAAGTCAGCCTTTTTAAAGTTGTAGCAGTAAGACCTGTTAAAGTGTGAAAAGTTAACAGTTTTAGGAATATCAATATCAAGTACTAGATTTAACACTGGATGATGCATGTCTATATCTACAAGAGGACTATTGTCTTTACTCACAGATAGCCGAACATTTCTGGAAAAACAAAGATCTAGTAAATGATTGTTGATATTAAGAATGGTATTAGATTGCTTCAGATTCAAGAAAGACATTAAGTTAACAGCAGTAGCAACTTTATAGTTACTTAAGTCTTGGTCAATAAACTTAGGAATATTAAAGTCACCTATCATAATTACTTTGTCATAATTGACCAAAAAATCTTCAAGTAAAGTAAAAAACGATTTGAAAGCAGTAGATGTGATATCAGGAGGAACGTAGACGCAACAAACACAAACGGATGTAGATTTCTCAAATAATTTGCAGCAGACAATATCAACCATTGACACCTCATTAAAAAGAGAATTGTCTATAGTTACAAAATCAAACTTGTCCTTATTTATAGCGATAAGTGAGCCGCCTCCTCTGCTGCAGCCAAGGTGCTCATAGTTTCGGTCAGCGCGAAGAACACTGTAGGATGTGGAAAAAAACTCACTACTAAGTCTATTTTGGGAAAGCCAAGTTTCGGTTAGACACACTATATCAAATTGCAGACCGGATATATTGCTGTAGAATTGATCGACTTTGGTTCTCATGTCTCTGACATTCTGTGTTGATAGGTCGTGTAGATTGACAGCAAGATTGTTTTATTACTAGGATTTTGAAGGATCCGTTTTTCCACACAATACTCAACTTTACTTCTCAACGTATATTGTACAACTCATACATCATAACCTAACCTACATGTGTATATAAGGTTGCCTATAGTTGCCTATCTTATTCAACACACCCTCTCAACTTAGCATCCTTATACATTCAGCTTAAAAAAGCAACAAAAAATACAAAACAATATTCATTCAATCAAGCCTAAACCAGCTCGATGTTTTTGAAAACTTGATCCTCTGAGATTCTTTGTTAGTATGTCAGCTGTTTGGTTAATTGTTTCTATATACCTCAGCTTGACATTATTACATTTAACAAGGTCTTTAATAAAATTGAACTTAACATCGACATGTTTAAGACGCTTATGGTCTTTCCTTTGAGACAATTTTATACAACCTTGATTGTCTTCATAGATGATTATAATCGGTTTTGCAAAAACAAGTTCAGTTATCAAATTCCTTAACCAAACGCCTTCTCGGGCCGCTTCTGAAAGAGCAACGTATTCAGCTTCTGTGGAGGATAACGCTACAGTTGACTGCTTCCTGGTAGACCAACACACAGTGTTTCCGAATACTTGGAACGTGAAACCAGTCGTTGATTTTCGATCTTCATCACCTGCCCAATCGGCATCTGCGTAACCGACTAAAACATCAGTTTCCGAATTTTTTTCGTATTTCAACTTGAAATCAAGTGTACCTTTGACGTATCTTAGTATCTTCTTCAATGCTTGCCAGAGCAATACAGTAGGTTTTGTCTGATATCTGGAATAGACGTTCAGAGCAAAGCTCAAATCAGGACGAGTGCCCATGACAGCATAAAGTAAACAACTAATTAGTTCTTTCACTGGTTTGTCGACGACTTCTTTGCCTTCACCTGGATTTACTTTGGCTTCCATAGGTAAATTTGTTAGGTGACAGTCCAGCATTCCAAATTTATCTAACACCTTAGTTAAATATTTTGTTTGACTTAGTTCTAGGCCGTTTTCACTTCTTGTGATTTCTATTCCTAGATATTCCTTGATATCTCCAATATCAGTCATATCAAATTCTGTTTCCAGTTTACCTTTAATTGACAACATCTCAGTCTTTCCTGTGCTGGCAATAATAATATCATCTACATACAACAGTAGATACGTTGTACTTACAGTACTTTCCTTAATAAACAGACATTCATCATTCTGTGATATTTCAAACTTAAGAGTTTTCATAAATTCATTGAATCGCTGATTCCAACAATGTGGTGCTTGTTTTAGACCGTAGAGTGCTTTGTTTAATCTGCAGACTTGATCACTAGCAGTATCAATTCCTTCGGGAACTGCCATGTAAATCTCTTCCTTCAGGAAGCCATGTAAAAACGCAGATTTCACATCCATCTGCCTAGCATATAGTTGTTTGTGGTTAATAGTGGCTAGCAGAATCCTCAATGTAGTAAGCTTAGCTACAGGTGAGTATGTTTCCTCATAATCTAGTCCATTCCTTTGCTTAAAGCCACGAGCAACAAGTCGTGCTTTGTATATCAAATTTCATTGTTTTCCTTCCTCTTAAATACCCATTTAGAGTCAATGACATGTGCCTTTTCTGGTCTTTTTGTCAGAGTCCACGTGTCGTTTTTGTACAGCATATTCAATTCAGTGTCAACCGCATTTTTCCACTGAGCATAATCAGCGCGATTTTTAGCAAATCAAATCAAATCAAATCAAATTTATTTTCCCAAGTAGAAGTACAAATTCAATGAACATAAATACAAATTAATCTTTATACAATAAAAACTTAAGTATAAATTTGCATGTTGTCACATACATATATTTAATTGTTATTTATTTAATTTATGAGTTGCCTAAACAAAATCTGCCTGTGTGCAGTCTCACATATCATTAAAATATTCCAACTAGCAGATTTATACAAATACAAAAATATAAAAAGAAATTAAAAAATAGAGAAAAAAAAAATATATATATAAAAATAACGTACAATTTCAAATATACAGAGGAGTGCAAGGTGTTAATTTTGAGATAGAAGCTATTTAAAATATGGAGAGATACAAAGAAAAAGCAAGTGAGGGAGAGCACAACCCTAAAGAAGAAAGATAATCAAGTAAGGTAATAAAATTAAAAATTATTGTATTTACTATTTAAGAATTTCACAAAATACGTCGAAACTTTCTTTTACAAAAGATTTTAGATTTTTTTTAATTTTTTTAACAGGTGTTGTCTTATCAGTATTCATTAATTGTTTTATTTTAAGAGGTAAGTGATTAAACAGTTTTGGACCAAAATAAAACACAAAACGTTGTGTGTGAGTTTTTGTACAAAAGGAAGGAACAATCGACTGGTCTTTTTTGGTCCTTGTGTAATAACTATGACCGACTTCACAGAGAGATGAAGGATTTTTGAATACCCATAGGAGACACTGATATGCAAATAGTTGCCTAATACTGAAGACATTTGATTCACTGAATAGCAATGTTGAGAAAAAGCGACGATTTTTATTTAAAATAATTTTTAAAATATATTTTTGTGTTATATTTAAGCTGTTTAAGGCATTTTCATACACACCACCCCATATCACAATACAATAATTAACAATTGATTCTACTAGTGAATTATAAATAATAAAAACATTTTTTGTATTTAATATTTCCCGTAAACTGTAGAATTTGTTAAATAGTCTTCTAAGTCTCTTATTTAGGTAATTAACATGAACCTTCCACTTAAGATGACAGTCAACCATAATCCCAAGATATTTCACATTATTTGCTCTCTCAATAAATGGACAATTACAACGTTGATTATTTTTACAATTAGTGTCATGAATAATAAGTTTATCTTGGTCAGGTTGGCCAACCTCCGTGATGGAAATACTTAAAAATTTAGTTTTTTCCAAATTGAGACTTAGGAGATTGAACGTTAACCAATTTTGAATAATTTTGATGGAGTTCGACGCATTATAGTAAATGTAGTATCCATCAGTGGCGGTAAACGAACAGTCTGTGTTCCCGTGATTTCCCTAATATCTATGGATGCATCTACCCGCACACGCGCAGCACCAGGCCCAACACGCCGGCAACCCGCATCGGCTCACCCCATTCCATTTCAAGCCATTCCCAAGTTTACGTCGTAATATAAGCAATAAACATATATTTAATTTAGCAGTGCTTTACTTTAATGTAAATAACCTCAAACATAACACATGGCGACGAGCGATAAAAGAATTCAATAATAAAAGAAATCAATAAGGTAACAAAAATTGCAACACGTGGTAGAACAAGTGACAAAGATGGCAGCCCCTAGAAGCCAAGCCCCAACTTTTAGTCAAGAAAATGATTTTACATTGTTCGAAGAAAGGTTCGAGCAATATTGTGTAGCCAATCAAATTGAGGAAGAAAAGATAAAAGTGGGACAGCTAATATGCGGCATGGACGTAGAAATCTACAGTACAGTAAGAGACTTATGTTTTCCCGATTTACCTAAGAGTAAGCATTATGCTGAGTTAATAAGTATTCTAAAACGCCACTATAGTCCGCATATCAATGTATTTAGAGAGAGAAGAGAATTTTACAACAGCAACCAAAATGGCGACGAAAGCGTGAGCGAATGGTACGCACGACTAAAACGTTTAGCAGTTAATTGTTGTTTCAATGAAGATCTTCCGAAAATATTAGCGGACCGATTTGTCACAGGGCTTCGACCAGGAAACATTCTGGATCGTCTAGTGGAAGAAGACGTATCAAAATCAATAGAAGAACTATTGAAGATCGCAATAGCAAAGAAGACGGCTTTGATGAATGCATCAGGAAGTAACGATTCCAACAGAATCTTGGCGGTAAAAAGCGCAAAGAACAAGCAAATTCCATATCAAAAGGCACAGCGCATGCAACCACAACATGGAACAACGATGGGTAAAACGGACAGAAACCAATATGGCCGCGAAAACAATTCCGGTAAATCAAACAAGTGCAAATGTTGCGGAAATACACATGGAGGAGTTTGCAAATACATAAACTACAAATGCAGTAAGTGTAACAAAGACGGGCATTTACAGCGAGTATGTCGCAGTGGCACCAAAAACATTCATCTAATGGAACACAAAGCAGCTGAGAAAACCGAAATCATCAATTCAATGAAGGAATTGCAGGTAACCAGCAACAGCATTTTCAACATCAAAGAGAACCAGCCAATATACATGGAGGTGATAATTGATAATAAACGACACATGATGGAGTTGGACACTGGCTCAGCGGTATCGACGCTAAGTAAAGAATTCTATCTAACCTGTTTATCTCATTGCAACATGCAGCCAACTGATACAACATTCAAAGGTTATACAGGCGAATCCATCGTTCCAGATGGATGGGTGAATATAAATGTAAAATATATGAATATAGATAAAACGTTAAAATTTTATGTAATATCTAAAGCTAAGATTTGTTTGTTAGGTAGAAATTTTGTAAATGAATTCAATATTAATTTTAATATCGATGCAGGTATCAAGATGATTGATGGTTTACTCGACGTAGAAACTATGATGAAAATGGAATTCCCAGACGTAAGCAGCGATACTCTAGGGCGTTTCAAATATGCCAAAATTTCCCTACAAGTTAAACCCAATTCAACACCCAAATATAATAGACCGAGAGCAGCACCTCTAGCGCTAAAATCCAAGATAGAAAAAGAATTAATCCGGTTACAGCAAAACGGGATAATTACATCCGTGGTGAGTACGGAGTGGAGCACTCCAATCGTTCCTATATTGCGTAAAAACGGCACAGTTCGCATTTGCGGAAGCTATGTCAATCTGAATAAATGTTTAATTGATATATACTATCCATTACCGCCCATAGAGCAAATCTTTGCATCACTGACCGGAAATAGAAGTTTTTCTAAAATAGATTTAAGCGATGCATACATGCAATTTGAGCTCGATGATGAATCCAAAGAACTAGTAACTTTATCTACACATATGGGTTTATTCAAAGTCAATAGACTACCGTTTGGTATCAAATGCGCAAGTTTTTATTTTCAAAAATACATTGATCAGCTATTTCAAGGAGTAGACAATGTATTCACTTTCCAAGATGACATATTAATAGGTCATAAACACGAAGAAGATCCCAAAATCAAGATTCGTCAAGTTTTTATAATATTACGCAACGCAGGGCTAACAGTTAATCTAAACAAATGTAAATTTGCTCAAAGTAAAATAACTTATCTAGGTCACGAGTTGACTGAAACGGGTTTAGCAAAATGCAAAAATAAAACAGACGCTATTGTGGCGGCTCCTAAACCAAACAATATTACCGAAGTAAGATCATTTTTAGGAATGGTAGGATACTACGCAAAGTTTATTCCAAATTTGACGGATATGGCTAAGCCATTATACGATTTACTGAAAAAGGACAGTAAGTTTAATTTCGAAAAAACATGTAACGACGCGTTTCTTAAATTAAAACAAGCTATTTCGGCAGATATCGTTTTAACATATTTTGATCCGCTACTACCAATAATAGTAACGTGCGATGCATCCGAGAAAGGCATTTCAGCAGTATTATCTCACAGAATGGAAAACGGAGTTGAAAAAACGGTAACGTGTGTATCGAGAACATATTCACCAGCTGAGCAAAATTACCCCACGGTACATAAAGAAGCACTAGCTTGTTATTTTGGGATAAAGAAATTTCAGGAGTATCTTTACGGTCAAAAATTTACTTTAAAAACAGATCACAAATCGTTAATTTCGCTATTTGGCAAAAATAAAGAAATAAATTTAACTTACGCCAACCGCATAAAGCGGTACGCTATATATTTTTCAAATTTTAACTTTGACATTATGCATATCAAAGGTAAAGACAATGTAGTTGCGGATTGTTTAAGTAGATTGCCATTAATTGATAAATCAGATCAAAATAATACGGATTATGAAGGTATTTATTTTGCAAATGTAGATATTCCAATTAATAACGATCAAATAAAGTCTGAGACGGTTTTTGACAAAACTATTACGTTAATAAAGAGATATCTAGTGTCCGGATGGCCAAATCAAGTGGCAGACGAATGCCAACCATTTTACATTAGACGCGATAATCTACATTGCATGAACGAATGTTTGTTTTACGGTGAAAGAATAGTAATTCCAAAGAAATTACAAACACAGATATTAGGCGAGTTACACTCAACGCACGAAGGAATCGTAAGGACTAAAGCATTAGCACGCTCGTATTTGTGGTTTCCGGGTATTGATCGCGAAATAGAGCGCATTTGTAAATCTTGTGAAAGTTGTTTGGTAACGAGGTCTGATCCACCTAAAACATCAGTACCTTGGCCAAAAAGTGAAAAACCTTTCCAGGTAATACATACAGATTTTTTCACATTTCAGAATAAGAATTTTTTGGTAATTGTAGATAGTTACACTAAATGGCCGGAGGTATATGCGATGAAAAATATCACCGCAGACGAAACTATAATAAAGTTTCGAGAAACCTTTTCGAGGTTTGGACTACCAAACGTAGTAATTTCAGATAACGGACCAACTTTTATAAGTGAGCATATGGAAACATTTTTTTTCAAAAACGGTATCAGACATCTAACGATAGCACCATACAATCCTCAAGGCAACGGTTTAGCCGAAAACATGGTAAAAACCATTAAAAATAAACTCAAATCAGCGCTAAATGATCATCAGAATGCTAACACGGACATTTCAACATTATTAGCTAGAATTCTAATCACATATCGAAACATTGCGCATTCAACAACTAAAATTTCACCAGCAAGAGCGATGATAGGCCGAAGCGTAAATACAAGGTTCGACTTGATGAGGCAAAAACCAATAGTTTTAACAGCCATAGCGACTTCTGATATAGTCAGAAAGTTTGTTATAAATGATTCAGTGATGGTAAGAGATTACAGAGTAGCAAATAGACGTGCATGGGTAAAAGCTAAAATAACCCAAAAGGTGGGAAATGTAATATATCTATGTAAACTAAAAGGTTCGCATTTAACATGGAAAAGACACGCGAATCAAATAAGATTGTGTTTAGACAATAAAAAGGAGAGTGAATGCGAAATCGTCAATGCTCACCGCACAAAGCAAAATACTTCTAAAAAGAAGATCGGACTAAACATTACTCAAAGTCAATCCCTATCCCTAAATCCAGATCCCACATTACACACACCTAGAGTAGAGCAGCCTACAGCAGTAATAGTAACGAAAACGTCCGATACGACGGGTCAACCATCAATCAGCATTGAAAATAGACGTCCAAAAAGGAACGCAAGCAAACCATTGCGATTCAAAGATTGAAGTCATGTAGGATATCATAAACCAATAATAATTTTTTTTAATCATGTAATTTTGCTCTATGTTCTGAATGTTAGTAGTTAATAATTAGTGTACTAAAAATAAGAAGGGGAGTGTGTAGTATCCATCAGTGGCGGTAAACGAACAGTCTGTGTTCCCGTGATTTCCCTAATATCTATGGATGCATCTACCCGCACACGCGCAGCACCAGGCCCAGCACGCCGGCAACCCGCATCGGCTCACCCCATTCCATTTCAAGCCATTCCCAAGTTTACGTCGTAATATAAGCAATAAACATATATTTAATTTAGCAGTGCTTTACTTTAATGTAAATAACCTCAAACATAACAGTAAACATCTTTCCAAGAGCTACCTACAAAGAGAAGAGCAGTGTCATCAGCGTAAGCGATTATATTAGCTTCTGTTTGAAGTTTTAAAAGATTATTAATATATATTAAGAACATAATAGGTCCAATAACTGTTCCTTGGGGTACGCCCCTGGTGACAGTCATATAGTCACTATATGTATCATTTATTTTAACGCACTGTAGCCTGTCTGTTAGATAGTTCCTGAATAATTCTAGGGATAAGCCTCGTACTACTATTTTTTCTAATTTAAACAATAAGATTTCATGAACTATTGAATCAAATGCCTTGCGTAAGTCCAGAAACACCGTTAAACATTTTTTATTAGAATCTAATGCATTTACAATGCCTTCAGTTAACTTACAAATGGCTTTTTCGTCAGAAATATTTTTTCTAAACCCATACTGATTATCTGATAATACTTTATGTGTCGTTAAATGATTTACCAATCTGGTTTTCAAACAATACTCAAAAAGTTTTGAAAAATTATTAATGACAGATATGGGTCGATAATTTGTTGGTAATTGTTTATCACCTGATTTAAAAACTGGAGTAACAGTAGACTCTTTAAATTGCTTAGGTATTCTGCCTTTTGAAATAATCAAATTATATATGTGAAGTAAAGGATTTTTTAAAAATAAATGAAATTTTTTAATGAAGACTGTAGATATTCCATCCGGACCACATGCCGCATTATTTTTTAAGTTATTTATATACAGAATAAGCTCAGATTCTTTTAGAGGATTTATAAATAAGCTATTAACAATAGGTTCTTGTAAATTAGTTGAAGTAATGTCGTCCCGGGCCAAATCATTTGATATATTTACTGCAATGTTAGTAAAAAAATTATTAAACATATTTGCTTTATCAGCATCATTTGTTAATGTTTGACCATCATTATCTTTGATATTAAATTGTTCGTTATTTTTCTTTGGCTTACTATCTGTTATTTCATCAACAATTTTCCATATTTTTTTATAATTATTGTTTGCATTTATCAATTCATTTTTATAAAAGTCATTTTTTGTACGTCTTATAATGTTTTTTAACATATTTCTATATTGTTTATATTCTTCATTTAGTTCAATAGTAAAATTTTGCGATAATCTCTTTTTTAGTTTGTCTCTAAAATGTATGGAATTTATAATTGCTGTAGTGATCCACGGCTTCAGTTTAACGTTTTTATTATTTATTTTCTTAACAATTGTATTTAATTTAATATTATTTTGTACTTTATTAATGAAATAGTTATACGATATTTCAGGATCATCTGCTTGAAAGACATCATCCCAAGTTTCACTTGATAGCCATTTCTGTATTTTATTATAATTTATTACCTGTATAGTTTTTTTTTCTTCGTCCGAATTGTTTCTGGTACAATTGTGTTCAGAAGTAATTGACAGTAATATTGTAAAATGATCTGATAAATGTGTATGAAAAACCACAGGGTTGAACCTAAGATGTTTCTGAATACGCTTATTTGTCCTAGCAAAGATATGATCTAGTAAACTTTTATTATTTTCAGTAACTCTGGTAGGTGCATTAATGTAAGAAGTGAAGTTATATAACCCCATGGTACAGATATAAGAATTTACTGAATTGTCATCTTTATCTAGAAGGTTGATATTTATGTCTCCAATGAATATTTCAACATCCCTCATCTCTAATTTTGAAAAGTAATTTTCAATATCACTTATATATTGTATTTTATCAGTTGAGGGTGGTCTGTAAGAGGCAGTTATTCCATATGTTTTATTTTGAATTTCACATGTTACTCTAATTAAATTTATTTGAGTCAGGTTAACGACCTTTACATTATAGGTTAAGGTGTTTTTTACATAAACAACTACTCCATCATTTTGATTGAATTTAGAGTCGCTATAATGAAAATTAAAATTTTCTATATATAGATTATTTTCCCCCTCTAACTCCGAACATTCTGATAAAATTATTAAATCTATGTTTCGGAAATTAAATAATTCTAGATAGATTAGTAATTCGTTAAAATTTCCTTTCAAACTTCTTACGTTAAAATGTATAATATTTATTAATCTCTCACTTACCACTTCTTCTAAACCATCACTAACCTTTGAAAATACTTTAGTTTTAATTTCTTCTATCTCCTCATACTCCTCTCCAAAAATCAGCATATATTTATTTATTTATTTTTTTTTTTTACTTAAATTTAAAGAATTTATAAAGGTACAAACACCAATTCAAAAAAGAAATCCCAATACAAATCGCCCCGAAAGAGAAAAATATAGGTCTATACAACAGCATTCTGTGAAGATCTAGGTAATTACTATTCTAAAGGTCTGATATCATCAATAGAATTTAATTTTATCGTTTTTCCTCCATAACTTGCAAAAATAAACCCATTGCGTGGCCATACATTTTTGAATCCTAATTTTATCTGTGCTTCTTTCAACAGGTTTCTCCTGACACTGACCAAATCTTCCGTCAAAAATAATTTTTGACCCTTAAAAGTTTTAGTGTTTTTTAAAAGAAACTGTTTCAGTTCATATTTGTTAAATTTTATTATAACAGGTCTAGGTTTGTCTTTCTTCAGTTTAGGATTACCAATCCTATAGCATGATAATATATCCTCTTCTTTTATATTAAGGGTATTTTTGTTATTTAGCGTTTTAATTACGTAACCTAGTAAATGTTCTTGCTCTTTCTCTTTTTTAGATAAGCCGTATACGCAGACATTATTTGCCTTTTCTTTTTGCTGCAACTTGATAATGTTATCTTCTAATAAATACATTTTAGCTTCAAGGGTTTTTATTCTGCACTCAACATTCTGCAGTTTTTCTTGTATCTTATCTGAAACCTTATCTACGATCCTTTCGATGAATTGTTCGTCTTCAAGTAATTCACTGATTGTCTTTTTAATAATTAATTTTATGTCTTTATCACTACGTAACTTTGCCATTTTTTAAATTGCCAACACTAGACACGTTATACTATTACACAGTTAACTTTGTAATTAAATATTTTAGTTTTCGAAGTAATTTTTTTTAAAACTCTTTCACGGAGCGATCTGAACGCGTGTTATTCGTTGTACGACATCTACAGGAAAAAAGCATCTTTCAATGTTGTCGGAACATTGTCAATATATGCAACAGCACTCATTGCATTTACTTCATAGTCATCGTACCGTGCAGGTAATTTCCTATTTCTCTTACCTCTTCCTAAATTTGGTTCATTTAGTTCATTTTCATTAATTTCAGATTCACTGTCAGATAGTTCCACAAGAGTTTCAGTTTCCAATGTGTTTTGACAGTGACACTTATCTGCTTTACTTATGTCATTGATGTTTTTCGTTTCGTCAAACAGTACATCTCTCCCTAACTCAATCTTTCCCTTTTCCGAATTCCAGAGCTTGTATCCGTTATGAGTATAGCCAATCATAATTAGACTTTCCGTTTTTGGTTCAAACTTTCCACCTGCTCTTTCCTTTGGAATGTGCTTGTATGCCACAGAGCCAAATGTTCGTAGATATTTTAAATTCGGTTTCTTCCCATAAAACAACTCTGATGGCGTTTTATTTGAAGTCAAGGCTGTTGTTGGGCTTCTGTTCAAAAGATAGGTAGCACATAGTATGGCTTCACCCCACAAATCTTTTGGCAGTTCCGCTTCTAATATGAGAGCTCGTCCCCTTTCCAGAAGCGTCCGATTCAACCGTTCCGCGACACCATTTAATTGAGGAGTATACGGAATGGTAAACTTTACATTAATTCCCTTGTCTGTGCAAAACCGATTCATCTCATTTGAACAATATTCTCTTCCGTTATCACAGATTAACGTTACAATATTTTTCTTGAGTTGGTTTGTAACATAAGAGTGGTACTTCCTAAAACATACAAAGGCATCACTTTTCTGTTTCATTAAATAGACAGCGGTAAAATGAGTAAAATCGTTTAAAAAGGTAATCATGTATCTGTGTCCATCGTAAGTGGTTGGCGTAATTGGCCCACATACATCAGTATGAACAATTTCTAGCACATCCTTTGATCTGCATTTTCTGTCTTTATTAAAAGGCAGTTTAAACATTTTACTTTCCACACAGATTCTACACATGCTTTCTAAGTTGCTAATGTTTTGAATTCCATCTACCATTTTTTGATTATACAATCTTTTCAAGTTATCTATACCTAAGTGACCCATTCTTTTGTGCCATAACTCAGTATTGTTAAAGTTAGATTTCAAACAACTGTTTGCTGATTTCCTTATTATTCCAAAGTTTACTTTAAACATTCCGCCTACAAAAACAGCGTTAGCAATCAGTGTTGAACCTAACATAATTTTTGCATTATTCTTATTAAATTCAACTTTACAACCAGCCTCACAGAGCTTTTTAACTGACAACAAGTTATTCCTTAGCTTTTCAATAAATAATACATTTTTGATTATACTTTCCTTCTGATTTACATTTACAGAAATCTCGCCTATTTTCTTGGCAACAATATTTTCACTAGACTTAGCAACACATACCTTAATTGGAATTGATAAGTCTTTGCTTGATGCAAAATACTTTTCGCTATTTACCATATGATCTGTCGCTGCAGAATCCAAGTACCAGCTGACGATCGTCGATTCATCTGCTTCTTCCATGGAAACTTGGTTGGCTCCCGCAGAAAACGCAAATTGACTTCCTTCGTCTTCCAGCTGTCCGGAAGTGCAGTTGGCTTGTCTTTCTGGGCAGTTGCGCCGAAAGTGGCCTTCTTTCCTGCAGTTGTGGCATTTGTACTTCTTTTCTTCCTTGTGAAATTTCTTCCCATAGCTTTGTTGATGCTTGTGGTAAGAGGGTTTAACGGCGAATGCGGACGTGGTCGCTTGTTCTTCCTTTTCCATGTGTCACCTCTTCATTTCGTAATCAAGAAGTTTTCCTTTCACAAACTCCAATGTCAGCTTTCCTGGTTCTAGTGTCTCCAGTGCAGTCACAATCGGATCAAATGACTTCGATAGCGTCAGGAGTAAGTGACAGATAATGTCCAGTTTCTCAAGTTTGGCACCAACAGAGATCAATTCTCTTATTGTTTCATCAAACAAGTTGAAATGTGTTTCTAACTTCGTTACAGCCTTCAGCCTCATAGCTAGCAATTTTCTACGTAAATACAATTGAGATGCAATACCTTTTCGCTGGAAAACTGCTTCCAAGGCTTGCCAAATTTGATAAGACGTCTTCTTGTCCTTGATGTGTTGTAGTTGTGAGTTGCTGATGCATTGTACAAGAATTGCCTTGCATTTCTTGTCTGCCTTGATGACAGTTGCATCAGGATTTTCTTCCTCAGATTCGATACAGTGTAATACCTCATAATGGTCTAGCATGATTCCAACCCTGTATTTCCAGTTATCGAATCCAGTTCCGTTGAATTGAGTTATTCCAAACCTTTCAGCTTGTTTTTCGTCCATAATTAATGTTCCAGACGAACCGTACTTGTGCAATAAACGACTAACCTAGCTTTCACCACGTGTCGATTTCAATGAAGAATTCCGATTTTCACGTTTTTCCATAAATCAGCATAAATCTCGGGATCTGGGCCCATAACCTGTTGATAGGTCGTGTAGATCGACAGCAGGATTGTTTTATTACTAGGATTTTGAAGGATTCGTTTTTCCACACAATACTCAACTTTACTTCTCAACGTATATTGTACAACTCATACATCATAACCTAACCTACATGTGTATATAAGGTTGCCTATAGTTGCCTATCTTATTCAATGAGCACAGTTGAAGTTCGCCATAACTGGTTGAAAGTGAGGGCGTGGTCAGCGCAATTTGACTCGGCCTTCCACAAAATGGTTTCTTTTCCAAACCAAAACGAAAGAACTACTGATAAGACCAAAAACTGACAAAATAGTTGTTTTCGGATCCGAATCTTGGAAAACTAACTAGGTCATTAGATCGACGTCTACTTTTTATGTAGTATAGTTTAAAGTGGTAGAATTAAAGACCATTATTACCAGTAATTTCTAGCATAAACAAGATACCACAAAATCACACCACTTTATCTTATCTTATCACACCAAAATCATCATTATCCGAGCCATGGTTATTTCGTTGAACTCGTCTTCATCATCCATTCAATCGGATTCTGCAAAATTAAACGTAAATTTTAAAATATAAATAATTTGTAAATTGTTTAATTCCGTCTCAAGCAAGGACTTCGGCAATGCTTGTGAAATCTGATATTCATATCTTGAGCTTGAATTCAATCTCAAGTCCGGATCGGTATTCATAGACAAATCTCAAGATTTAAATATCAAACTACCGTGTGAATAAGAGCGGTTTTTGCTTGATGCGCAAGCGCACTGGGTCTATCTCAAGTCGGAGTCAAGCAAGGCCTCAACTTGTTTCAAGTCCGACTCAAGACGCCATGTTCAGGTTATGTCATCGTTTGACTTTGGAAACTACTGAAGAGTATTATGTGTTGCATTTCATAACAACAAACATTGACATGCTGGACGAGTTATGTGCGGGGTGCTGCAAACCATTGGAATTTTTTTCCAACTTTAAATGTAAGCGTCGCTACAGCCTCACAAAAGACAATGTAGTGAATGTAAGATTCCTTGCAAATTAGTGGAAAGACAATTATTACTTACACAAAATTAAAGGGCTTGCAACATTTTGTGCAAAAATAAAAGCATTGAATAATAATAAAAGTCACAGATAAGTGACTTCTAAACACCTTCTAAGTGGTAAAAATAAGTAAAAAAAAAGTAAAATTTTTATTAATTTACATTATAAGTGTAAGGGATTGTTTGCAGAAGCATAGTAAACAAAACGGGAGCGGAAAACTTTCATCTTTACACACTTCTTGAATAGCTCCTACTAACTTTTCTGAATCACATTTCCTGCAATAAAAGTGGAAAAGGTTTGGTAAGCTTTAATGTTGAACTTACATTGTCCCTCTCAAAAGCGCGCAGTGTGAGCTAGCTTCTATTTGGTCTCACTTTTGCAGCTTTCGTGTTTTGAGGAAAATGTAATAATGGTCCAGATCGTTTGCTTTTTTTGTACTATTGCGGCATCCATCGTATCACTTTCCATATAATAGAGGTTGTCCATGCGCGACGACAAAGGTTTTGCTGTTTTTGAATACGCAGTTTTTTTGTCTATAATGCACATTTTATGAAGTTACCATACACGTATTCTGTCAGTAGACATGTACTCACCCGACAACACAAAACACTTTTGATATGACCCCTGCGGCATCGAGTTATTATTCGACCTATCACTTTAAAGTAAATATAAACATGCAGAATGACGTTCATGCGTCACAATTGTCCAACCTAACAACACAAAAATTACTACTTCTGGATGACGCAGGCAAACGCTTTCCCCCGAGCATTGCTGAAGTCCTTGCTTCAGACGGAATCAAGCTTAAACTCAAGCTTGAGCTTGAGATACGACTATGAATACCGACATAAGACTAAAAGCCTTTAAACTTGCTCTAAAAGTAGTAAACATATGTAAATTTGTTTTACAGATACAAGAACAAAGTTTTTTAATCTGATTCTAGAATTTGATCAATTCTATTTATATGTTGACCATACAAATCTTGTTTCTAAATAGAAGTTTTAAAACCTAACAACTTACTGTATCATATTTAAATACTTCTCAACTGTTGCTCATAGAAATGGGCGTGTGATGCTCTTAAAGCAAATTGTTTTTAATACAAAAGCAGATTGGCTATATTATCATATTATGCATTTAAATCGTCTTATTTTCATTAATGGGTCTACTCTGTAATGTGTTCTCTTCATTGGAATTACCCCCCAGATAGTGAGTTGTGCAGCGAGTATAAAAGAACCGGAAATACCAAGGTCTATCCGTCCTACTCGCCCTAAGTACCTGTCAAATCTCTTGATAATTCCCGGATTGATAACAAGTCGCTCCAAACTTCCAGTCAAAACACAAAGCACAATTCCATTATTCGTCAATTACATGTACATGATTTAACAATAAATTTCATTTAATACTTGCCACAGCTTTATATACTCAACTCCACTTTCAATACCTTTTCAAAATAATCAAACCAATAATATTAACATGCATTATAAGTAAGACAATCGCTCAATGAGACAAACTCACTAATTATATTAATTAATATCCACTTTAACTGAAACAGACATCTAATGAATAAAACTCAGCATATTATTCACAAAACAAGAAAACAAACACAGTTTCCTACACTACGAACTCGATAAATAAAGAAGTAAATGAACATTGATATACGATATGCAGACGGTATGTTTATGTTATAGAGATAAAGACATTCCATAAGTTAAGGAAAATTATTACAATTAAATTCCTGTTTCTCTTACATTTAAAGTACATTTTTATCATAATATAATAATCGATAAGCTCGTTATACTATCAATTAATAATAATGTTAATGCGTGTAATAATGTTAGTTAAATAATAAAATAAGTTGGAATGATAACATAACTTATTTTAAGACTTCGCAAACGGTAAGCGAAAATGGTAATGGTCCAGAATTACTACGAGTTGCACTCGCAGTATATCTTCGTCTATCTTCGATCTTCTCTCGTGAAGATCCGTCTGTTGTCGCTGCTGATTCATCATGTCAGTGATTCCCCTAGTTCTGGAATCCGGTAGTGACGCATAATGACACATGATGTTAACATGCGTAAAGACACTTTGTACTTGATGGCAAAAGCAACCGTTTCCTGAAAGAGAAAAACGCGTATCTAGAAGATTCGCAACCCAAAATAAAAACATTCTTCATAATTTAATCGACACTTTATTACGTAACTTTAAACATGATGCATTACACAAACATTTTCAGCCTACTTTTTACCAATGGCACGCCCCGTATTATTATTATTTTAATTAATAATTATTCTAAATAATTCCAGTCTATATATCATTACAAACAATAATAATCGTTTTCTATCAATTATTTCAAAGATATTTCTAATAGTAGGTAAGTACGAGTACTAGGAAAAAAGATTATTGAGCAAGTCATCACGGTGTATGATTTTATTATCTATTGGAAATTGGCTTAAGTTTTGACTTCTTCGCTGACTGAAGCTTCTACCGCTTCATACACTACACTAAATCCTTTATTGACAAACGTGTCATCGGAACGAAAACGTACCAAAAGAGCATCATATGGTGAGAGAATATCAACTGGTTTCTGAAAAAATCGTAAATTAAATAAAAAAATTCTTTTCTCTCAAAATTGTAAAAGTGACCTATAGCATCAAAATGTAGAAAGCTGGTTTTCCAACTTTGATGCAACGGCCTTCTGATACAAGGTTTTTATAAAAGATTCTAAAAACAAAAAAGACGTGAGAAGCGTGCCAGTGTATTTTTTCAATGTATATAGTACAGCTGGTGCTTAAACAACAAAATATTATCGCAACAACAACTTAAAAAAAAATAAACAAATTTATTGCGGCTGAATAGCACAGAAAATGTTAAAAATATTTGCCATTTTGTTCAAGGCACCTATTTACTATTCTCAGAAATGTTCTGTAACATTCCTCGATCAATATTTTGGTAGCATTGCTTAATTTCATTTTACAAATGTTCAAATATGGAAAAGTCTGATGGTGTTAGATCTGGAGAACGTGGGGATAATTCACGTAGTGTTCACACAAAGCTCATAATATTCTTCTAAATATTCCAAAGTAGTATCGGCCGTGTGTGCAGTAGCTCCGTCCTGTTAGAAGTACTCTTACTGCAGCTCTTCATCAACAAGTTGTTAAATAAATGACTCCAACATATCTTACCTATACCGTTTTCCACTCAAAATACAATTGACCGTTCAGATTGTTCTGATCATTGAAACCGTTTAGGCCGTTGAGACCGTTGAAATAATTAAAAAAAAAATAGTTCATATATTTGTCTACAAGACCATAAAATAAAATCGGTTTTTAGTCGACCTAATTATAAATTTTGTTAATTTTGCAGCCAGATTGGGTAGAAAGGGGAAAGAATCAAAAACCAAAATAGTGATTAAAAGTTTGAAAATAGAGGAGTGAACAATAAAAAAATAGTACGCAATTGGCTAGAAGATGAAATAGAAGTTGTAGTGAACGTTAGAATGATATACAGGGCATGTCAAAAGTATGGAATAAATTCAACAATAATATCATAGATATATTTTTTTAATGAAACCCTAACAGGAGATAGGTATTAAGATCATTTTTGCAAAATGATCTTCGACTCTCACTTGTGGAAAATTTTACAAATGACTTTAGTAAATGACAATTTGTGGTTCCACAATTTCGCATTATCTGTTTGTTACTACTTGAACAATTATTGATTTCCTACAAGGTGGATTGGAATACGAAGACCGATAGAGTGGTCTGCAAGTTTTCCAGATCTTACATTTCATCATTAGTTTTTATGGGGTTATTTAAAGTCTACGGTTTATGTTAACAGACTACAAAATCTAGAAGATTTAAGCTGAGGGATGACAATTCGATAATTCTAAGTACTTAGTAACAGATTTTTTTAATAGATTCTGTTATAAAATAGCTATTTATTTGTGCCTTATAAGACATAAGAGTGTCTTATAAGGCAAATAAATCACGAAAGAAATGATTAGCCACGAGAACTTGCCTGAGTGGCCGGCCTAATTTAGTGACTTATTTGCTGTTAAGACACAAGTACATGTACAGATGATTTTTTAAGAACTCTTACAGTGTTGGATAAAACTATTTATTCCAATTTTGTTTTTTTTAGTCAATTTCTTGTGTTGCTTTTATGTGAGTATGTGAAGTGTTTCTATTAGAGCTAATTATCAAAAAATCATGTTTAAAGTATTTTTGTACTTTATTTTGTAAATAATCATTTATATCTACTAGTTGGTAACATCCTGTAAGTATAAATATATGTTTGAGACTATAACATAGAATGAATCTTTAGCTGGTGCAAGAGATACGTCTTTAGATTACCAAAAAAATTTAAAAAATAAAAAAAAGTATATTTACATATTTTATTGATAGTAATAAAATTTGCGGAAAGTAAGCTGTAATTATATAGAAAAAAATTGTTTTGCGTATTTCTAGTATTTATGAATAAAATATACAATAATATATGACCAAAAAATCAGCCAAATCTAAAATTATATACTTATAACCCCAATTTTTAATACTTGGTGTAGTAACCATCATTTTCTTGACATTCAGTTAACCTACGCGGCATACTTCCAACCAAACGTTGACAAATATTTGGTGTAACATGCCTCTAAAGTTCTCTAACATGAGTGGTTAATTGATGAACGTTTCTTTCATGAACTCCATGAAATCCAATGTCTTCCCAATCTTTTGTCATTGAATTAGGGGATTTGGCTGGCCATGGAAGAACTACAAATTCTGGACGGTTTTCAAACCATTGCCGAACCACTCTTGCAGAATGAATAGGCGAGTTATGTTGCACAAAAACAATTGGCTCGAATTAGAAAACGGTTAATAACTTCTGGAAGAAATTGGGTTTCCAGTAAATTAACAAAAGCTTCTGGCCTAAAACGAAGGGGAGAAACTTGAACAAATTGTCCTGGACCATGTGAAGTCATCCACCCCCAAAATCCAGTGGTGATGCGACCGCTTTTCCCTGATTCTACAACGTGTTCCTTACTAAAACTGGTATTATCTAACCGCCCCAAAACTGTTAGAGAATCCATTGATGAAGAAAACGTCTTTTCATCAGAGAAAATAACGTTATTGCAATTTCTTTCTTTATTATTAGCGCAAAAATCTAATCTCCTTTGAGCATGCTCCGCTGAAAGACCAGGTTTATTTGCAGGTTTTCTGCACATTATCCCTCTCATTCTCAAACGCCTTCAAATAGTATCAGCAGAGCAGTTAACAAGTAATTATTCTCTAATATGTGTACTACAGGGTTTGCTAAGCTTAACTCTTGAATTTCATAACTTTTTTCTATTGTAGTGCAGCGAGAGCGTTCACATCTATTTTTTCGGTTTGAATTTAGATTTGCGGTAGCTTCAAATTTGTTAAGCCAATTATAAATATTTCTTTTCTGTAATTATTTTTGTTAATATTGTCGCATTTTCTTTATAATTTACTTACAGATGTGTTTAAGTTTCGTAAAATATCTGCAACTGACATACCGGCTTGTTTCATTCCTAAAAAAATAACATTGCACATTGGAAACGTGAAAAAAATTCAGTCAAAACGTTAACTCTAACATCAATTTTTTTTTGACTTAGTGATCTTAATTTTTTTTAGTCTCAATACTTACCAACTACTCTATACTTATATTCAAAGAAACATCACTTGCACCAGCTAAACGACCCATTGTAACTTATAGTCTCAATTCTTTCCTCACTTACTTCTATTTAACACAAACCGCTATTAAAACTTTGCAAAGTTAAAACCAAATAGAAAATTATTATTTTATTTTTAAATTAATTTAAACTGAAGGGCTCAATTGTTGTTATGTAAGTTTTACGGATATCTCGCAAAAATTAGAAAAAACCTTTTAAAATAAAACTATTCAGCAGAATATGGTTTTTCCGTAAAACTAGCGTTAAAAGGGCGGAGAGTAACTAGATACCGTTATGTATAAATTAGTATAAGCAAATTGTCTACAATTATAATATTTTACTTGATTTACTAAACAATAATTATATCATATAAACGACTACAAATATGTTTAAACTTGGTTCACTTTTCTATAGATTTATTTGAATATGAAATTAAAAGTAACAGTAAATCGTATTCTGAAGTTATCGAAATTTTAATTCAATATAATTAATTATTATTTTATTTGTTTATTTAATTTAAATTGCTTTTTGTTTAATTTGTTTAAAATAATTAAATAAATAGACTACTATTTAAATATATTAAAAGCAACTTTTTTTATTCTTCACAAATTTTTAAATTTAATTGTAAGTGTCAAAAATATAGGTCAAAAAAAGCATTAATAAAAATATATTAAAAACTACTAGTCAGATCCTGATGAGACCACATGGAAGGCATCAGCGTTTAATTGGACAAGAAGGCATTAAAGTCGATTTACTCATTCAAAACTTCTAGTTATTAATTTTCAAGTAAATAGAGCATTAAATATTGACATTTGTTAACGTTATCCACATTTTAAAATCTCTCCATCTTCAGAGATTGAATTACTACCAAAACCACAAAATCGCCAGCTTTTAGCCTTCAAACAAAGAGCACAGGTTTGGCTTAAATCATATACCCTAGTGTACTTAGTGTATGCTTAAGTTAATATTTGTCCGTATCTTGCACGGTATAACAATTGACGTAACACCCGGTATAATTATAAAAACTCTAAATATTTGTAATAATTGAATAAAACATCATTGTTAAAAAGTCATCTGTGTGAGTGTTTTAACCAAGCAGATTCTTAATTTGTTTAATTTGTGACTTTTGACTCCGATTTTTTTTACAATTGTGGCACAATCTTACAAATTTTATGGAAAAAAAATTAAAAAATTATTAAACCTTATTAAACATATTATTATTTATAACTATTTTTTATAATAATGCAGATAATATGAACGAATCTTTAGCTACTTCTCGTAGAAGCAGGTAAAATGACCAAATCTTTACGATAATGAGAGAAGGGTAAAATGCAGATTTTATTGCTTAATCCGATGATTGACAGCTGTCAAAAAATAAGAAAAATTTAAATTTGCAACTAACCAAACACAGTTGTGCCATGCAAGTGGTATTTTTAGATAAAACAGTTGCTCATAAAATGCCCTAGTGAATTATAATTTGCAGGCGAGTGTACATAAACAAAAACCATCTCACGGATATTTTAGCTAAGCTGACGTAAGTTTTTAAAAAACAAAATTTATCTATCATAAATTATTGTAACGTTTAAAACCATCTACTTTCGGAGATTTCTATTCTATTTGCAAATTTTGGAGTTCAAGAAAAGACTTTATTTTATAATCGGTACTTTTCAAAACCAAAATTAATACATTTAAAAAAAAAATATGTATTATTTAACAAAACCTAATTATAGCTATTTTTGAGCTTGGCCTTGAGAAAACATAAAAAATTGCATTTAAAAAATATAAGGAACATCTTGCTCAAAAAAATATGTCAACCAATTAATTTTTTACCACAGATGTTACATAAATGAAATAAATAATAGTGTTTAATCAGTTTATTAATACACAAATTATAATAATTGGTTTTTGTTAATAAATTGTAACATTTAAAAAATTATTAACTAAAATTAAAGCAAATAAGTTTTGCAAGCCACATTTTGGTTTTGTAATCGTATTCTGTCAGCTTTACTTAAATTTTTTGCTAAACATAAATATTTCAATATTTTTTGAAATATTGACATCTTTCGGAATTAAAAAAATTATTATATTTAAATATTATTTTTTGATGGTTGTTTCAAGGTTATATAAGTTGGTACAACGTCAAAGCACTGCCAAATACAGTTTATAGATTTATTATGTGAATGTAGTTTTAAACATATTTGGCTTTTCTCTGAACATCTGTTTTGCTACTGCTTTTGTTCCTTTTATCGCACCAGTCACATTCTAATTGCTTGCCGGCTCCCAAAAACCGCTGAAGCACCCCGTAGCTCGTAATTCTGCATCATAACAAACGCAGATTGTAGTTTTAATGTTACGTCTTGTATACAGGTGGAGTAGTGAATATGTTCTAAAACTCAATATAATTTAAGAACTACTTATTTGCGACTCTCCTATATGAAGTCTGTTTAATCTCTGTCCTCGCCTCGCATCTTCTCATCCTTATGTCACAGACTCTCAGTTGTCATTCTTTAGACGTATTTTCCACAGATTAGAAAGTTTTTACACATGACCAACGCACATGTTCAACAATTGTGTCATTGAAAGTAGCGCCTCTGGTAGTTGGTAGCTCAACAAAGATTTAAAAAGCGGAATTTGAACATGTTTCTGTTTTATAGTTCAATGGGTAAAAAACATTGGATTTTAAATATAATTTTTTTTTAATTATATTGTGAGTAGGCCAACAGTGTCACATTTTAACAAATATACAAGTCTGTGCTATTTTATCCATATACTCACAAGCTTGAATAAGCATATTACTGCTTGAAAATTGATCTCCAAAGAGACACTTTTCACACTGATTGCAGTTTCTATAAATAATTTTTCTTTTTTCAAAATAAAATCTCCAACATAATTTGTTACCAACTCACCCAAAGCCAGTTTAAATAACTGTGATCCTAAATTCATTAGTACATCAGGCACTGTTGCAGTAGTCTTTGATATAAATGGTGGCACTTCTGCAGTTTCATTATATCCAAAAAAATCTTTAATTCCAGCAAAAAGCACTTCACAATCGTCGTTTTCACAATTAAAACCAGGACTATATAGACAGAGGGTAGAATTTACTGACAAAGTTTTAAAAATTTGCGCAAATGTTGTTGAAGTTGAATTTCTATACAAAATACCATGGCTCCTGGTCTTGATTTAAATGTTGTCTTAATAAATACTCATATCCTTCGTCTTGTAAACATTTCTATATACTTATAAAATTCTTGATCTTAAATATCCAGTTTTTAAGACTTAGTAGCTTGTTTTTGTCCCCAGGCTTTTGCGTAACATATTCCATTGTGGAAAAAAGTGGTGTATGTATACTATAGCTTCCTCTTCCCAAAATTTCAGATGATCGCTGGTATGGCTGCTTCCGCATCTGAGGGTCTTCCCTTAAGTTAGGTAGATCTAATTCTCATTCACAGAATCAAAAAGCTTGTCAAAAAAATCAAAAACTTAGAAGTGTCATGCACTCCATCTCCCAGTGTTTTAAAGGTGTCTGAAAAAGTTCAAAAAAATTATTTTAATTAAAAAAAGCACGCAGACTTATATTTCCTGCCAACTATAAACTTGATGCAAGTCGTTGGCTAAATACTTGGATAGCACACTTCACCCTCATCTTTTTAATTTAATTTATTACATATACATGCATGTTCATCTGTTAAATGAGGTAACGCCCGAAGACCTTGTATCATATTTAACCCATTGTCAAGTTCGTAAAGTCAAACAATATGCTCCCACTTTGCCACTTTCTTGGTACTGTCTTTTTCAAAACACAATTTTTTTGTTAAAAAGTTGTTCCGTATACTCTTCAACAAATGTGGCGGTTCAAAAATCAAAAATATTTTAATACTCTGGATCTCAAAAAGTCCTCCACGATATTCACATCCGATTCTGGCATATTTCTCTTTTGTGTTCCGAATCAAAGTGTTTAACACCTTTACATTTGCAGTCGTTTGATCACCGACACAGTGACGAGTGGCTTCAAGCCTATCTGAATAAATTTTTCAATAATTTGCTCCACTTTCCTCTTAATTAATTGATGTATTCGATATGTCGGACGAAGAAGGTGATTCGAGCCTCGATCCGCATAAAACTGCCAATAAATGCAAGTTTTGTAAGAACTATATTTCCAAAAATAGTGCAAAACTAAAGTGTAAAGGATGTGCGATAGTACTTCACGAAAAGTGCCTTGAAAATGTGTTGAAAGTGTTAGCCTACGACTACAAAAAAGATGAATGGTTTTGCAGAAATTGTCAGCCTGCAGCTGCCAGATTCCCCAACAGTGATTACAATATGGTTGTGCGTGAAAATCAATTGCTAACGGATAAAATTGCGTTGCAGGATAGACTAATTAGTGAAATGGATAAAATAAATCAGCTCCAAAATGAGAAAATAATGAATTATGCAAAAACCACTTCGTCCTTATCTGGTTCGAAACCTTTATTCAGTGAAATGGTGGCAAGAAAAACAGTGGACGTTTTTATTGGGCATCATGCTGATAATACAAACAAAATTGATAGTAAGCATGTTTTAGAGGAAATGCATAAACAAATTGACCCCGTCACTCTAAATGTCAAAATTGACTCAACGCAGTTAATGAAAAATGGTCTAGTTGTTAAATGTTCCGATGACCGCTCCCGCGATATCTTGATGGAAAATCTTAAAACGTCTCTTGGGACGAACTACAAAATTGAGAGAAATAGTAAGTGGAATCCTCGTCTGTTAGTGAAAAACGTTAATGTATCATTAGCGGAGCAAAATGACGACTCTATAATACGTAATATAAAAACACTAAACAACTTGACAGATGATGATGCTACGATTAAAATTATAAGAAAAATTGAATTAAAAAAATATTGTAATATGGTACTGGAAATGTCAAATGATTTGCGTAAAAAAATTCTCAAAAATGGCGGAAATATTTTTATTGGATGGTGCTCATGCATCTGTGTTGATTATTTCTCAATTATTAAATGTTTTAAATGTTCTAGATTTGGTCACATTAGTAAATATTGTATTAAAAATGTAACATGTGGCAAATGCTCCAGCAATCATGATTTCAAAACTTGTCAATCCACTGAGCTGAAATGTATTAACTGCATGGAGTATAATTCGGCAAACAAAGCAAATTACAAAATAGATCATGTGGCAGGCGACTCGAACAAACCTTTGACATAGTAGGCGTTTCGGAAACCTGGTTAAACGTTAGGCATGACGACGTTAATGTGAGTATTCCTGGATTTAAAATATTTCGCAAAGATCGGGCACACAAGCGCGGAGGTGGAGTCGCTGTCTATATCCGTAAGATATATAGTGTCAAACCTTGCAATATAATCGATTTTAAGCTTTTTGATGAATTTGAGTATCTGTTTTTGGAAATAAAAATTAACAACTTCTACTAGGAATTGTTTACAGAGATCCCAAATCCAATCTTATAACTCTCTCTGATTACTTCGATAAAATCCTGCCTCTTTTGCTTATTAGATTTGATAATATAATTTTATTAGGAGATGTAAACGTTGACCACACTTTTTCAAACAAATTGTCTGATACCATGTCTACGTACAATCTGCAACAAATTATAAATAAGCCCACTTGTATCACGGCAACGACCTCTAAAATTCTAGACGTTATCTACACTAATTTTCTAGACAACATTTACTCCAAGGGTACTTTAAATGCTGATCTTATTTCTGATCACAAACTCACATATTGTACGCTTAAATCTTATAAAAAAAAACCTTTCCCAAAAATTGTCACGTATAGAGACTTTAAAAATTTCTCAGAATCAGACTTCTTACAGATCTCATAAATACACCCTGGGACAATATTTACTACCTTCCAAGCATTGAATTAAAAATAGAATATATAAATGATAGTATACTTGCTCTCTTCGACAAGCACGCCCCTTCAGTGACTAGAAAGATAACTAAAAAGTATGCACCTTGGATAACAAGCAATGTAAAGATTATGATGAAACTGAGAGACAATGCTTTGACCAAATTTAAAAAAACCAGACTCAGCACTGACTGGGAGGAATATCGAGAATTAAGAAATTTTACAGTGAACGCCATTAGAAGAGAAAAGAAAGCGTATTTAGATCAATTCTTTACTAGCAATAATGATAAGTCACTTTGGCAGGCCTTAAACCGTTTGAATATCAAACAAAACCAACACTCGTATATACCATCCCAATTTAGCAATGTTGAAAAGATAAATGAGCACTTTCTGTCTGTCTTTAGTAAATCATCTACTAGTTGTGAGACTATAGTCCAGACCTATTTGCGCAACAAAATAAATAATTATAGTTCTTTTTCATTCCGACTTGCAACTTTAAACGAGATTGAAACCGAAATTTTTAGTTTAAAGTCAAATGCAGCCGGCGTTGATGGAATTAGTGCAAAATTTCTTAAGCTTTGCTGCCCTTATATCGTCAAGCCTATCACTCACATTATCAACTTATGTCTTGAAAACGGGTACTTTCCGCCACAATAGAAAACGTCACTAGTTATCCCTTTGCCAAAAGTCTCTAAAGTTAATAGTTTCAATGACCTCCGACCAATCAGCTTGATACCTGTCATATCAAAAATATTAGAGAAACTTGTTTACGCGCAAATTAGTCATTATGTAAATGTTAACAATTTTCTGCCATCACAGCAATCAGGTTTTAGAAAAGGGCATAGCACCACTTCTTCATTAAGTGAGTTACTTGATTGCATTATTTCTGCTACAGATAAAAAACTTAATACAGTGTTGGTCATGCTAGACTTCTCAAAAGCTTTTCACACAATTAGTCACAAATTACTCTGTGCCAAGTTGCACTATCTTGGGTTCGATAATGTTTCTGTTCGTTGGTTTAGGTCTTATCTTAGCTCCCGCTCCCAAAGAGTAGCTTACGATGGACATCTGTCTGAGCCGGGTTCTGTCTCTTCAGGTGTGTCTCAGGGCTCAGTACTCGGCCCACTATTATATCTGATCTACACCTTTGATCTGCCCACTTGCGTCAAACACACTTCTTTTCGGGCTTTGGCAGATGACTCGCAGCTGACCTTCTCATTCGACAATAGCCATATTACACAAGCACAACACAAAGTAAATTACGATCTAAACAAAATCGCTGTCTATTCAACAAACCATAATCTTAAGCTAAATGCTGACAAATGTTGTGTTATGTATTTTTGTTCAGAAAAAATGCTTGCTCATATATCACATAACTTCAACGTATTAGTAAATTCCGTTCAACTAAAAGTTGTAGAAAATGCTAAGATTTTAGGGGTCACTTTTGACAAGAATTTACGTTTTACAACACATACTTCGAACGTAGTAAGAAGATGTTACATGAGATTAAGAACTATGTACCAAAACTATCATATTATTAACTTTAAATTAAGGAAAAAACTATGTGAAGCCTTAATCTTGCCGATAATTAACTACTGCTTCACAGTTTATTATCCTTGTTTGGACTCAACTCAAAAGCGTCGTCTGCAAAAAATTCAAAATATGTGTTGTAGATTTATTTTTAAATTAAAAAAATATGACCATATCTCATCAAAGATAATAGAACTGAGGTGGTTCAAAATGGATATTCAATTTTAGTACTCTATGGCTATCTTTGTTCATACTATATTACTGTTTTCTGCTCCTTCCTACTTGTGTGGACGACTTACGCAAAGATGTAAACACCATCCGCTGGATCTTCGCCATGCGTCTCTGTTGACCTTGCCTCGATTCTGTACTACTTTATTCACCCGCTGCTTTACTTATAATGCCGTTGAGGTTTATAACTCGCTTTTAGCTTCACTTAAAGCATCAAAATCAGTTAAATCCTTTCGTAAAGCTTTTAAATCTGAATTTTTGCAAAAATGTGATTAGAATTTAGATTAATTATTGTTATTATTATGTTGCTAATCATTTTCTTTTGAGCATATAGTTACATAACCATATTATTTTGTTTGTTTGTTATATTATTATATTACCATATTAATTTATTTTTGTTTTGTGTTAGTTTTGTTTTGTTTTGTGGTTGATTCAATGGTTAAGTAGGAGCAGCTTAAGCTAGACTTTGCTTCTGAATCGATAGCCACGTTGTTCTTCTCTTTTTTTGAATAAAGGCTTGTTATTATTATTATTATTATTAATAATTTAGTGCGTTTTCGCACAACTTTCGTAAGAAAATGTGTAGCATACCGGTTGCTTGAATTTTTTTTTAGGCTTCTTACTATGAACACTAGGACATAATTAGCAATCTCATTTGATCTTTGAGTTTTTTACATATCGCCAAATCCATGTATGCAACCCTTACTTTTGTTTAAAGAAAGATTTGGCATTAAAGCCAATTCGTCCTACATCAGTCTGACAATTTTTTTACAAGACTTCCATTTTGCACATGCATTTTTTAATGCCTCAAAGATATTATCATTAAAACCAGGCTCACAGTGGATTTCTTTTAGAAAATGATTTAGCGTCCCTTCAAAAGACAATGTAAATTTTTTCAATAAAAACCGATAAGATTTAGGGCTCTGCTTATATAAGGATAAAACAAAAATCTTTCCATCAGTTGTAAAGCGATGCTGCTTTGGCGATTTTCCAGCTTCTCGGATTTGACAGCGCACGAATTGTGCTGTCAATTGGTTCAATTCCACTAAATGTTCTTCAATAATTCTTTTCATTCCTCAATTCTTCAGCTGCCGCTAATCTTTGATTTAAAGTGTTTTTGCATTTAGTAGTTTTTGTCAGTCTTTGGGACAATGCCTTTGCAAACCCATATAGTGTCTTTTTTTAGGCGTTAAAACTTTTCTAGTGTTGATTCTATTTCTATTCAACATATTATAAGGAGTTTTATTTTTACTTTATATTTTTAGAAGAAAAAAATATAAATATAAATTTAAATAATGTATCACGTTTTAAGATTTTCTTCATTGGCGAATGAAGAAACTTAATCGGTACTTAATCATTTGTTTCTAGTGCACATTGCTTGGCTGTTGGTGAGAGTCCCCCATTGCCTACAGTTGATAGAGTTTGCTCATTTAATTCTGCTGCAAGATAAACACATAGCATGTAGAGGTGTTTTACATTTAAAGTTCATGAAACTTACTTGAGGCTGGTAGTAAACAAAAGGATGGTTCAGCATTTAATTGTAGCCTATTGGTACCAGACCGGGCCGGAATGAAGTACTAACCCGGCGCGTCTCCAGGTGGCGGATAGGAGGGGGCCTCTGGCTGATGATTGCAAATAAAGCGGAGGTTTGCAGGCGAACATACATGAGCTCGTTGTGCGAAAACCACAACTCGTAGCCCATTAAAACGCCCGCCACGGACCAACTTCCCCTATCCTAGCTGTAGTGTCGTGGCTAAGGGATTGCACTAGGAATAACGATGCCAGAAAGGGCTTGCACCTTTCTGATATACCCATAGCTCTTGGCTGACTGTGGTCATGTCTCGCGGGCCAATAGGCAAGTGGGGGGTCTTGGCTTTGCCGCCCGGACCAAGAGGAGACAACCTTATTAAAAACCTAAATCCAAGGTGGGGTGCCAGGCCGAAGGATGCGTGGTTAGATAGAGAACTAGCCGCCACTGGACCAACCTTGGGGCACCAGGGAGAACCCCATTGTATACACCCCTTACCCCTGCATGCAGGCTCTGCAGGGGTGGACCTTAATTTCCTAGCTACTCGTGGGATCTACTATGGAAAAAAAAACATATAAAAGAAAAAATAATAAAAAACATCACCTCAAACACCTGAGGGCCAAGTGGAGTTTCTTCCTCCACAATAAAACCTCAAGGTGCTGGAGGGCAAACAAGTGGAGCAAGCCAAGCTGGGCGCAAAAAACCAGCTCGGCTACCGTTTCCTCTTCCTCAACTAGGGCAACCTGGAGGAAAGGATGATCCACTAAGGCATGGACTTAGTGGAGCAGGAGTTAGGAAGTACCTGCGTCTTCTGCAACAGGGCAGTGCACCTGAGGATGCCAGAAAGCAGGTACTCCAAGAAAAAGAGGAGAGAGCAAAAAATCCACCTCTCCAACAAAAAGGTAATGGAAAGAGGGGAGCTGAACATATCACTCCTCCTCCACAGCCAAAGTCGAAGAGGTCTAAACCAGCAGTGGTCACAACTGGGCAAGTCACTAGTTACGCCTCTGCGGCAAAGACCTTTAGAACGGCAATTTTACCAAAGGCATACCCTGAGGTAATGTTAGATGCCACCCAACTATCTTCTCTAGAGGAAGCTCTAGTAGAAGAAATGGTAGAGAGTTCGGAAAGCGGACTGCAGTATACCGGTATTCATTTCCGATCGGGATTAATGCTGGTAGACTGCAAAACAGCACAGACTGCGGAATGGCTGGCTCGAACAGCACCGCAGCTGAAAACTTGGAAGGGTCCGGAACTGAATGCGCGAAAGGGAGATGACATCCCTAAACCGCATACCATTTCAATCTTCTTTCCAAGAAGCAAAGAAATGCCGGTTGAGAAAATCCTCAAACTGGTTAAAGTTCAAAACCCGGAGCTTCCAACGCCGGGGTGGAAGGTCATAAACTCCAAACCAGAGGGACATGGCCAAGTTCTCACCATTGGGATTGACCCCAAATCATGTGAGATTATGAAGGCGGGAGGATGCGCAATCAATTATAGATTTGAGCAAATTCCCGTCTCAGGACTCGAAAAGGGGCAGCAAAAACCCAAACCGGAGGCAATGGAAGTAGAGACACCCACTACTTCCCAACGGACAGAGAAAGACCAAGAGGAAGTTGAAGGCATGCACCTCGACTTACTTGAGGTCCACGACGAGTCTTCTGGAACGTCTCAGAAGACAAGCGGAGAAGCGATAACAGGCAAGGACGAGGGGGACAGTAAACAAGACTAACTTGTTTTCTAACACCCCTTATATTTGTTTGTCACTATTCGCTCCGAACGGCAGTAGAATCGCCCAGGTAAACTTGCACCACGCGAAGGGAGCATCCGCGGTAATTGCAAGGCTATTTTTAAAACAACAACTGGGATTAGTGTTGATTCAAGAGCCTTGGATTAACAAAGCAGGACAGATCCAAGGTCTGTCATGTTCAAACTCAAAGGTAATATATGACCACAGACAGGAAGCACCCCGTGTCTGTATTCTCATAAGAAATAATATTAATTACACATGTGTTTCAGAATTCATGACTCGGGACTCAACACCAATTATAATTCATTTAAATGATAAGGGCTTCAACCGAAACTTTGTAGTCGCATCCGCATACTTTGCTGGAGATGGGCCTATGACACCACCAGCGGAAGTGCAGGAGTTGATAAGATACTGTAACAAAAAACGTCTTCCTATTATTATAGGATGTGACGCCAACGCGCACAATGTAATCTGGGGAAGCACCAACACCAACAAAAGAGGTGAGTACTTATTTGATTTCATAGTTTCAACCAACCTTGAGATTTTAAATGTTGGGACTACACCAACATTTGTTACAAAATCAAGGGAGGAAGTACTAGATATAACAATTAGTAGCGCGAGTGCTAAGAACAATATTAAAAACTGGAGAGTGACAAGCGAACCGTTATTGTCAGATCACAGGATAATCGAATTTGACTTGGAGGGACTTAACCCTTCCAAGCTACTAACGCGTAATCCCAGGAAAACGGATTGGGATGTATATAAAACCAATCTGAGAAGAAATCTAGAACAGATCGACACAGGGGGGACAAACCGTCACAAATGGGATCTGGAGAAGGAAGTGACTCACATCACAGGGGCAATCATAGAGGCATACAACTCTAGCTGCCCTTTAACAGATTGCAAATCAAGCAAAGAAGCTTCCTGGTGGAACAAAAACTTGTCAAATTTAAGATCTGAAGTCCGCAAGCTTTTTAACAAAGCTAAGAAAAATAAGGACTGGCAGGGCTACACCAGCAAGCTAACTCAATACAACAAGGAGATAAGGAAGGCCAAAAAGTTACATTTTCAAACTTTTTGTGAAAATATCACTTCCACTCCGTCAGCTGCCAGAATACATAAAGTAATGGCCAAAGGGGCAACGAACCCAACAATGGCACTAAGAAAGTCTGACGGGACCTATACGGAAGGGGAAGAGGGGCGTGCCGCCCTACTCCTAGAGGTACACTTTCCAGATAGTGAACCGATTCCTACAGACGCAGAAATTGTAGCAACATCCAATCACAGCAGAAATCCTTGCAGAGAGGACTGGGACATTGCTAACAATATATTTACTAAACAACGGCTTGAATGGGCTATTAACACCTTTGAGCCGTACAAGTCACCGGGGGTAAATGGAATACATCCAGCCTTACTACAAAAAGGACTAGGAGAAATTATGCCACACCTACTTAGAATTTCACGAAGTAGTCTAGCACGGGGACAAATACCCAACATCTGGCGAAGGGCAAAAGTAACCTTCATACCAAAAATAGGGAAAAAGGATGGGACTGATCCCAAATCTTTTCGACCTATCAGTCTCACATCGTTCCTGTTAAAGACAATGGAAAAAGTATTAGATAACTATATTAGAATAGAGACTCTGGGAAACAAACTACTACATAACTGTCAACACGCGTACAGGGCGGGCAGATCAACAGAAACTGCCTTGTACCAGCTCACAGACAACATTCAGAGAGCTCTAAATAATAAAGAAACAGCAATGTGTGCTGTTCTTGACATTTCAGGCGCGTATGACAACGCCTCACATGCATCTGTCAAGATCGCGCTGGAGAAAAGAGGGGTTGAAAAAATTCTTGTCAGATGGATGTGGGAAATGTTGACCACAAGAACAGCTGAAATACCAACGGGTAATGAAGTCATCACCGTCAAAACTACTCGAGGTACACCTCAGGAAGGGGTAACCTCTCCTCTGATGTGAACTCTGATAGTTGATGAACTATTAAATAGATTGACAGAATCAGGAATAGACTGCATAGCTTATGCCGATGATATTGTCATAATGGCCAGAGGCAAATTTGAAAGCACTCTATGTGAAATAATATAGAAGGGTCTCAGAATTACCGAGCAGTGGTGCGAATCAGTGGGGTTGAGTATTAACTCATCAAAAACCGCGATTGTACCTTTCACTCGGAAAAGAAAACTCCAGGGGATGAAACCCCTCTTCTTGAAAGGAGAGATCATCAAAGAACAGTCAGGAGTCAAATATTTAGGAATACACCTCGATAGTAAACTTCTATGGAAAAATCACGTAGAAAAAACTACCAGTAAAGCCATTAAAGCGCTTATGGTCTGCAGAAGTCTAGCAGGTAAAACATGGGGGTGCAACCCGAATATACTGCGATGGATGTATACCATGATTATTAGACCTATCATGACCTATGGGGCAATAGCCTGGCACTCTAAGGCAGAACAAGCAACCACAAGGAGAACCCTTGACAAGGTTCAAAGACTAGCATGTTTGTGTATCACAGGAGCTATGAGAACGTGCCCTACTGCGGCACTAGAGGTTATTACAGATCTGACACCTCTACATCTAGTGATAGCTAGAACAGCGAGGGAAGCTATTCTCAGACTCACAAGGGAGGGTACCGAATATGAAAAAATCAAATGTCAGAGAGCTTTGACATCTCTGACAGAGTGCATTTCATTTCCAAACCTTCCAAGTGACGAAATAGTAAGGAGACACATCTTTGAAAGAAACCTTATGGTAAGATTAAGCAACAGGGATGATTGGGGGAAAGAACCCACCACCAGTGAGTTTAAAAGAAATACTATTAAATGGTATACGGACGGCTCCATGACAAACAAGGGCACGGGAGTAGGAGTAGTCGGTCCTAGAACCAAATACTCAGAATCAATGGGAACCTACCCAAACATCTTCCAGGCGGAAATACACGCAATCAAACGATGTGCAAAATTTAACTTAGAAAGAAACTATCAAAAATGTGAAATTGCAATTCACACTGATAGTCAAGCAGCGATAAGAGCATTAAGCTCCTATGTCACCAGTTCTAAAATGACATGGGAATGCCGAGGCAAATTGAATGAACTAGGCAAGAATAACAAAGTTTTTCTTGTTTGGATACCCGGACACTCGGGAATAGAGGGAAACGAGAAAGCTGATAAGCTAACAAGAGAGGGCACATTAACCCCTTTTGTAGGGCCAGAACCATTCTGCGGCTTAGGGAAACATACCTACAAGAAAAGGTTCAAAATGAAGGAAGAGAAGGACAGATCAGAACGCTGGCTAAATCTTCCTGGTTTGAGACACTCTAAGAAATTTCTTGGAAACTTCGACCATGTAAGGTCCAAAGCTTACATGAACCTCACTAAAAATAGGCTTCGCATCCTCACAGGTTTCCTTACCGGTCATTGCCGTCTAGGAAAGCACCTGATGAGACTTGGCCTAAAAGATAATGACGAATGCAGATTTGGCATGGAAGAGGAGGAAACTCCGGAACACCTAGTAACAGAATGCGTCGCCATTAGAACCCAACGTAGAGAACATCTAGGGCAGGAATACATACTGAATAGAGACATATTGTCTTTGAAGCCATCGCAGCTGCTGGAATTTATTACAGCTTTGGAACTAGATGGGGAGCTATAAACCGAGCCACTCCTCGAACAGCTCGAGAAAGGGGAGCACAATAGACCAATAGGTCGCAGTGCAGACGATACCCTATTCTAAATTTATCTATCTATCTATCGTTAGTAGATGCTAATTTCACAATTTAAATTTTGAAAGTTTAGCAATAATAAACTTGAAGAGCACAGCCAAACTTTACTCCTCACGCACACACGCACACGACGACAATGAATCCTCCTGTAACCCCTTATCGTGAAGGGGTTACAGAGTCGACACTATTACAACACTTTACATAGCACTTGTGAGATCTAAACTTGAGTACTGTGCTGTAGTATGGTCTCCGTCTTACGCCTACTATATTGCGGATCTTGAAAATGTACAGAGACGATTTTTGAAATATTTATTTTTAAAATCTCACCACGTATACCCCGTTTGTGGTTGCAGTCAGGATTTCTTGCTCAAAGAATTCCTATCGGACTAATGTTGGGGTTAATTCCCCTGTTAATGTGATATGTCGAAACTGGAATACCGTAAGCAGAGATTGCGACATTAATTTTGACAGCTTGCCTAAGATTCTTGACATAGTCAAAAGAACAACTGATTAATAATAATTTATATTCTGTATTACTGGTATTAGTATTAGTATTTAGCATTAGTATTTCTTTTTTAAGTTCCATCTCCTAATTTTCTTTTTTCTACTATCTTATTTCCTTTTTACTATTTTTTTTTCTCTTAATTATTTATAAATTATATTACAAAATCTTACCTCACTTAAACTTATGTTTGTGTAACTTATTTTCACTACTAGTGTAGTATTATTATTGTATTATTACTGTATTATCACGAAATTTTGTCCTGTAATTGGTTAAACTGTTGGACAATAAAGAATATTTATTATTATTATTATGATGAATAAAGATCAAAATCAATAAATAGATATACCCATATACATATATATTAGACTGGACCAAAAAAATTAACTATTTTTTTTTTGTATATCGAAAATGTTATTTGGGATGACAAAAAAAAAATGTTGTGAGAATTTGAGCTTAATATTTATATTAAGAGGTCTATCATCGCAACTTTTAATTTTTTTTTGAGAGAACGGGCTTTTGTCTCATAACTCCTAAACCATCGAGGTAAATGAAATAAACTTAGACATTTTTTAAAGCAAATTTAATTGTCTACAAAAAAAACTGATTGAAATTTTTTGTCAGATGAACCGTTTTATCAGAAACACGCCTTAAAAATTGATAAGATTTCAGAATTTTATAGTTAAACTTTGGAATTTTGTAATTCACTTAAAAATTAGTATCCGGAAAAAAATTAGGAATATAATATATAAAAATAAAGATTCTTGAAGGGAATTTAATTTCCTACAAAAAACGTCTCTTAACATTTTTAGCTAAATTCACTCATTTGAAAGTTATTCAAAGTTAAAATTAATGTCAAAATAAAATTCTGGTTTTTTTCGCTGTAAATTTAATTTTTTTGAGCTCATTGAAAATTTTGATCTTTTTATAGATAATAATTTTTATTTTATCAACAAAATTATGAAAAATTTGAAAAATCAGAATCCTATAAGAACAAAAGCCAGAAAATATGAATTTGACTACAAAAACTTACATGAATTTTTACACAAAGATGTAAGTGACTTCATTTCAGCAGAATCGTTCACAATTTTAAAAGACTTTGACTTGCCACATGAATTTTTACGTATAGAAGTCGACAAGTGGTCCAGCATCGATAGTTTTCAGGAATGTCAACAATTTTTTAGTAAATTGGCTGTTGTCAATGATGTCGCGGAACGTGGCGTAGCGCTAATTGAAGATTACAATCAATGCCTTACTAAAAACGAAGAACAGCTCCAATATTTATTACTAGTTATTAGTGAGTATCGGAAAAAATTCCCTAATTGCAATAAAAGTACGTTAATTGAATGATTATTCCGTCTTTTTAATTGTTAAATATAATTATTAATTATAGATGTACTAAAGTTTTATGTTGTTTTTCTTCTAGAATATAAATGATTAAAATTCATACAATGATATTTTTTGTGCTATAAATTTTTTTATAAATGATAGAGTCGATGCTCTCTGTATTGGACCTCTCTGTATTTGACCACATTTTTCCTCTGTATTTGTCGATTTTACACAGCTCTTATGGACGAGTCAAGTACAGAGAATGGTCCTTGACGGGCGAATCAAATACAGAGAGCGTTGACTGTAATTTGATTTTGTTTCTTATTGAATGTGTGCTATAATTATATCATTGAGGATTAATTTCTGCTAAGCATTCGTATTAAGCGACGCAATTATTGAGAAAATGAGAGAGTAATCTCATGAGAAGTAGTACTGAAGATTAATGTCAAAAATTTAAACAAGGGAAGGTTGTTAATCAAAGCGAATTCTCGTAGATACATTTGTATTAAATACTAGCTGACCCGGCGAACTTCGTACCGCCTTAGCGTAAATTTGATGCACTACTTTATTTTGTATTTAGCAGATCTATCTTATGTATGCGTATCTAAAAATGAATACCTATTTCCCTGGTCTCGTCATACCCGAGAAGGACTTTACTAATTTTATTAAATATTGCTCCCCCAGTGCCCCCTTCACCCCGCCCGCCCCGATGCCCGGCGCGCTTTTCAGACTGCATCGCAAACAACGGCCACGGCGCTATGGCGGTTTTGTTTTCTGTTTGAATTTTTTATTTCGTAATATCTTTTGAATGGAAAGTCCAATTTAAATAATTTAAAAACTATTTTATAGGTAGTTAAATGGTCTTGACCATAAAATAATTTATTTGGATAAGGATTAATATCTATATATATAAAAGAAAGTCTGTTAGTTACTCCACTTATAACTCAAGAACGGCTTTACCGATGTGGTTGAAAATTGGTGAGGTGGTAGCTTAGAGCCAGGAGACGGACATAGGATACTTTTTATTCCAGAAACCACCCTCTAAAAGAGGGGTGAAAGTCAAATGTGAAATGCGATGTCAGAAACGTTCGGTGAGGCCCGACAAATTACCGAGAAATTTGACGCAACCACAAAGAAGCGTTTACATTTAAATTTATTTGACGTAGCTCAAGAAATTTTTCCAAACTTGGATTTTTATAACTAGAGCCAGGAGAAGGACATATGATACTTTTCATCCCGTTCGACAGCATTCCCGTGTGACTTCACATGAAGCGTCAGTCACTATAAAACGTGGAATAACAAAACGCAAATGACAGCTATGTAATTGACGTATAATGACAGATATGTAATGACGTATGGATGACAATTTGATATTTGTAAGAAATCAATAATAAAACTATTTCTATTAAATAAATAATTAACAATTATAATGTAATGATAGTGCCGTTGCCCATTCGTAAAAAGTGAAGTGAACTATAAAACTCGGTATGGTTGAAAATTTTAGTTTTTAGGTGAAGTGAAGTTTAATTAATAATGCCGCGACCAAGACGATGGAATCTTTCTCGACAAAGCCGTGATGCAAGAAGAATACGAAATACTGCAAATGAAAGGACTGAAGGAGAACAAGAAATTGCACGTGAACAGCGCCGCGATAGTATGGCTCGACTTCGTGCTTCTCAATTACGAGAGCAAAGTGAAGCAGCCCGTGAAACAGCTTGGTTGGCAATGCAGAATCGTCGAGCGAACAACAGAGGTCAACAAATAGATAATTTGCGACGCAGAACAAGATATTTATCAAGTGCTGATTTGAATCGAGCAGCGAGTTTATTAATATTAATAAATATTTAAAGATATTAATAAAATTTTTAATTAATTAAGAATTATTTTAATATTTAATTATTAAATATTTAATAATTTTTAATTATTAATTAGAAAAAATTAATAAAACTAAATAATTATAAGCAGCTACTTTTTATTAACAAAGGGATGAAAAGGGGAGGGATAGAGACAAAAAATGACATGTATCAATATATAATTTTCAAAGATTTTGGTTTGCTTATTTTAAAAATAATATCTATGTTTAGACGGAACAAAGTTCGCCGGGCCAGCTAGTAAACACATAAATAGCATAGTTTGAATTTGGTTAGCATTTTCATTAATGTTTAAAATGAAAAAAGTTGTTGTAGTGACATAACTACAATAGTTGGACATATGCTACCGCGGAGTTTTTTGTAGACATTATGATGCTCTTCAATATTGTTGTACATTATTTTGTTCTATCGCTGATAGTTTCGGCAGCGCATTCGACGAAAGACATTTTAAGACTCATTTTTCTACACCTTCGGTTACATTGTTCAAATTTTACCAAGGATCCCTAATTTTTTTCAAAATGAAATGTAGCCTATGTCAAATAGGAAGAATGTAGCATTCTATTGGTGAAAGAATTTTTAAAATTGGCTCAGTACTTTTTGAGCCTATTCATTACAAACATACAAATCTTTCCTCTTTATAATATTAGTGTAGAAAAAGTAAATAATTTTCAATGAGAAAACAACATGATTGTTATTTTTTAAACTTTCAAAACACAGTAAAAATGCAATTTTCTGCATAAAATAGCTTTTCAATGCCAACAAATAAAAATGTATTATGATTTTTTCCAATTTTTCATAATTTTGTTGATAAAATAAAAATTATTATCTATAAAAAGATCAAAATTTTCTATGAGCTCAAGAAAATTAAATTTACAGCGAAAAAAAAACAGAATTTTATTTTGACATTAACTTTAATGTTGAATAACTTTCAAATGAGTGAATTTAGCTAAAAATGTTAAGAGACGTTTTTTGTAGGAAATTAAATTCCCTTTAAGAATTTTTATTGAATTTTTTCCAGATACTGATTTTTAAGTGAATTACAAAACTCCAAAGTTAAACAATAAAATTCTGAAATCTTATCAATTTTTGAGGCGTGCTTATGAGAAAACGGTTCCTCTGACTAAAAATTCCAATCAGTTTTTTTTTGTAGACAATTACGCTTAACTAGTAACACCGTTTTAATCGAGAGGTTATTGTGATGTTATGTATTGGATACAAGTGGGATGATGGATGCGTTCAAACAACTCAGATGATTCAGGAACACTTTATTAACGTCTATCTTACATGAGGTCTTGGATCAGCAATCCCAAGGTGATCCTATGAAATGTCACTTGTCATTTCATGCCAGAGAGAAACCATAGACGTATCTCAACAGATACTCTACACTACATCTTCCTTCTTTACAATGAAAGCTATTTACTTTATTTACATATTTACATTGAATCACTTAATGTCCCCTAAGCTTATTGTCTACTCTAAACTAAACTTATTACCTACTGTCTATAACGCCTCGGAGGTTTGATCTCTCTTCTAGCGCGTCCTCGATTAATGGTTTTATCTGGTACTTGATTTCTCGTCGATTCTCCAGATACTTCATTTTCCACATCTAACTGCGGATTTAATCCTTCTAACTTTTCTAACATTACTTTCTCCTCCTCATCAGAAACTAGAACAGGACCCCATGATATTACCTTTTTATTATGTTGCAATTTTTTACTTAGGCGTTCCTGTTCTTTTCTTAACACTGAGGGTTTGATATACTTCCTATTTCTTACAAAAATACCTTTATCATAAACTAAAACCTTATATCTACGGTCACCTAACTGCTTAACAATTTTCCCTGTATGCCAAATTGAGTTTGGCTTGAGTTGTATTACTACTGGTGCCTCAGGCATCAATATTTTCAATTCTTTTACCCCTTTTCGCGTGTTATAATATTTAGCTTGTCTCTGTTGATTATTTGTTAGAAACTCTTTAAATTTCGATCTATTTACTAAGCGAGATTTCAATTTTAATTTAGGTGTTGGTAATAATGGATTGCGGAGTGTTCTTGCCATTAAAATTTCGTTTGAAAAACTTTTATCAAATACTGGCGCGTTTCTTAATTGTAATAATGCTAAATGAATGTCTTTTTGATCATCCAGTATTTTCTTTAGCATCCGTTTTGCGATCTGAACATGGCGTTCTGCCATCCCGTTCGACTGACTATTAGTTGGCGAGGATACTATATGTTGAAAATTCCAACTTTTCGCGAACTGCTTAAATTCTACCGACGTAAATTGAGGTCCTCCGTCACTAACTAATTCTTGCGGTACCCCCAGCCTGGCAAATATCTTTTTAAAAGAGTCGATGACTTTGAACGAAGTCATTGTTTTATTTAACTCTTCCAATTCTACGTATTTTGAATAATAATCTACCACAATTAGATAATTTCTGCCTAGCCAATGAAATATATCGCAACCTACTTTAAACCACGGTAATGTTGGTATTTCGTGCGTTTTTAACGGTTCTGAAGTTTGAGATGCACTATATTTTTGGCATATTTCACAACTATCAATCAACTGTTTAATTTCGTTTCGCATTGTGGGCCAAAATACCGACTCTTCCGCTAATTTAATGCATTTGTTATAACCCAAATGGCTATAATGAATGTTCTCAAGTACCTTTTTCCTTAACATTCTGGGTATTACACAACTATTATTTCTATAAATTATATCATTTTCGACTAGAAGTTCGCTTTTATACCTTAAATACGGTCTAATCGAATTATTTAGTGATTTATTATTGTTTGGCCATCCGTTCAGAATTATTGTCTTTAACTGCTCTAATTCTGCGTCTTTAAGTGTATTCGATTTTATTTCCGTCAACATTTCATCCGAAATGCTTGCTTCTTGAATTATACATATTTGTTCATTGAAATCTAATTCGTTATTTTGCTCTGTTATTGGAATATACGCCCGTGATAATGCATCCGCGATTATTAACTGTTTCTCTGGTTTATACACAAGGGTAAAATTGTACCTCTGTAATGATAACATTATACGCTGTAGTCGTGCGGGAGCGCTGTTCAGCGGTTTTTTAAAAAGTGCCAGTAAAGGCTTATGATCTGATTCTACGGTAACATGTCGTGCAAACACATAGTTATGAAATTTCGACAACCCGAACCATATTGCCAACAGTTCTTTTGTGATCTGCGGTTGCGCGCTCTGACCCGATGTTAAAGCTTTCGACGCGTAGCTTATCGGTCTATTATCCTGCAGAAGGCATGCGCCCAACCCGTTTTGACTGGCGTCAACTGACACAACTATTTCTTTATTGCTATCAAAAAAACTTAATACTGGACTCTCTCTTAATTTCGTCTTTATGCGATTAAACGTAATTTCGTAATTTTCGTCCCACACAAACATGACATCTTTTTTTAGCAGTTTTCTCAGTTGTCCCGTTTCTTCTGAGAAATTGGGTATGTATTTACTTACGTAGTTTGCTACCCCAAGAAATCTTTGAATGTCTTTCTTAGATTGCGGCTGCGCAAATTGCTCTATAGCTTTAGTTTTTTCTGGGTCAATCATAATGCCTTCTTTGTTAAAAATGTGACCCATAAATTTAATTTCGCTTACCCCGAACTTACACTTGTTCAAGTTAAATTTTATTTTATTGGTTTTAGCTATCTGTAACACAGTATTTAGTGTCTGATCATGTTCCGCTTTAGTTTTCCCCCATATTATAATATCGTCTATATAAACCGCTACGTTTCTTAAACTAAATATATTTCTGAACCGTTCATTAAAAACTTCTGGGGCACATTTGATACCATACGGCATGCGTATGAATTTATACCGACCGAAAGGTGTACCAAATGTACATAAGTCGCTACTTTTCTTATCTAACGGTATCTGGTAAAAGGCTTGGCTTGCGTCTAGCTTTGAAAATATTTCCGCGTTTTTTAGTTGACTTGTGATGTCTTCAATTGTTAATAATTTACAATGTTCACGTTTGATTGCCCTATTCAAGTATAATGGGTCTAAGCAGATTCTAAGTGTTTTGTCACTTTTTTGTACTAAAACTAACGGATGTACCCATTCGCTTGGACCGTTTACTCGTTCAATTATATTTAATTTTTCCAACTCCGTAAGTGTGTCTTTTAATTGACTGGTTAATGCATAAGGCACTTTCCTAATCGGACAGATTACCGGTTCTACGTTTTTCTCGATCTTAATCTGATATGGTGGATTTATACACCCTATTCCGGTGAATACTTCTTTAAATAATTCATTTATCTGAGATTTATATTTCTCCGCTGTTATTTCGTTTAAATTTATTGCGCTTTCTACGTTGTATTTAATAATATTAAGATCTATACAGGACTTTAATCCTAATAACGAATCGCCTACTTGATTAATTACAAAAAAATTGCAATCGTATTCCTTATCATTAAGCCAACATTTTAATGTACATACTCCTATTACAGGAATATGATTTCCCGTGTACGATTTTAGTATAGTTGTTGATTTCTTAATTATTTCCCGCGACAACCCTAACAATTGAAAATCTTTAATTGTTATTGTATTTATGGCAGCACCCGTATCTACCTTTAAATTAAATGATCTATTTCCAACTCTCAATTTGACATACCAGGAATTTTGGCTTAGTACATCGATACTGATTTGTTCATAATTCTTATTACATTCGCTAATATTATTTATATTTATAATATCTATATTATTATCATTATTTTGCTTTTCCACGTCGTGCACTGATCGCGAGCTTTTACACATAATTGCAAAATGGTTTAGTTTGTGACACTTACCACACTCCCGATTATATGCAGGACATTTCTTGATTTCGTGTGATTTTCCGCATCTTGTACAATTTTTGATGGTTTTGGATTTCGACCTTTCATAACCTCTACTTCTAGATTTGGATCTGTTGTACCTCGTCTTTGCCTTGTCCGTCACTGCCTCGACAGCCGTATACTCTCCTTTTTTCTCCGCAATGATCCTGGCTTGGGTTTTGGACTCCTCAATAAGAGATGCTGACCTCACATACTTCTCCAGATCTCCCTCGTCTTCTTGTAGAAGCCTATGTCTTATTTCGCTGTTGTTCGTACCACAAATCAGCATTAATTTGATCAGGTCTTCCCGAAGATCACCAAACTCACAGTTATTCGCCTCCTTCCGTAGTTCTGTGACAAATTGTTGCAACGTGGTGCCCTCAGCTTGTCGCTTCGTAATAAATTTGTACCTTGTATAGGTTAAATTTTTTCTTGGACGAAAGTGGTCATTTAATTTTTCTATTACCTTATTTAATTTGTTCTTGTCGTCCCCCTCGAATTGAAGTGTCCCATATATCTTTTGAAGATCAGCGCCACCAAAATGTAGCAATTGAGCCACCTGTATCTTTTCTTCTTTCTTGTTTACTTCCGTTGCCGTTAGATAAATATCGAAACTATTGATCCATTGATTCCATGCCTCCGCTGGGTTTTCACCATTTAATTTGAGTGCTGGTAGCATGGCAGCCATTTTCTTTACCTATTATTTACCGGTTTTTCAAAGACTTTTCTATTTTTCACCTCGGATGGAATTCTTCATTAATTTCCACGTTTTTGTCGCAGCGCCATGTGATGTTATGTATTGGATACAAGTGGGATGATGGATGCGTTCAAACAACTCAGATGATTCAGGAACACTTTATTAACGTCTATCTTAGAGTTGGATTGCCGTAAGAAAGCGACCGGTGATTAAATGTCATTGAATGCGCAGTGGTTTGTTTACGTTCGGTTGCTAGGTAACGGCACGATTTCATCTCATTCATAGGCGTAGGCATAATGCGGTGTTAGGTGTTATTTCTAATTGTGTTTTGTGAATAATGGCAACAAAAAGTGTGATGTCTGGAAAAGGTATTGGAAGTCAAGCGCAAGAAATAATAAACAATGTAATTGCGTTTATGAAGAGTGAAAGTGAAACAGGAGTAAAAATACCTCTTGAAAATTATCGGTAGGTAGACTTGTCTTTAACTTAAGTAATCCTAACGAAACAATGTTAATTGAATCGATTAATTTCTGTATACAGACAACGCGTAATAGCTGCAACCGGAATTAGTAAAAATAGCTATCAGAAGATTGCAAAGAAAGGAAGATTGGTCAATGTAAACCTTGCTTCGAGAATTTTTACTTCTCCATCTAAAAAGCGACAGCGTCTGTCACCAATTCTGGCTAAAATAACTCCAGAGATAAGTGAAACTATCCGAGAAATTATCTATAATTTCTACATAGTAGAAAAAAAAAGACCTACAGTTTTAAGTAAAGCGAATAATATTTATTATTTCAATGTTTTGTACTTACATTCTCTATTTTAGGTATTTTGCAGAAGATACGGGATAGTAGGATTGACTTTGATGGACAGAAAACTACATTAAACAAACTCTTAAAATCAATGGGTTTCAGGTATGTGGGAATAAATTTTAAATAAATTTATACTGGCAAAAGCCAAAAATTTGCATTTTTATAAATCTTTGGAGAATATTAAAAATATGATTTATTATGCTAAAAAAAGACACGACACTTTTCTATTTCGGTTCAGCCGTTTCGACAAACACCGTGACACAAGAATTTTATACAGGGTTGCGCAAAAGTATGGAAACAGTTAAATATTGTTAAAACCAGTTATTAGAATCGTATAAAATTTGGCACGTCAAAAATATTTAGTTTTAAAGATTCAAGGCCAACTTGCTTTTTTTCTAAAGCAACAAAAGTAAAATTTTGCATTTTTAAAACTTTATCACATTTAATTTTTATATTTGTGATTTAACAAATAAATGTTGATTTTTTTTCTTTCAAAATGTCAAAAAAATTGGCAAAATTGTAGTTGATATGACAAAACCATCTCTAACAATTTACTTTTATAGATGGAAAACAACAAGTGACAACAGAAAAGCTCTTATAGAACAATATGACATTCGTTTAAAGAGAATTGAATTCCTAAAACAAATGCTCAAATATCGAGCCGATGAAAGGAATATTGTTTATACGGATGAAACATATATTCACTCGAGTCACACGCAGTCAAAAGGTTGGTCTGACAATAATTATAAGAAGGAGCTAAAAAAACCTGTGTCTAAAGGCCGTAGGCTAATTATTGTGCATGCTGGTGGCGAGCAAGGTTTTGTTCAAAATGGATTGTTAATCTTCAAGTCAGGTATTATCTTATAAAAATATTTGTATCCACTATAAAAATAACTTTATAGGGTCAAAAAGTGGTGATTATCATGACGACATGAACCATACCAATTTTTTACAATGGGTGCAGAAGCAGCTGATTCCAAATTTGCCTCCAAGATCAGTCCTTGTCGTTGATAACGCGTCTTACCACAACGTCACAGTGGAAAAAAATGTAACTTCTGGTAGTCGCAAAGCAGACATGGTAAACTGGCTGAGAAACCGAAATTTCAATTTTGAGGAAAAGAACACTAAGCCAGAATTATTAAAATTAATTAAAGAGAATAAACACCTTTATCCATTGAAATATTCGCTAGATACGCTCATGGAACAACATAGTCACAATGTGTTAAGGCTTCCACCCTATCATCCTGACCTCAATCCCATCGAAAAAATTTGGGCTCTAGTGAAAAATTGGGTAGCTGCTCGAAACGTGACTTTTACTTTGGCGGCTGTAGAAGAACTGGCTCGAAAAAAATTTTCTGAAGTGGGAGTTAGTGAATGGACGAAAATATGTGGTCATGTTTCAAAATATGAAGTTGAGTTATGCCAGAAAGAACATCTTTTGGATAAATCATTAGATGAATTGAGCTTCACAGTAAATACCGGCTCATCTGATGAAGACAGCGATTTTACTGACTCGGATTTAGGCGTAAGCCCGTTGCTGACCGATTCTGATTAAAATTTCTTACAAGTAAGATAATGTTTTATGTTTTTTGTAAACAACTCTAACCTTATTTCAATTAAAAAGATAATGACCAAATGCATTTTACATGGCTGAAAAAGAGCAGACTAGCCTTGCGGAGGGGCGGGTCTTCGGTGAGTTACCCAATAATTATTAATAACAGTTACATTATGTATGCATGTGTTTCATGTATGGCTGGACTAATCTTTGCAATCAATTTGAAGTTGTTTCGTAACGATGACCACAGGGAAGTAAGTTGTAATAGATTGTTGATAACGATGTAACTTGTTAATAAAGTCTTGGTGAAGTATATTAATTGTATTATTGCCAAAAGATATTATAGCAGAATAATTTGACAGCTACTGTATTTTAATAATTATTTATAATATTTAATTATCACAGCGTTCTCACTAATATTCTTATGCTAATTTACGTCAAAACAATGATTTGGTACAATTGATATCAAACTAAACCTTTTTAGAGTATTCCTATTTTTACTTTCTACGCCACTGTATTTGCTGATGAAGGTCGCGCATCAACGATGATTCACCGGTCGCCTTCTTAGAGCAATCCAACTCTACATGAGGTCTTGGATCAGCAATCCCAAGGTGATCCTATGAAATGTCACTTGTCATTTCATGCCAGAGAGAAACCATAGACGTATCTCAACAGATACTCTACACTACAGTTATACTTTTGAGTTGCGGGCTATAACCCTTTACCGTGCTGAGAACTTTGGTTGTTGTTAGGGAGGAAATGCAAAACGTTTGTAGCTAATTTAAATAGATTGTCGCTTAGCTCCGAACAAGTGAGGTGTTTTGAGCTGTGCCTAAGCACAAGTGGGCACAGTTATTTAGCGTTTTGGGAACCCGGGAAGGGCAAACTGACTAGAAGTGTCGTAGGCGCGAATAGGGGTTCAGACCGTTCATTGGTTTGAATGGACTCCTTCGGTTATTCTTACCCAGAATTACCTAAAGGAATGCTCGTGTCCGCACTAGGGCTTTAGGTTAACTGGGAAAAGATCAGCTGAACCAGAGTTCAGCTTACAATCTCGTTGACCAACCAACTGTTCATTGGGTAATAGATTATTGTTTGAGATTTAATTGATCGACTGGTTAATTAAATAGTAGGGCATCAGGTAATTAGAGAATTTTCAGGTTTCTGAACAGTAGTTGACTTGACATCGTTCATTCTTGAGTCTTTGTCAAGTAGGTTGCGTAGGGTTTTTGACCATCGAGCATTTCTGATTAAGCGGTGGGCTTCCCTTTCTTAGTGATAGGGCTACCAATCCTCCACCATCTCATTATTATTAACCTAGCTACTTGCATCACGTGATGTGCCCTGTGTTTTCTTGACTTCGTCAGAGACTCTCATTAGAGTGACACAGGGATTTGAGATGTACATATTTAGATGATCATGTATAGGAGAGTTCACAGACTTTGTGTTTAGCCAGAACGACTTAAAAGTACTAATAATAAGAAGAATCTCTGCCTCTCTGCGACATTGTTTCAGCTAGTCAGTTGTTACTTGCAAACAATTGCCCGTCATTTCGTTGCAGTAAAATCTGACAACCACAATGCCATTCAGTTCTCATTTGTTCATAATTGTTGTATTTTTGATGTTGTTTGATGTGTTTGTTTCACTTGATTTCTTGTGTTGATTATCTTGTTTTTATCAATTTATGTGTATGCTAATGTATTTCATTTATTTATAATGTACTAATTGAACTAAAGCTGCCTTGAGTGACTTTGGTCTTTCAAATATTGTGATTTTATGTGTGTAAATCTGGTTATGAGATTGCTGGTTATGTATTCATTATTTTTTTTGTCAGCTTCTGGCAAGATCTGTTTGTATTTTATTGAAACTTGTAGAATATATTTGAGCTGCAATTATCTGTTTATTGTTTCTTCAAGTACCTCAAGCAACCGAGCTCACATTACATTTTAAATCGAGGTTATTACAAAAACACAACGTAGGGATCAGCCAAACTAAATTTACTTGTCAAACTCAATATCAACTGTCAGACTATATTTTCACTTGTCAAAATAAATGTTACTTGTCAATGGAGGGCGTGAAAATTTAAATATATGTAAAAGAACCATTACAAAGTTAATATATAAATTTTTTATTATTCGATATTTATTATACAAAAAAAATAATTTTAAACACACTAAGCTTTAGGCTACAGAAGAAATGATGTTTACAAATAGTTGAATATTCACACTGATGGCATTAGAATCTTTGCTGTAATTCACGCAGAAAGTGATTGCAGAGACATTTTGGATGCAGTTCACTTGAAAAGTGTCTTATTCTGTGTGTTTTCAAATGACTTTTAAGCCTTGTTGCAAATTTAGATTGATTGCATTAAAATCTTAGTTGTAATTCTTTTGAACGATGTCTTGCATTTATATGTTTTTTCAAATGATCTTTTCTAAGGGTTTCATAAACACACTGATCGCATTGGAATTTTTGTTTTAATTTTTTGAAAGATGCTTTACATTTATATGATTTTTTAAATGCTCTTTTCTAAGAGTTTTATATGCACACTGATTGCATTGGAATTTTTGTTGTAATTCTTTTGAAAGATGCTTTGCATTTATATGTGGTTTCAGGTTTCTTTTATAATTAGTTGTATATGCACACTGGTCGCATTGGAATTTTTGTTGTAAATCTTTTGAAAGATGCTTTGCATTTATATGACTTTTTAAATGCTCTTTTTTAAGAGTTTTATATTCACACTGCTCGCATTGGAATATTCGTTGTAAATCTTTTGCAAGATGCTTTGCATTTATATGATTTTTCAAACGCTCTTTTTTAAGGTTTGTATATGCACACTGATCGCATTGGAATTTTTGTTGTAATTCTTTTGAAAGATGTTTTGCATTTATATGATTTTTCAAATGATCTTTTCTAAGGGTTTCATATTCACACTGATCGCATTGGAATTTTCGTTGTAATTCTTTTGAAAGATGTTTTGCATTTATATGTTTTTTCAAATTCTCTTTTCCAAGAGTTTTAAATTCACACTGCTCGCATTGGAATATTCGTTGTAATTCTTTAGAAAGATGCTTTGCATTTATATGTTGTTTTAAGCTTTGTTTATACAAAGTTGTGAATTCACACTGATCGCATTGAACTTTTCCTTGTAGTTCGCTTGAAAGATGCCTTCTATTTCTATGCCTTTTTATAAGTTGTTTATGAGGAGTTTTATATTCACACTGATCGCATTGGAATTTTTCTTGTAATTCTTTTGAAAGATGTTTCTCATTTTCATGTCTGGTTAGATGATTTCTATAAAAAGTTTTATATTCACACTGATCACATTCGAATTTTTGTTGTAAATCTTTTGAAAGATGCTTTGCATTTATATGTCTTTTTAGATCTCCTTTATAAAAAGTTGAATATTCGCATTTATCGCATTTGTATTTTTGCTGTAATTTTTTTGAAAGATTAAATTTATGTTTTTTTAGGCTAGCATTTTTTTCGGTGGTTTCAAAATCACAAAGCATTTCTTTTGCAAATTTTTGCAATTTTGGTAAAGAATGCGTCCTGTTTATATGTTTTTGTAAAACCCCTTTAAACATAGTTTTAAACCCACATAATTCACATTGAAATGTTAATGGAGAATGTTTTAATTTTTGATGCTTTGTAAAATATGGTTTATACATGGTTTTAAACGAACATCGATCACATTTAAACCATTCCTTAATTTCATTGAGCTTATGTTTCAGATAAATATGTCTTTTTAACTGGAATCTATGTTTACTTGTATACTTGCATTGATCACATTCAAAACAAGTAGCGAATTGGTAACGTTTATCTGTTTGGCTAGTCGTTGTAATAATACTGTTTCCATTTTCCATATTAGTTGTAACAGATGATTTATGTTCTATAAAATTACACTTTCTTTTGTGAAAGTATCTCCACACATACGAAAAGCTACCCACTCTGCAACGTTGACATCTTTCGAAACAGGCTTCATCCAAAACATCTAAAAACTCACAATTGTGAATAAAATAAACAAATTTTTCATTTGTTTCAAAGTTGCATAAACGGCATCTATAAGATTCCAGTGAATCGTAACAGGAAAAAATCGAAGAAGAGCGGCAGCACTTTGAGAAAACCGACATTTTTGATAACGTCAAATTGAACTAAAACATCAATATTTTAATATTTTTTATGTTAAAAGTAAGCTGTTAATATAACCATTCATTTGATACGTTAAAACTGCTTTATTCGAATCTGAGATGATAGTATCACAACACTTTATTAGAAGAAAATCTAACCTCATTTCTATACTTTCATTAGTTACATTCAGCAGACAGAACCGCAACGGTTCACGCTCATTTGTTGCTTGGTGAGTAAAAGCCAGAGACTTTAATTAACTAGACTGAAAATGCTGCCATTGCTCTAACTTTTATGTCACTTAGTTCTTAGTTCGAACATAACCTAATTTTTAGGTTATTTTTGGTAGCGTGACAGCGATAGTTCGTCTGTGTTTGTGTTTATAGTGGTTTTTGTTGATAAATATAACATTATTCTGTAATATTTACTAATTAAATACTTTCAGGTAATAACAACAATCCCCATTGGAGTTTCGTAGCGCCTACAGGAAAGTTATTTTAGGAAAAATTTCCCCGAATCCTGTGGGAACTTGTACTACAGAGTTAGTGGATGACATACTTCCAGATGTAATCCCTTCTAATATGGAACTTGAATTGCCTGCGTTGTCAGAATATTCAGCACAGGTGGTTCAATATATAGCCGGTTTTTGTGCGAGGAGTTTCAAAAAAGAGTTAAACTGTGAAGAATGTGTTGAGTTAGATACCATGCACCAAAATCACAAAAAAACGGTTTGATTGTTGTAAAAAGGTACAGAGAAGATAGTTTAACAATTTCTTCATCATTTTTGTCAAAAATTTGTTTAACTACGGAAAAAGTAATAAAAGGACTATTACCTATCAAAAATTATACAAATCTTGCAACAAAAATATTTTGTCTAGTTATGCGAAATATTGATTTCCATTATTTTCACAAATATGAACATTTATTTGGAAGTAATATTAAGGAATGTCATTTTGACAGTATATTAAAAATAATTATAGAAAACTATACGAATCTACGAATTCGGCATGCCTGTGCTTTATATTCAGACAATATAAGGGGTGTCAACTTTCGTCAAAAATTTAATAAATTAGTCCTGTTTAAAGGACAATAAATTAATGTCTTAGCAAATGCTGTTTTATTTATCAATTTAATACATGTACGTAGGTATATTGCACAAGTTGTTAAAAAATCAGTAGTTTTGTTGGTAAATTTTTTACTTGGTAATTTGAATTTTGCGCCACTTTGGTTATATGCGACATGGCGACTGCACGGTTTCACTTCCTTGCCCATACAGCTAGTCTAGTTAAGTATTAAAGTCTATGGTAAAAGCTGTGTCTGCTGAAAGCACTTTTCATTTCTGTTAATCTGTCATTTTGCCTAGCAAAACGTCAAACATCGAATTTTAAAATAAAAAGTCGTGTTTTTTTCTAGTAACCGATAAGATCTAATACCTGTATTCGTAGTCGCTTCTTGAGCTTGACCTCAGACTTAAGCATTGCTCAAGTCCGGATCGGTATTCACAGACAAATCTCAAGCTCAAGTCAGTGTGCGCAAACGCTTTTACATGATTTTTGGTGTGCGCAAGCACTTTTTGCGCGATCTCAAGCTCAGCTCAAGCAAGGATTTGTCTCAAGTCCGACGCAAGTCGCGATTTGCAAGTTACTGTTCGATTTTGACGTTTGAAAATAAAGTTATTTCGCACGGTTTATAACAATGAACGAGTTTGTAGTTTTTTGACAGCTTAGACAATGAAAACAACGTGATAATGCCAAAACGATGTGTGCGAGATGCTGCAAATTCATTGGAATTTTATATTTAAGCGGCGCTATAAGTTTACCAAAGACTAGTCAAAAAACTAAAGGTTATTTCAAATTTTGTGAAAAAATTAAATCAATGTTACAGATTAATATAACAAAAAAAGTTACAGAGAATAAATAATTGTAAAGTAATTTTATTTTGTAACAGCTCCTACTGGTAAAAGTAATTACAAAAATGTAAAATTTTTATTAGAGTACAATATAATTGTAAGGCATTGTTTGCAGAAACATAGCAGACAAAAAGGCAGTCGACAACCTTAATCTTTACACACTTCTTAAATAGCTCTTACTACTGAGCACTCTGACAACTCTTCTACATCACAGTTAGTGTAATAAAAGTGGGTAAAAGTTTGGTAAGATTTATTGATGTTGCCCTTATATTGTCTTTCTCAAAAACGGGCAGTTTGAGCTTCGTTAGCTTCTGTCTGGTCTTACTTTAGCAGCTTTAGTGGCTTTCAAAAGATCAGTCTCTGTTTTCAAGCGAATATAATAGTGGTCCAGACCGTCCGCTTTTCTTGAACTGTTGCGGCATCCGTTGTATTACTTTCTACACTATTGGGGTTGTCCATGCGCGAGAACAACAACAAACGTTTTGCTGTTTTTGTATACGCAGTCTTTTCGTCTATAATGCAAATTTTATAAACTTACTATGCACGTATTCTGTCAGTAGGGATGTACTCACCCGTCGCCAATCTTTTTTTGCAGAAATAACACAATACACTTTTGATATAACCTCTGTGTCGAGTTATTATTTGACCTGTCACTTTAAAGTAAACATAAACACGCAAAATAACTGTCATCCGTCAAAATTGCTAAATTTTAAACCTAACAACACAAAAATTACTACTTTTGTGACTGCAGCTAGACGCAAACTAGCGCTTTTCCAAGAGCTGCCAAAGCTCTAGGTTGAAACGAACTTAATTCTGACTCAAGCTTGAGCTTAAGATACGACTATGAATACCAGTATAAGCTACTCTGATCTGGGGGCCGATTCTAACTCACTATCGAAAAAGTTTCGATTCAAATTCTGACAAAATTAACTACATTTGAAAGAAAAAAAACACGTAGTCACCTGGCGGTTTTGATAAAGATATTCGATATCCAAAAAGTATATTGTTATACGAGTTGCCCAAGACATTTGTTTGTGGCACGCATGGGTCAAATCATAAAGCTATAATAGAATGGAGTCAGGATTCTTCACTACAATTTTCGATTGTTGTAATGCAAAATTACGAGAAGCGGAGTGCTTTAGAGGTTTGTGTGGGCTGACACTCAGAATGGAAAAGCAGTAGCGGCGCAATTATAAAAAAAAGCGAAATATGTTTAAAACTACATGTATTATGAATGTAGTTTTAATGAATCTTTAGTTTGTATGAAATGGATGACTGTCACAAGTTCTGGAATTAGTCCTTTGTTGTTTACGATGCTTTAAGTTGGATTTTATCTATAAACTAATACGTTTTTTAGCGGTTGTGTATAAATTAACAATATTGCTATAAATATTTATTGATGCAATTGATACATGTAATAATGAAAGACACTTATTAGCCTTATAGACTTTGTCAGACAAAAAATCATAAAGCTGTGACAAAATATAAACTTCCACACCCCTGTTGATGTAAATACAACAATGATCGGCCTTGAACAGTAACATATTTTCATATAGACACTTTTTAAATCCACACACCACATTCCAATAGAACCATTGTCTTAAGGATTTTATTAACACTTCTATTATTATTTGATAGAAAAATTTGTTAAGTTCATTCACAAAACATTAGTTTTCCTGCAATTAAAAATAATATAAGCAGACCCCCACAAACCAAATAGTAAACAAAACTTAAATCCGACATTGCCCGCCCTTGCAATTTTTTACAAAAATAACAGACTTTTATACTGCACCACGCTTTAGCTTTGTAGCCACGTACCCTGTAAACAAAGAGCGTGTGACAACGTATATACTCCGTGCTTAAAATGCTCTCTTTTTGAATTAAAACAAATTGCCTACATCATGACTTTATTCTATTTTAGCTCCATGGGTCAAATAAAGTAGTGTCACAAACATGTTTTGTAAAACGGGTGTAAAATGCAATATTTTTATTTCGCTTTTGTTAATATGTATGATTCAATATTAAGATTATAAAAAATAGAACTAGAATTAATATTGTTACACAACAATGAAATTAGGACGATGCAATCGGTTAAATTTTTGAGTTTACGTATTGATAATTTGCAGAAATGGGCTTCTCATATTGATATGTTCATGAGCAAATTATCTGCTTCTTGCTACGCCCTAAGATCGGTTTCTAAAGAACTTGATTCTTTAATATTTAGAAAAACATACTTTGCTCTTTTTGAATCTCATCTTCGATATGGTTTACCTTTCTGGGGTATTTGAACGTCATCTCAATTTTAAACAATCTTCAAACTACAAAAAAGAGCGTTACACTATACTTTTGGACTTCTAAAGAGAACGCAATGCCGACATTATTTTATTAAACATAAAATCTTAACTCTTTCGGCATTATTTATTCTAAAAACTGTGTGTCTTGTGCGTAAACATATTAATGCACTTTCTAAGCCGTCTAACCATAATTACGCTAGTAGAAAAAAAAATTTGAATTTCGATGTCTATTTGCCTTTGTAAGTATGTATACAAGTGTATATATACAGTGAGATTTTTGTTTTACTGAACATAACGTTATAAATCGTATGTTCAGTTTTAAAAATACCATGTCAATACATTGTCGCTAGGTAGGCAACCAAATTAACAAATGTTTCATTTGGCACTTGACAGAACAGCTGAACTCTGAAATTTTATTTTATTCATAGATAAGGAAGAAACTTTTAATCAAATTAGTTTAATAAATGTTCAAAGTGACCACCTTCTTGTTCCAAGCAATAAAATGCTTGTACAGTTCTTTGTAAAAAAACTGGATTTATTTTGTTGCAGGCGGTGATTATTCTATTCTTTAGTTCTTCTGTACTCTCTATTACGGTACTGTTGTAGACCTTAGATTGGAGATAAATCCGAAGAAAGAAATCGTTTGGTAATAAATATGGCGACCGAGGTAGCCAAGCTATTGGTCCAAACCGTCCAATTCATCAATCCTGGAAGTTTTCAGTCAGGAAACGTGTAATAGGGCCCGTGGAATGTGGTGGAGCGCCGTCCATTTGAAAGCATGCGTTCTCAAGATTCAAGTCTTTATGGTCGTCGCATTATGTGTCTTTGCAATAGTTCTAAAAACTTGGCGGCATTTAGGTTGCCGTTTACGTTCTCAAAATGGACCAATAATAATACTGGTCCATTTTTAATTGTTTATTGTTATTATTGATGGCAACCTAAATGCCGCCAAATGTCAAAATAAAACCTTTGTTAATTTGGTTGCCTACCTAGCGACAATGTATTGACTTGGTTTTTTTAAAACTGAACATACGACTTATAACGTTATGTTCAGTAAAACAATAATCTCACTGTATATATAAATTTATTTTTGTTTTGTATTTTGTTTTTGACTCTATGTTTATACATGTTTTTAAATTTATGTTTCCTGTTTTTATTTTTTTTATGCTTTGTCTAAAAAATTTATTGTAATTTTAAAAGACAATAAAGTAAAATATTATTATTATTATTAATACATCTGGGGGCCGATTCTAACCACTATCGAAAATATTCGAGTCGAAAAGAGTGCGATGTCGCATGTGACGTCACTCTTTTTTGATAGTGGAAAAAATGTCAAAAAATGCCAGTGACAAATAAATGTTGTGTTGGTAGTTTTGCACCCTAAAGGTTGGTAAACAGCAGTATATATGTGCACATGTGCACACTGTTTGCCTCTTCATCTTTATTCCTATTCTAATTTCTACCATCTACCGGCGTTTGTAGTGCAAAAATCAGCTGCTTCCACAATAATGGAAAAATACGACTCGCGAATTTCTCTGGAACAAAACGAAGTTATGGTCTCCTTTATGGAGGAGCATTCCGAATTTGCCACCGGCAAATTGCTCGGCGTAGAAGGGCGCAAACGAAAGCAAGCTCTTTGGGGAAACGACACCTACCAGTAAGTGTGCAAGTAAAAAATAATTTGCATAATATAATGATACCCTTGCAGGAAAGAAACGTAAGCGTAGTACAGGTAACCAAGCAGTTGAACCTGTAAAGCAATTTTCCGTCATAGGGACGACTTTAAACACACACAAATACAGAAGATGGGTGCAACGATGCAGGAGACGAGTGCAAAAATGGATGTTTTAATTACAGAAAAGATTAGAACCAATGATTTATTTCAAAAATTGATCGATAAGATGTAACTTTATATTACAAATATTGATTAATATAAAGGGATTTTTCGCGACATACTATCACCTTACCACGTAGTAAGTTCTGGTAAGAGTGGCAGGATCACCCCACCAGTTAATTTTTGTAGTAAGTGTGTAGTCGTGAAAATTGTAGTGGTAAGTTAAATTCGATTTCTGACGTTTGTCAATTCTGTTTTATTTATATTTTTGTAGTGGTTGATAAATACAAGACTCCTAATAAAACTATGCATTCTCAATTGTTGGTGCCTCTATTAATGGAAGATATCTTTTTTGATAGTGCCGAGCTAATGCTCATTTTGGTACAGGTGCAAACAGTATTATTCGCGTTAATTACGAATCGCAACTTCATTAAGTTACGAGAACGATATTTTCGTCCAAGTATGGAGGATGATGTGTGGATTGACAGTTACCATGAATATACATTTTATGGGCTTTTTCGATTAAAAAAAGAGACTTTCCAGAAATTTGCTGCGCTAGTAATAGATAAAGATGAATATGGACTCATCAAGAAAAAATATCGAGGAGGAAACTTTCCAGTGCACCCTGAAAAATCACTTCTCATCTTTTTGTGGTATATGGCTACCCAGGACTCTTTGATTTATATCAGCGACAGATTTGGAGTATCAGCTTCCACTGTTATGCAAATCGTAAACGCAGCGTTATTTACAGTGATCAGTTTAAAAATGAATTTTATTTTTTGGCCTAAAACACAAGAAGAATTTGCTCATATTCGAAATGGCTTTCAACACTATCCAGGTTAGTCGTTATCGATAATTAAGATAATTTGACTAATTTTTATTTTAAAAAAATTGTATAGGTACAGTAGGAGCTGTAGACGGAACCCATGTTGATATAAAAATTGTTCCAAAAGAACAGCATGATAGTTACGTCGATAGATATATGCACCATTCCATCAACCTTATGGCCATTTGTTCAGCTGATAAACTTTTTACCTATATATTCGCTGGATTTCCTGGATCAGCGCACGATTCCAGAGTAAGTAAATTCCACTAGAAAAAAGTGTAAGTGAGTAGGAAATGTAATGTCTCCTCATCAGGTATTTTCAAATTCCGGATTTGTCAAAAACATCGAAAATTTTGGTAGTGCAATGTATTTTCCAAAGAAAACCTATCACATCATCGGCGACAGTGCATTTCCCATAAGACCATGGCTTATGACACCTTATAAACAAACCCAGCGATTTGGAATAGTGGAACGAAATCATAACAATGCTTTAAGTGCAGATAGAGTAGCGGTAGAAAACATATTTGGGATTATAAAGGGAAGATGGAGACGCTTAAGATATGTAAATACGTACAGCATATGTAAATCTATCGAAATTACTACTGCGGCGTGTGTTTTACATAACTACTGCTATTTAAATAATGACGAATGGGATGGGGAAGTATTTGAAGAAAATCGCTTTTTAGAAATCGAAGGTCCGGACAATAGAGAGGAAACCAGATTGGGAAAGTTAAAGAGGGACAGAATTGCCCGGTCTTTAATACGTCAATAGTTTTTTTCGATACGACTGCAGTCTCAATCCTTTTTCCATTATATCAGCCCGAGCGCAACCAATTATTATTGTTTTATGTATTTTGCCAAAAAAGAAATTGCATAGGCCTAATAAAGTCTTCAAATTTGTTCTTTTAACTTTATTATTTAAATGGCCCTGAACATAAATTTCAAAATAAAAAAAAAGAACGAACTCAAAATTCATATACCTAACTCATAACGTAAACAAAATCTCTTACCCTATTTTGATTGGTAACTGAGTATAAATTCTAAACAAACACAAAAAGAAAAAACTGAAAATACGGAAACAAAATCTGTGGTATCATTTATAGGCATTTTAATCTGTGTCTTCACCTTCTCTTTTTCTTTTATTAGTGTGCAGGCTTTGAGCAAAAAGATTTAGCAATTGATTTCTTTGCTGGTTTTGCTGTGTTAACAAATCTGTTACTGTTTTCATCTGCTGTTCTTGGTTTTTCATGTGCATTTCCATTTGTTTTTGATGTGACTGCATTTGCTCGAGAAGCTGAACATTAACACTTTTTGCTTTTTTATTATCCACCTTACTAAATCTATTTTTCACGGATGCTCGTGACTCATGTGAAGTTGACGCTGTCTCTGTAGTACTGCTGTCATCATCCTCTACTGCATTCTCAACCTCGGTCTCTGAGTCTTGTAAATACTTTGGGTACATCTTATCTTTGTCCTTTAAAATGTCATGTAGTAAATCATAATATGGAGGAGCATCTTTGTTTTCTTCACCTGTTCGTCTTACATGTTGTACATGTCTAATGTATGCTTTCTGAAGGTTTAAAAACTTCTGGCGACACTTTATCCAACCGTTTTTTTCTTCCCCAACGTAGAATCCCGCTTCTGTCAGTTCTTTCGCTATTTGTTTCCATATTGATGCTTTATTTGTTTTTTTGTCTTCAAATTTTCTGTTATATTTCTGACGTAACTGCAAAAACAGAGTTGTGGCTTCTTGGTCGTTAGTTGTGGGAACTCCTTTTGAGGTCCACACCTCTGCATCAGTACCAGTTTGATCACTAACATCACCGTCAAAGTCTTCATTATGGTTCTCCAGCGCAAGTAAGGAATGCTCGTTGTTATCACTTACGGTGCTATCGTCTTTACCCAGAAATGTTTGTAACTTTTTCGCGTATTCCAGCGCTTGTACTTGATCTGCAACAGAAACAATCCATGTAAAACATGTATCTATATATAACGTTTATATGTTACCATTAATTAATACATCCGCTGTTTCACTATCCACTTCTAAACGAATGTCTTCTCCCATGTAATTAATAGTGATTTCCACTAAATCACCCATTGTGTAACCACAAAAAGTTCAAGCTAACCCACTTTTCCCAACACTTCGCAGCGGTTTCCTGACCCAGGCTCATAACCTCAATCCCACTTCACTCACGTTTACTATTTAGCTTACCTACGTCCAGAGGTAGGTAACGTGAGGTAAGAGTTTATGACGTTTGTGCATGACGTCATTACATTCCCCTCTGTTACTATTTACTCGCAAAAATGCAATGGTTAATCATACCACCTTACTATAGTATGAAGTAGTATGTCGCGAAAAATCCCTTATTGTCTTCTCTATATTGTTGTCCCCTTCTCCGCTCTTGAAGATCATTTCTACCCTCTTGTATCTGGGGTACTGGCAGGGGCTCTAAATCTATTTCATCCCACATGAGTTGGGGGTCCCTGTTAGATGCCCTGAAAGGGTCTTGTGCATCCCCCACCATTCGTCGAAACAATCTTGTGCGATTCCGTTCTTCTCGCTCTAATTCTTCAATAAGAAGAAACTGCGCGTACAATAAAGCCATTCTTCTACTAATTACTTTGTTTTTGTTTACATCAAATGAAACTAACCTCAAACAAACCGCTTGAACGTCACTTTTCTGCCTGTCATACAGTGCTACTGTCAAACTATTCGACTCGAATTCTTGAATTTAACACGTTTTTAATGTTGAAAAGTACTTTTCGATATCGAAAATCCATGACATCATATGCTACCTTTTTGTGAAAGCCGTCAGGTGGCTACGTGTTGTTTTTCTATCCAAAATGGTTGAATTTGACAGATTTCGAGTCGAAAAGCTTTTCGATAGTGGTTAGAATCGGCCCCCTGGGGGCCAATTCTGTCACTTGTTCTCAACGAAATATGTCAAAATTTTCCATTTTGGTTAGAAAAGCGACGCGTAGCTCTCTGGCGGGAATTGGCATTATGAGCATATGACGTTATAACTTTTTACAAGTTAGAAAATCAAATTCGTTACCTTTGAACGCAGGAAAAGAGAATTCTATGAGAATATTTTGACAGGCGGAACGACGATAGATGCAAGGTGTGTGACATCACGTGTGTTTTTACCACATTTTTAGATTAGTTGTAATGTAAGTAGAATAAATGACCTTCTTAACTGTTCTATTAGTGTTCGTAGCGCATAATGGATTTTTTATATGAATATATGAATTTTTAGTGACAATAGGAGAGCTTGGCCATCAAGAACAGAAAATTAGGACATGATTTGTAGCAAAAAAGCAATCTGGGACTGTATAGAAATAGGTGAATAAGAGGTACTCTTACTATAGAGTGTCTAAACGAGTATGCAAAAGAGGGACGGGAAAAGCAATGTACCGCCAATGCTTAAAACCGTTTTGAAAAGATTCCTTTATAAATAAGCCAATAGCATTAAAAACTATTTTACTTTTACAAATTATGTACTATTATTATTTATATTTTCGAAGCAATCGTTTAAATAAAACGTTGTTTTTCTTTTTCTCGTCGGTTGATTTTGCTTTTAAGGTAATTTTGTCTATATCTATTTGATGCTTTCATATGTTTCTGCAACGGGTTTTTTTTGCATTAGACCTTAAGCCGTTGAAAATCCAAGTATTATAAGCAAATATAACGGATATTGTCAGTGCGATATCCGTTGTTTATAAAGTGGATGTCGTTCTATATTTTCTACTTAATCCTAACGCATCGACATCACATCAATTGGGAGAAATTTTTTGTACTTTGTTGCTTAAATAAATATGGATGGAGTAGGCTACAATAGTTCAATTTTAAATTTAGTTAAGATACTAATCGTAAGATGTCAATCGTAGTTTTTATATTATATTTTTCTTTATTAAATTTATTTTGTCTATAATGTGATTAGTGTAGTTTTTGATATTTTTTTTATATTTTTTTATTTCATATTTTTGTAACATTTATAAAGTCTTCATAGATAGTCCTCATCTGTTACCATAGAATTAATGATGTCATTTTTGTGTGGCAGTTTTATTTGTAATTTATGCGGTTTTGTGCTTTAGAAGTGTAAATTGTGGCAATATTAGTAAAGACATTAACATTATCGTCGTCTGTCATTTTTATGTTTGGTAAGATACTTCATAATCATACATTTTTAACACTCGTTTAAGTGCCCTTTTGTTTTGCGTTACAGTAATTTACACTTACGAAAAATGGGTCTGGCTAAATCTAGCGTTTCTGCTTGTGAGACGAATTTGTTGCCTAGACATTGTTTTCCCAATGAGAAGAAAGATTTGGCACGTTTGGATGAGTGGCGTTGATTAATATAGAATCCAGCATTTGAAAATTCGAGCTCACAGGAACTCTATGAAAAAAAAGTTTGTCACCGACATTTTGAGCAGTAACACTTTTCCTCTGGTACCAATAGATAGATAGATAGATTTAGAATAGGGTATCGTCTGTACTGCGACCTATTGGTCTATTGTGCTCCCCTTTCTCGAGCTGTTCGAGGAGTGGCTCGGTTTATAGCTCCCCATCTAGTTCCAAAGCTGTAATAAATTCCAGCAGCTGCGATGGCTTCAAAGACAATATGTCTCTATTCAGTATGTATTCCTGCCCTAGATGTTCTCTATGTTGGGTTCTAATGGCGACGCATTCTGTTACTAGGTGTTCCGGAGTTTCCTCCTCTTCCATGCAAAATCTGCATTCGTCATTATCTTTTAGGCTAAGTCTCATCAGGTGCTTTCCTAGACGGCAATGACCGGTAAGGAAACCTGTGAGGATGCAAAGCCTATTTTTAGTGAGGTTCATGTAAGCTTTGGACCTTACATGGTCGAAGTTTCCAAGAAATTTCTTAGAGTGTCTCAAACCAGGAAGATTTAGCCAGCGTTCTGATCTGTCCTTCTCTTCCTTCATTTTGAACCTTTCCTTGTAGGTATGTTTCCCTAAGCCGCAGAATGGTTCTGGCCCTACAAAAGGGGTTAATGCGCCCTCTCTTGCTAGCTTATCAGCTTTCTCGTTTCCCTCTATTCCCGAGTGTCCGGGTATCCAAACAAGAAAAACTTTGTTATTCTTGCCTAGTTCATTCAATTTGCCTCGGCATTCCCATGTCATTTTAGAACTGGTGACATAGGAGCTTAATGCTCTTATCGCTGCTTGACTATCAGTGTGAATTGCAATTTCACATTTTTGATAGTTTCTTTCTAAGTTAAATTTTGCACATCGTCTGATTGCGTGTATTTCCGCCTGGAAGATGTTTGGGTAGGTTCCCATTGATTCTGAGTATTTGGTTCTAGGACCGACTACTCCTACTCCCGTGCCCTTGTTTGTCATGGAGCCGTCCGTATACCATTTAATAGTATTTCTTTTAAACTCACTGGTGGTGGGTTCTTTCCCCCAATCATCCCTGTTGCTTAATCTTACCATAAAGTTTCTTTCAAAGATGTGTCTCCTTACTATTTCGTCACTTGGAAGGTTTGGAAATGAAATGCACTCTGTCAGAGATGTCAAAGCTCTCTGACATTTGATTTTTTCATATTCGGTACCCTCCCTTGTGAGTCTGAGAATAGCTTCCCTCGCTGTTCTAGCTATCACTAGATGTAGAGGTGTCAGATCTGTAATAACCTCTAGTGCCGCAGTAGGGCACGTTCTCATAGCTCCTGTGATACACAAACATGCTAGTCTTTGAACCTTGTCAAGGGTTCTCCTTGTGGTTGCTTGTTCTGCCTTAGAGTGCCAGGCTATTGCCCCATAGGTCATGATAGGTCTAATAATCATGGTATACATCCATCGCAGTATATTCGGGTTGCACCCCCATGTTTTACCTGCTAGACTTCTGCAGACCATAAGCGCTTTAATGGCTTTACTGGTAGTTTTTTCTACGTGATTTTTCCATAGAAGTTTACTATCGAGGTGTATTCCTAAATATTTGACTCCAGACTGTTCTTTGATGATCTCTCCTTTCAAGAAGAGGGGTTTCATCCCCTGGAGTTTTCTTTTCCGAGTGAATGTTACAATCGCGGTTTTTGATGAGTTAATACTCAACCCCACTGATTCGCACCACTGTTCGGTAATTCTGAGACCCTTCTGTATTATTTCACATAGAGTGCTTTCAAATTTGCCTCTGGCCACTATGACAATATCATCGGCATAAGCTATGCAGTCTATTCCTGATTCTGTCAATCTATTTAATAGTTCATCAACTATCAGAGTCCACATCAGAGGAGAGGTTACCCCTCCCTGAGGTGTACCTCGAGTAGTTTTGACGGTGATGACTTCATTACCCGTTGGTATCTCAGCTGTTCTTGTGGTCAACATTTCCCACATCCATCTGACGAGAGTTTTTTCAACCCCTCTTTTCTCCAGCGCGATCTTGACAGATGCATGTGAGGCGTTGTCAAACGCGCCTGAAATGTCAAGAAAAGCACACATTGCTGTTTCTTTATTATTTAGAGCTTTCTGAATGTTGTCTGTGAGCTGGTACAAGGCAGTTTCTGTTGATCTGCCCGCCCTGTACGCGTGTTGACAGTTATGTAGTGGTTTGTTTCCCAGAGTCTCTATTCTAATATAGTTATCTAATACTTTTTCCATTGTCTTTAACAGGAACGATGTGAGACTGATAGGTCGAAAAGATTTGGGATCAGTCCCATCCTTTTTCCCTATTTTTGGTATGAAGGTTACTTTTGCCCTTCGCCAGATGTTGGGTATTTGTCCCCGTGCTAGACTACTTCGTGAAATTCTAAGTAGGTGTGGCATAATTTCTCCTAGTCCTTTTTGTAGTAAGGCTGGATGTATTCCATCTACCCCCGGTGACTTGTACGGCTCAAAGGTGTTAATAGCCCATTCAAACCGTTGTTTAGTAAATATATTGTTAGCAATGTCCCAGTCCTCTCTGCAAGGATTTTTACTGTGATTGGATGTTGCTACAATTTCTGCGTCTGTAGGAATCGGTTCACTATCTGGAAAGTGTACCTCTAGGAGTAGGGCGGCACGCCCCTCTTCCCCTTCCGTGTAGGTCCCGTCAGACTTTCTTAGTGCCATTGTTGGGTTCGTTCCCCCTTTGGCCATTACTTTATGTATTCTGGCAGCTGACGGAGGAGTGGAAGTGATGTTTTCACAAAAAGTTTGAAAATGTACCTTTTTGGCCTTCCTTATCTCCTTGTTGTATTGAGTTAGCTTGCTGGTGTAGCCCTGCCAGTCCTTATTTTTCTTAGCTTTGTTAAAAAGCTTGCGGACTTCAGATCTTAAATTTGACAAGTTTTTGTTCCACCAAGAAGCTTCTTTGCTTGATTTGCATTTTGTTAAAGGGCAGCTAGAGTTGTATGCCTCTATGATTGCCCCTGTGATGTGAGTCACTTCCTTCTCTAGATCCCATTTGTGACGGTTTGTTCCCCCTGTGTCGATCTGTTCTAGATTTCTTCTCAGATTGGTTTTATATACATCCCAATCGATAAAACGACCTTCACCAATTTATATTCGTCAGGCAAGGTTAAAGTTAATGATTGAAAATGTGGTTTTTGTGCTCCTGTAGATAAGAGTATTGGCCCGATTGTTCCGAAAGTGATAGATGAAAATGCTTTAAATGATCTTCCTACTGTAGTTAGAGCCTTATTTGCTTCTTTTTCAGCATCGGTCAGTAGTCAGTTTGACTCTCTACAAACAACTATACAGAAACAGCTTACTATTCTTACGCAACGTATTACTGATTTGCAAAACGAGAATACTTTGCTGCGTGATGAAATTCAGTTGATAACATCGACATTAAGACCTGTCGATTCTCCAAATTTAAATACACCACCGAAAATTGCTTCCTATGCAGACAAACTAAATAAAACATGCACTACTGTCGTTATTAAACCAAAAACAACTACCCAGACGGTGTCTAAAACCAAAACTGATATAATCAATAAAATTGATCCAGCTGAATGTAAGTTGAGCATTGTCTGTCAAATACTCTTTTAACTATTTTGTAATTATTATCTTGGTTATCTATGTCCAGGCGGGCTTTTCGAAAGAGGAGTATGAATTACTGTTCGATCTTCTTAGCAATGTAGATGAGTTATACAACCATCATGTAATTATTGTAGGCGATTTTAATCTTCCGGAGTACTCCTTTTTACCATCAGCTGTTTCCAGCAACAAACTAAAATTATTTTCCAATTTCTTGAGTCTCACTAATCTTAGTCAGTTTAACAATGTTTCCAATGCTAACAATAAATTTTTAGACTTAGTTTTGAGTAATCTAAATTGTCGCATCTCTGAATCTATAGATAGTTTATTGAAAAAAGACATCCATCACCCCCCTCTTTCAATATCAATTCCTCTTCGAAACTCAAAATTTAAACTTATATCAGATTGTATGCGAGCAAAAAAGCAGTGGAACTTTCGCAAAGCTAACAATTCAAGTTTACTACAACACTTACTAGATACCAATTGGTCTTTTCTGGAAGCAACAGCAGACGTTAATGACATGTGCTCTGTTTTTTATGCTAAGATAAATAGCATTTTTGACTTGTACGTTCCTAAAACTACTTATTGCCGTCGTAACCACTTTCCACCTTGGTATAATACTTCAATTACAAAACTTATCAAATCTAAATGGCGTCTTTGGCGCAAATATAAATATACTTTAATTTTTTTTTTCTTGAAGAGTTTAAAAAGTTACGATCGACTATAAAACAAAACGTTAAAACAGCTTATCACGCTTATATGAACAATATTGAACTTAACATACAGTCAAATCCAAAACAATTTTGGGCTTATGTAAATCAATTAAAAAAGTCTAATGGAATACCAAATGCAATGACAAATGATCAGAACACTTTTAATGACCCTCAAGATATAGTAGAAGAGTTTGCTAAATACTTTGCTGTTAATTTGGATTCTGCAAACGATGTATTTAATAATGTTGACGATCAGAATGATATATATGAACCAATCCTTGTAATTGATATGCCCAGTATTAGCAAATTTGAAACTCTTGCTGCTTTAAAACGCATCAAATCTAATGCAACATCAGGCCACGATGGAATTCCTGGTTTCGTTCTTTCGTCTCTTCTTGATGGATTTACATTTCCACTGACTTTAATATTTAACAATATTTTAAAATCTTTCACTTTTCCTTCTGTCTGGAAACTGTCGGTCATAACTCCCATTCATAAAAAAGGTAGTAAAAATCAAATTAAGAACTACAGACCCGTATCACTAATTTGTAATTTTTCTAAAGTTTTTGAAATAATTTTACAAACATTTTTAGAGTTTAAAACAGCACATCTAATATCACAACGTCAACACGGTTTTGTAAGTGGTCGCTCTACTGTCACAAATCTCTGTGTTATCACACAATTTATTTCAGATTGCTTTGATAGGAAAGCCCAGCAAGGGGATTCTGAAATTCTTGCCGATAGCGAGCGAGTCGAAGGTTGCTCGAAGATGCGACTCGAAAGAGGAACTCGCATCGTTTTTTGGTATTCTGAAGCACTTTCGAGTTGGCTAGCGTCGTAGCCGATCGTAGCAAAATTAGTCGGCGGCAATCGGCAGCAGTCGGCGCCAACATCTCCATTTGATCATTGTGATCTTCTACACAACATCTATCTCGTTCAAATTTTGTTCGTATTATTATAGTTTTTCTTTTTACTAATTCCTTTAATCTATTCAAACAATATGCTGCCCATTGTGGATCATTTTTTGAGGCGCCGTCGAGAGACAAATTTGAGAGAAATTAAAATAGTTGATTATACACCGAGGGAGTCAAGTGGATGAAAAAGGCAATAACTCCTAATGTTTATATAATTAAAATAAAGTACTAACAATTAGTATGTAAGCCATTTGATACTCGTTTACAAATAATGTCTCTTTAATACAAAATTTAAATATTTTAAATTTACTAAAGTCACAGAGACATTGATAATCGTAAAATGCTTTGCTGTAATTTTATTACAGCAACTTTTCTTGTATAAATGCAAATACCTAAAATATCTATTTTATTCGTGTTAGAGCAGGCGCAATTGAATACGCACTGCATTTAATTCTGTTTTGTATAATTAATTATGGTTAAGCAATTAGAGAACAATTATATTAAAATATTTCAATATAATAAAATAATAGTTTATTTGTTGCATAAATTTAAGCAATTTGAATCGATTAATAATTAAATTAAATAATAATTAATCATTTTGAAGTCGGCTTTTTCCACATTTTTTAATTATTAATCATTAGTTTTTGGTCTGAAATGTAAATTATGAAAAAACAACAATCTATAATAATTATTTTTTATTGCAATTACAATTTATATTTTTTACGCTTTCATTGATTTCCTGCAATCTGATATCTAGCATATCCCGAATGCTTTTTAGCACTGATACAGTTTCAGCGTAAAGCTGGACTGGATCTTCGTCCCTCTTCATTTTTTTTGAATTACCACTAGGTGTCCTCTGCAAAAGGTCTTCAACGGAAAAAATATTCCACTTTTGCTTCGCAGATGTTTTATGATCTTCGTTGGCGCCAAAGCTCCCGCGATATTTTCAAACCGGTAGAAAGAGATAAACTACCAAATCGAGAGCGATAGAGACATTCTACGGCTAACTCGATACCTACATCGGTCCCGTCTGGAACTGACGTTTCCAGTCGAAAGCACGTGACCTGCGAGACGAAACTCTGACGAGACGAAGGCAATGAGAATCGCTCAATCTCGGAAAAATGGCGTACTCGATACTATCGAGCGAGTCGAAACCATTCAGAATCCTGCTGCAGCACCGGGATTCTGGTGCGACGATACGATAGAAGTGTGTCGTGAGACGACGATAGCAGCGATTCCGGTATGCGACGAGCACGATTTGGCAGACGATTGCATCGTGGAAAAGGCGACGATTTGGACGACAACTCAAAAGGTATCGTCACAGTATCGTTGAAGGAATTGTCATGCGCATAATATGATTTTGCCAACTAAAATGAAATATAATGTCTCTAAATTGTCTTCGTTTATCATTGTTTATTCTTTAATTAGCTTTCATTAACATTCTTATAAATCATCATATTATAATAAATAATTATTATTGTTTATTCTGTTAGCCACCGCTAAAAGTCCCTTTAATAGTACATTATTTTAAGAGTTTAATAAACAAAGCCTTATTGTTGCATGTTTTAATAAAAAAGGGAGTGTAAAAGTACGTTCTATTAATTTACTATTTTTTCATTACAATATTTTTTTTTAATTATTTTTATCAATATTTAGAAAACCTGAAAAGTGTTTATAAAGTTTTACGGATCCGTTTATTGCGCGATGATTAAAGTGTCAGCTTGTAAAGCAAGCAATTCCCGGTTCAATTCCAGTTGAAACCTTTTTTTTTTTTTTTATTTTAAAATATTTAGTAAAAGACGTTCAACAATAGTTTTAATTGTTAAACTGTTTTTAGTATCACAATAAACTAATTGTGACACCAAAGTAGAAAAACTTTATTTCAAACAAACGCGGTTCGCAAAAATCTACCAAAATATAAAAAGTAATTTTGTTATTTTCACCAGTTGTTGAACACATGGGATAAACCGTAAGGAGTTCTAGGTAGCTTACCATTATTTTTTAACACATGGGGCAAACCGAGGGTATCGTAGGTAGCTTTGTGCACCGCAATTTTATTTTATTTGTAGAAATAAAATTGTCGAAGAAGAAAGTAGTCAAAGCGCGATGTCTTTTAAAGTTAGCGATTCCCACTGGGAAATTATAATAAATTATATAGAAGAGCATCAAGATTTTGCTGTAGGTCGCTTAAATAGTGCAAGCGCAAGAGAAACCCACAAAAAGATGTGGGACAATTTACGCAATATTTTAAATTCCGAAGGAGCTGGAATCAGAACACCGGAAAAATGGCAAAAGGTAAGTAAATTATTTTTCAATATGTAATGCAAATAGGTACTGAGCAGAAGGCAATAATTATAAACATACATTTCAAAAAAGTACAGACATGGACAGATTTCAAATACCACTTAAAAAAAAAACAAGTCTACTGTCAACCAAGTGTCAACGTCAAAGTCGTCAAAAAAATAGTGCCGCTAGTTATAATTTTCATCCCATTAGAACGAAAATGTAGTCACGCCCACCGAAAGCCGATCGTTTCCGACGATAGTCATCCGGAATCGCAAAAGCCGCCATTTGCTTCACGATATCGTATAGAATTTGCTGTCGTCGTCGTCAATCGTATCGTGAGTTCGAAATCCCCTAGCAGGTCGACGTAGCTTACACAGATTTGTCAAAAGCATTTGACAGAATTAATCATAAATTGCTGTTAAAAAAATTATCGTCATTTGGATTCTCTACCAACTTGGTAAATCTGTTCAACAGCTATCTTTCTAACAGATCTCAATGTGTAAGGTATTTTGATTACTTATCCAGCAGCAAACAGGTTTCTTCGGGTGTACCTCAAGGATCTGTGTTAGGTCCTCTTTTGTTTAATATTTTTATTAACGATATAGTGGTTTCGTTCCATTCTAACGTTCTTATGTATGCTGATGACCTGAAAATCTACAGAGAAATTCATAATGACAGCGACTGTAATATTTTGCAGGCTGATCTCAGATTTTTTGGTGAATGGTCCCATAAGAATTGTTTACCTCTTAATCATGATAAATGCTTCATAATGACTTTTACTAACAAAACCACTAAAACTGAATATAACTACACCATTGACGGCAAAGTGTTAGAGAGGGTGGAGAAGTTTACAGATTTGGGAGTAATTTTTGATAACAAACTGGCTTTTTCACTTCATGCAGACAATATTGTGGCAACTGCTCTTAAATCGTTAGGTTTTATTATTAGGCAAAGTTGCTCTTTTTCCAATATTGATACATTGTTTATGTTGTATTACGCATTTACCAGATCAAGACTGGAATATGCATGTGTTATCTGGGCTCCTTTTATTCCCAACTTATATTGATACATTAGAAAAAGTTCAAAGGCGCTTTCTCAAATATTTATGTTTTAAGGCAGATGGTACATATCCAGTCAAAGGCATACCTCAGTTAGATTTACTCAGAAGGTTTAATGTTGCTACGTTAGATTCTCGTCGGGTTGATGCTGGTATAAAATTTGTAGATAAATTAATATCAAGTAAGATTGACTATGCCGATCTGTTGGGACAACTTAATTTTGCAACTCCAAGTTTTGATGCTCGACAACATAAAACATTTTATTTACCAACTCCTCGCATTAATATTTCCAAGAGATCACCTTTATATGCAATGTGTCGCAACTACAATTTAATGCAATCCCTAACAGCTGAAGATTAGCACTTACAATTCTATGGATAAAATACTTTAATTATTTTTTTTTTGTGCTGCTGTATTAAGCCTTTATTTGCTTTTCAGTTGGTTTCTAATTGGGTTTAAACCTGTTAGCCAACGTATTAATAATAATAATAATAATAATAATAATAAGGGCTCATATGACCTTTATAGGCTTGCTCCGACCTAGCTCAGGTTGTTGGTCGTGGATCTTCTGATGCAAAATTAATTACCAAAAATGAACTTACCTTTGGGCGCCAGTTGTCATCTAAATCTTGCCTATAGGTTGACAACGACTTATTTATAGACTAGCAAAAAAAGGGGGGGGGGAAGGCTCACACAATAAGATTTTGGAAAACAAACACAACTAACAAAAACCAATATTTAATAAAATCATAATTAATGAAATAAAATTGAATTCTTATTACAAATTGTTAATAATGTTACTACAACATAACAAATAGATGAAAATTAGATAATTATACCCCCAGTACTGAAAATATTTACATAGTCAAAAATAAAAAAAAAAAAAAAAAGATTTTTCTCAATTATAATAATATCTAAATCTATACAAATATTATTTAAACAAATTAAAAATTTACAAAATGAAAAAAAATGTCATGGTGGGGACGGCCATTTTCCAAGCGATAAGCGATAACCGATAAAAGAAAGATAGAAGAGAAGCCCCAAAATAGCGGTAATAGAATAACAATGACAGGTAACAAGTCTTCTATCAGAAAGATCTATGATCCGCCACGGCTTAACTCCAAATCCAAAAAAAAAGATTCCCCTCCAGTTACAATTTGTCGCCCTCTAATAAGTGAAACTTGGTTATTTTCTTGTTTTGGCTGGCAGCACTTAATTTTAGGGTTGACATTTATGAGGCGGGAATTTGACGTTTAAAGACTGAGGTTATGTGAGTTTGTTTATAACGAAAATATTATTATTGTTGGAAGAAATATTATGATTTTAGGTATTATATAAAAATATAAGAAGGAAGTATGGCCCTAGATGGTTGGTTTCATCAAGACACAGTTGCGGGATTCTATCGAAATTCCACATATAACTTTAAAATAAGTCGAAATATGGAGTATTTACAAAAGAGACCAATTTAAATGTTACAACTCTACAAATCTTTTGGTGTTACGAATAGAGAAACCTAATACTCGAAGTGTTGAATTTGCTACGGATTTGACATGGTCAAGAAATGTAAGTCTTGAGTCAAATACAACACCTAAATCTCTGACAGTCGAATTGCGGGAGATGATTATATCGTCGATATTGTAATTAAAATGAATTGGGCGTACTTTTTTGGCGTACGATGCAACACAGCATTTGAGAATATTAGGTTCCAGCCCATTGTTTTTACACCAGGCTATTACTCTGTTTACATCTTGTTGCAGGATCTCACAACTAGATATGCTGTCAATGATGTGATAGATTTTATTATCATCAGCAAATAAGTTGCATTTTGAGTTGTAGATGACGTCAAAAACATCGTTAATATACAAATTGAAAAGCAATGGGCCTAAGTTGGACCCTTGAGGAATTCCCGAAGTTTGGTGGTAGGTACCTGAGACATAGCCATTTAGTTAACATATAATTCACGATTTGTTAGGTAGGAATGAAGTAATAGAGTTAGTGCATCAGAAAATCCAAAATTTTTTAGCTTGTCAACTAAGACTGAGTGCAGCCTACGGTCAAATGCTTTAGCTAAATCTACATAAATGACATCAACTTGTTTGCCCTTATCTATAGCTTCCGATAAGTACTGAGTGATGCTCATCAGGTTGGTGACAGTAGATCTACCCGACATAAATCCGTGCTGATGCACGGAGATTAAATTCTTAATGTGCGGATATAATATGTGATTATAAATTACTATTTAAAGAATTTTAGCAAAATTAAGAAGTATTGAAATAGGTCGATAGTTACCAACCTGATAGACATCACCATTCTTAAAAATTAAAGTTACTCTCGCTTTTTCCGATTTTTTTGTTTTTAACAAACTTCCAAAATTGCGTGGGGGTTTCCGATAATGTTGTGTTAAATTTTATTTAGGTAATTGTCATAATCGCTTTTAATAAGAGACTTAACTATTTTAAGCACTGTAGTAAATTGATTCTTATAAAACATGTTATTAGTTTTTTTAAATTTGTTGAAATAAAAGTTTTTTAACCTGATATTATGCTGCAATTCATTAGCATACCAAGCAGGATATTTATTAAACGTTCTTGTAAATCTGGGAACATATCGGTCAAGTATGTTATACAACTTGCCATAGAATGCTTCACAAGCGTCAATGCTAGTCAAATATGAAAAGTCTGTTGCGCCAAGTTCCCTATACATATTTATAAAGTCAGCCTTTTTAAAGTTGTAGCAGTAAGACCTGTTAAAGTGTGAAAAGTTAACAGTTTTAGGAATATCAATATCAAGTACTAGATTTAACACTGGATGATGCATGTCTATATCTACAAGAGGACTATTGTCTTTACTCACAGATAGCCGAACATTTCTGGAAAAACAAAGATCTAGTAAATGATTGTTGATATTAAGAATGGTATTAGATTGCTTCAGATTCAAGAAAGACATTAAGTTAACAGCAGTAGCAACTTTATAGTTACTTAAGTCTTGGTCAATAAACTTAGGAATATTAAAGTCACCTATCATAATTACTTTGTCATAATTGACCAAAAAATCTTCAAGTAAAGTAAAAAACAATTTGAAAGCAGTAGATGTGATATCAGGATAGATTTCTCAAATAATTTGCAGCAGACAATATCAACCATTGACACCTCATTAAAAAGAGAATTCTCTATAGTTACAAAATCAAACTTGTCATTATTTATAGCAATAAGCGAGCCGCCTCCTCTGCTGCAGCCAAGGTGTTCATAGTTTCGGTCAGCGCGAAGAACACTGTAGGATGTGGAAAAAACTCACTACTATTTCTATCCTGGGAAAGCCAAGTTTCGGTTAGACACACTATATCAAATTGCAGATCGGATATATTGCTGTAGAATTGATCGACTTTGGTTCTCATGTCTCTGACATTCTGGTAATAGACTTGTATATTATTAGTTAAAATGTTGGATATATTTAGTTTTCTCGAAGTAGTGTTATGAGAAGCCGTTACAATTTGTGGAACGTTGTTACGGTATTTAATGGTAGCATTTTTCGTTCCATTTGCTCGCATACTCTTCAATTCCTCATTTAAATTTTGTAGGTAATTTTGTTGCTGCTTAGATTTATCATCTCTAACAAATACTTTGCTGAAGACTCGACTTTGTCTTAATGCATCACGCTTCCGCAGAACTAAGCGGGCCATTTCAACAGTCTTAAAGCGAAGCTTTAATAATCGAGGGCGACTATTGACAGAATTTCCTATTCTTTCTACATCATCAGGTGATACAACAGCAGAACTATCGATGATTTCTAAAATGTCGTTAGCAATATCGGCGTTTCGTGTGTTTGGAGTTTCCGGGACGTTAACTAAAATTACATTATTAGCACGAATGGAGCGTTCAACCGATTCTGATAGTAGTTCTTCTTTAGCAGCAGGCAAGATAGAAACGGAACTAATTAATGATTCAATACGAGTCAACCGCTCCTCCATAGCAGACTTAATATCGTCAATGCTTGTTCTTAGCTCAGCAGCCGACGATAATGTTACATTGCATCTGTTGCAAATAATTTTCAAATTATGTGAACCCAATTTACTAATACAATCAAAGTCCTTTTCAGCAATATCTAAACATGCGTAGTGCAGATGCAATTTGCAGCTAAAACACTCAGTATAGCTTTTACCACTAATATCTTTGAAGCAATGAGCACAGTTGAAGTACGCCATAACTAGTTGAAAGTGAGGGCGTGGTCTGCGCAATTTGACTCGGCCTTCCACAATATGGTTTCTTTTCCAAACAAAAACGAAAAAACTACTGATAAGACCAAAAACTGACAAAATAATTGTTTTCGGATCCGAATCTTGGAAAACTAACTAGGTCATTAGATCGACGTCTACTTTTTATGTGGTATAGTTTAAAGTGGTAGAATTAAAGACCATTATTACCAGTAATTTCTAGCATAAACAAGATACCACAAAATCACACCACTTTATCTTATCTTATCACACCAAAATCATCATTATCCGAGCCATGGTTATTTCGTTGAACTCGACTTCATCATCCATTCAATCGGATTCTGCAAAATTACTTCATATCTTGAGCTTGAATTCAATCTCAAGTCCGGATCGGTATTCATAGACAAATCTCAAGATTTAAATATCAAACTACTGTGTGAATAAGGGCGGTTTCTGCTTGATGCGCAAGCGCACTGGGTCTATCTCAAGTCGGAGTCAAGCAAGGCCTCAACTTGTTTCAAGTCCGACTCAAGATGCCATGTTCAGGTTATGTCATCGTTTGACGTTGGAAAATACTGGAAAGAGTATTATGTGTTGCATTTCATAACAACGAACATTGACATGCTGGACGAGTTATGTGCGGGATGCTTCAAACCCATTAGAATTTTAACTTTAAACTTGCTCTAAAAGTAGTAAACATATGTAAATTTGTTTTACAGATACAAGAACAAAGTTTTTTAATATGATTCTAGAATTAGATCAATTCTATTTATATGTTGACCATACAAATCTTGTTTCTAAATAGAACTTTTAAAACCTAACAACTTACTGTATCATATTTAAATATTTCTCAACTGTTGCTCATAGAAATGGGCGTGTGATGCTCTTAAAGCAAATTGTTTTTAATACAAAAGCAGATTTGCTATATTATCATATTAATCATTTAAATCGTCTTATATACATTAATGTGTTCTCTTCATTGGAATTACCCCCCAGATAGTGAGTTGTGCAGAGAGTATAAAAGAACCGGAAATACCAAGGTCTATCCGTCCTACTTGCCCTAAGTACCTGTTAAATCTCTTGATAATTCCCGGATTGATAAGAAGTCGCTCCAAACTTCCAGTCAAAACACAAAGCACAATTCCATCATTTGTCAATTACATGTACATGATTTAACAATAAATTTCATTTAATACTTGCCACAGCTTTATATACTCAACTCCACTTTCAATACCTTTTCAATATAATCAAACCAATAATATTAATGCCGGTATTCATAATCGTATCTCAAGTTCAAGCTTAAGCTTAGACTCAAGCAAGGACTCCGGCAATGCTCGGAAAAGCGTTTGCATGCGTTTTGAAATAGATTTATTGCTGATTCCATCTCAAGCAAGGACTTCGGCAATGCTCGTGAAATCTGATATTCATATCTTGAGCTTGAGATCGATCTCAAGTAGGGATCGGTATTCATAGACAAATCTCAAGATTTAAATATCAAATTACGGTGTCAATAAGGGCGATTTTTGCTTGATGAGCAAGCGTACTGGGTCCATCTCAAGTCAGACTCAAGCAAGGCCTCGACTTGTCTAAAGTCCGACTCAAGACGCCATTCGCCGGTTATGGCATTGTTTGACATTGAAAAAGACTGAAGAGTATTATGTGTTGCATTTCATAACAACGAACATTGACATGTTGGACGAGTTATGTGCGGGATGCTGCAAACCCATTAGAATTTTTTTACAATTTTGAATGTAAGCGTTGCTACAGCTTCACAAAAGACAATGTAGTAAATGTAGAATTGCTTGCAAATTAGTGGAAAGACAATTATTACTTGCACAAAATTAAAGGGCTTCCTACATTTTGTGCAAAAATGAAAGCATTGTTTTAATAATAATAAAAATTACAGATATTTATTAATTGGGTAGTATTTTTCTTTTGTAACACCTTCTACTGGTAAAAATAAGTACAAAAAAGTAAAATTTTTATTAGTTTCCATTATAAGTGTACGGTATTGTTTGCAGCAGCATAGTAGACAAAACGGCAGGCGAAAACTTTCATCTTTACACACTTTTTGAATAGCTCCTACTACTCACTACTCTGATAACTTTTCTGCATCACATTTCCTGCAATAAAAGTGGATAAAGGTCTGGTATGATTTATATTAATGTTGCACTTACATTGTCCCTCTCTAAAGCGCGCAGTGTGAGCTCCGCTAGCTTCTGTTTGGTCTCACTTTGGCAGCTTTCGTGTTTTGAAGAGAATGTAATAATGGTCCAGATCGTTCGCTTTTCTTGCGGCATCCGTCGTAGTGCTTTCTACACTATTGGGGTTGTCCATGCGAGACTACAGCAAGGGTTTTGCTTTTTGTGTATATTACTGTATACGCAGCTTTTTCGTCTATAATGACGAAAAAGTCTGTAGACATGTTTTCTGTCAGTAGACATGTACTCACCCGTCGTCATTCTTTTTTTTTGCAAAAACAACACAAAACACTTTCGATATAATCCCTGCGGCATCAAGTTATTCCTTGACCTGTCACTTTATATAAACACGGAGAATGACTGTCATTACACAACCTAACAACACAAAAATCACTACTTTTGTGACCTCCGCAAAGGGGCACGTTTTTCCGAGCATTGTCGAAGTCCTTGCTTGATTTCGCGAGCATTGCCGGAGTCCTTGCTTGAGACGGCGTCTCAAGCTTGAACTCAAGGTTGAGCTTGAGATACGACTATGAATACCTGTATAACATGCATTATAAGTAAGACAATCGCTAAATGCGATAAACTCACTAATTATATTAATTAATATCCACTATAACTGAAACAGACATCCAATGAATAAATCTCAGCAAATTATTCACAAAACAAGAAAACAAACACAGTTTCCTACACTACGAACTCGATAAATAAATAAGTAAATGAACATTGATATACGATATGCTGACGGTATCTTTATGTTATAGACATAAAGACATTCCATGAACTATTTTTAGAAACCACAAGTTAAGGGAAATTATTACAATTAAATTCCTGTTTCTCTTACATTTAAAGTCCATTTTTATAATAATATAATAATCGATAAGCTCGTTATATTATCAGTTAATAATAATGTTAATGCGTAAAGACACTTTGTACTTGATGGCAAAAGCAACCGTTTCCTGAAAGAGAAAAACACGCATCTAGAAGATCCGCATCCCAAAATAAAAACATTCTTCATAATTTAATCGACACTTTATTACGTAACTTTAAACATGATGCATTACACAAACATTTTCAGCCTACTTTTTACCAATGGCACGCCAAGTATTATTATTATTTTAATTAATAATTATTCTAAATAATTCCAGTCTATATATCATTACAAACAATAATAATCGTTTTCTATCAATTATTTCAAAGATATTTCTAATAGTAGGTAAGTACGAGTACTAGGAAAAAAGATTATTGAGCAAGTCATCACGGTGTATGATTTTATTATCTATTGGCAATTGGCTTAAGTTTTGACTTCTTCGCTGACTGAAGCTTCTACCGCTTCATACACTACACTAAATCCTTTATTGACAAACGTGTCATCGGAACGAAAACGTACCAAAAGAGCATCATATGGTGAGAGAATATCAACTGGTTTCTGAAAAAATCGTAAATTAAATAAAAAATTCTTTTCTCTCAAAATTGTAAAAGTGACCTATAGCATCAAAATGTAGAAAGCTGGTTTTCCAACTTTGATGCAACGGCCTTCTGATACAAGGTTTTTATAAAAGATTCTAAAAACAAAAAAGACGTTAGAAGCGCGCCAGTGTATTTTTTCAATGTATATAGTACAGCTGGTGCTTAAACAACAAAATATCATCGCAACAACAACTTAAAAAAAAATAAACAAATTTATTGCGGCTGAATAACACAGAAAATGTTAAAAATATTTGCCATTTTGTTCAAGACACCTATTTACTATTCTCAGAAATGTTCTGTAACATTCCTTGATCAATATTTTGGTAGCATTGCTTAATTTCATTTTACAAATATTCAAATATGGAAAAGTCTGATGGTGTTAGATCTGGAGAACGTGGGGATAATTCACGTAGTGTTCACACGAAGCTCATAATATTCTTCTAAATATTCCAAAGTAGTATCGGCCGTGTGTGCAGTAGCTCCGTCCTGTTAGAAGTACTCTTACTGCAGTTCTTCATCAACAAGTTGTTAAATAAATGACTCCAACATATCTTACCTATACCATTTTCCACTCAAAATACAATTGACCGTTCAGATTGTTCTCATCATTGAAACCGTTTAGGCCGTTGAGACCGTTGAAATAATTAAAAAAAAATTAGTTCATATATTTGTCTACAAGACCCCCCAACCATAAAATAAAATCGGTTTTTAGTCAACCAAATTCTAAATTTTGTAAATTTGCAGCCAGATCGGGTAGAAAGGAAAAAGAAACAAAAACCAAAATAGTGATTAAAAGTTTGAAAATAGAGGGGTGAACAATAAAAAATAGTACGCAATTGGCTGGAAGATGAAATGAAATTGTTTAAGTATTTTTTTACAATGAATTGTAAAATAAACTTATTTCATATTTTTGTGGCGCATTGTACAAAGTGAATAAAAAAAAAAGATGGTGATTGAATTAGACAAGTGGGAAGAGAAAAAAACAGTAATAAAAAAAACAATCTAAAGATAGAGATGAGTAAAAAGTATCTATATGACAAAAAAAAAAAATTAGCAGCAAAAGAAAGAAGTCAAGAAAAAATGTGAAAATAGGTTATAGGAAAATTATGGTGAAAGCAAAGTGTAAGAGATGAGATAAAAATGTAGAAAAAAATTTTAGAAAAAAAAAATTAAAAAAAAAACGCGAAAATAGCAAAAAACGCAAATAAAAAAAAGAAATTATTAGATGGCATGTGAAAAAATTGAAATAAATAGAAGAAAAAAGAAAGTGATAGACGCAGGTAAGAAAGAAACAAAAAAAAAACGATGTGATCAAAAAAGAAACTAGAAGAATTAAAAATATGAGTAAAAATTTAAAACAAAAATTAAAACAAAACATAGAAAAAACGTTTTAAAACGTAGTTAGAATAAAAACAAAGATAAAAGACTCTGAGACAATATGGAAAAATTTGACGTACTAGCGATGACAGAAACTTGAATTCAAGAGAAAGAATGAATAAAATAGAAAAATAAAATAAACAAAAATGCAGCTACGCAAGAAAAAAAAACAAAAACAATTTTAAAATAGAACAGCAAAAAAAAAAATAATTAGTGAACCAGGAAAAAAAAAGAAAAAACTACAAAAATATGAAAAACAAAATGATAAAAATAATATATATAATAAGAATTTATGGAATAAAACGACACAGAAAGTCGAGAAGAAAATGAAGATAAACGAAAAGGTAAAATCAGACCAACTCCTTATGATAGTGAAAATGAAAGAAAAAATATCAAAAAAAAGTGCGGGAAACTAGAAAATGACAGCTAAACTAAAGACATTACAAAGGAAGTTAAACAAAACCAAAAGAAGGAAAAAGATGTAAAAGCTAATTAAAACCGTAAAGGAAACAACAGTCAAAGAATAAACAAGATATATAATAAAAAAATAGTAGCAAAAGACCAAATAGTGAGAAAAATATTGCAAAAAAGAAAAGGAAAGTTTAACAGACTATAGAACAAATTAAATAAAAAAAGACAATAGACAAATACTTACAAAAAAAATTATAAATAAATGTGAAAAGAAAAAGAAGTAACAAGAAAGTCAAAAAATAACTATACAAAAACGAAAAAAAAAGTCAAAACAAAATGTCCAAAACGAAAGAAAATTATCGATGAATCAATAAAGATGATAACATTTTAACGAGGTAGTAAGGAGCCCAGAAAAAGTAATTGGAACAAAAAACTAAAACTGTAATTGAAAAAGAAAAATAAAATAAATAAAATAAAAAAAATGTAAAATGAAAAAAGAAAGAGCACGCAGGGTGGACGCAGGGTGGAGAAAAGATAGATAAACAGTTAAAAAATAAGACGTCGATAAAATAAAAAAAAACAGATAAAGAAATAAAAAATGAAGAGTATGAAATCTATAGCATAACTTTGCATAAGAAGTGGTAACAAAAGTGTAAGGAGAAAAGATAGCTACCCGACTTAGCATGCAGCGAGTAAGCAACTAGAGAAAAAAAAAGAAAAACTGTACCTACATGTAGTTTGTAGGCCTCTGCACGGCGTTTGACAGTATTGATAGAAAGAAGTTGCACGAGAACAAGAAACAAAAAGAAAAATTAACAAAAAGTATAAAAAAATATAAGAAGAGACAAAGAACATGGTGAAAGTAAAGGAGAGAATGAGCAAAGGTTTTTTTACAACAAAGGAGCTAAGGCAAGAGTGCTCGTCAAATCCAACACTTTTTGCGTTATACAAAAGAAATATAGATAAAAAGTTAGAAAAAGCGTAAATAAAAAGAATAATCATGAGAAAAAAAATTTGGGCGTTGGGGTATGCAAATGCAAATTTGGGCGGTAATAGCAGAAGATGAGGGAGGTATGAAGAATATGAAGAGATAAAGTTTTGAAAAAAAATTATGTTATTTTAGAGTATGATCGAGAGTGTGTTGATATATGATGCGTAAATACGCATGATTCAGTGCGCTTGTTAAGAAAACAGTATTGGTGTGACTTTATGCTTAATGGAAAAAGAAACAGAGGTAAACAAAATAAAAAAAAGAAGAAAAAAATGTACCTGTAAAAAGAAAAGAAGGTACAACCTACCTGAAAATTCTGAGAGAGCTGAAGAAGGAGTTGAACATAAAAGAAGTGAATGTAAAGGGAGTTGGAAAGTCTAAGCGAGGTGACGTGATTGTAAGAGTGAAAAGTGAAGAAGAAAAACGAAAAGTTATGACTGGAAGCAGTAAAAAAGATGAGAAGAGTTAAAATAGAGTTGAAATAGAAGAGAAAAATTAGTGAAAAAAAAGAAGTGGTAGTAAGAAATTTGAATGTCACGGTAACAATAAAGGAAGTAACAGAAGTGATGTGCAGAAAAAGTGAATGCACGGAAAGTGAACGTAAATGCGTTTTATTGTATAAGAAGAGAAGAAGAAAGTGAAAACAATACTGCGGTCGTTGCTCTCCCGGCTCAGAGTGTGAGGAGCTTGCAAAAAAAAAGAAACATGAAAGTAGGATGGGTGAGCTGTCGAGTGGAAATAAACTCAAGACCCAAAAAAGGTTCTAGCTTCAAGAGCCTAGATTTTAAGCACGTAGGTGAATAATGTAAAGGAAAAACAAGAGATAAGTGTATGAGAAGTAGAAAAAAAAAAGCATCTGGCAAAGAAATGCAAGAAAAACAAATGGGTTGTTATCTGTGCGAATTAATGAGAAGATTGCTCTAGAAAAGAGAGTGAACGTGATGTAAGTTCGAAACCTAATGTAAACAAGTGTGTGTGAAGATGGAAGTGGCTGGATAGTGAACCAACTAAAATCGTGGCAGTAAAAGTGTGCAGTGAAAAAATTTAGGCGTTGATTAATACAATAGGCTTTGTATTTATGCTACGCTTCTTCAAACGAGACCTTGAAGGAGTTTGAGGAGCAGCTGGGGAGCGTGAAAAAAACCATGATAAGAGAAAAAGACAGAAGGCTAATAGCAAGAGAAAATCTTAATGCAAAATCACTTTGCTGGAAATCCGCAATTGGAAATAATAGAAGAGAATGGATGATGGAAAAATGAGCTAGTGAAAGACATTTCTGTTATAAACGTAAGACTTAACCTACGTTTGTAAGAGGCATGCCAAAGTCCTACAAATATGTCTCTATAATAAGCACTAGTTGTATAATCTAAGTGATCACGTATGTATCTTGTGTAAAGCTAAAAACAAAAACGAAAGAAAAAAGAGCAAAAAAAAGAAGTTAGATAAAAAAGTAAAGAAAAACAACAGGCATAATAAGAAAAAAAAAGAAATGACGATGGACGGGTGCAGGAAGTATGTGTGGACGGGTTTGAGAAAAAGAAAAAAGACTGTATATTAAGTAGATCAAAAAGATGAACAAAAAACAAAGAAAATGTTTGAGATGCAGAAAGCTAATGGGACGAGAGAACAAAAAAAAACAATGAACAAAAAAAGTAGTGCAAGAAAAGATACAATATTGCAAAAAGGGAGATAAGAGAAGCTATAAAAAAGCAAATAAAACTGATTAGGATAAACTGTGTATAGATGTAGACAAGAACGTGTAGAGCAAAAACTACCAAATTGTGATGAAAAAGATTGAAAAGAACAAAAAGCATAATTTGTGAAGAAAAGAATTGAAACAAGTGGTGTCGCAAGAAAAAAACTGTGACAGATAGAAAAGAAAAAAAGAACTTTAAGGAAGAAGAACTAAGGATAGCGGTTGAAAAGAAGAGAATGTGTGCAGAAATAGATAAGATTTTACTAGAAATGTGCAAAATGTTTGCAATAGAATGTAAAGAAATATGCCTAGATTGATGGCTGCTTAAATAAAAGTGTTTTTGTGCCTTGTCAACATAACTTTCAACGTGTCCTAAGCGACCCGCAACTCTTTCTTACCAGCCTAGGCCAGAAAATATGACATTTGCTATCATTGCGAATTGTCAGACATTTATCAACGACACCTAACGGTTTGTATTGTATAATGTTACAATTAATGTATAGCCCCACAAGCTTGTATTCGTAAACCTCACGCTCCACAGACGCCGTGAGTGACAATTCGTTGGTGTGCCCTACGAAGAGCCCGAGCCCGGGGCTTGCTGACGGGCTTTAAAAAATCATTCTCTCGTTAATCATTCTAGTATGTAAAAACCCAACTACCAAACATGGATTAGGTTTCAAACAGTTTAGCATGGATTTCTTTTTAGAATAAATTTTAGAGGTTAGTTTTTTATAGACAATCATTGAAATAATTATAATATATGCTCTAAAAACATAACCTATTTTTCAAAATAAAAACTCGACAGCGGCACAAAAAATCTTGTGAATCACACCCCTAAAAACGCTTTTGCAAGGGCTTGTAGTTTTGGAGGCCTCGGCCTTCAGTCTTGGCCCCCAAAATCACTCGCCTTGCAAAATGCCTGTTTCCGGCCTTGTGATTCAAATAACTATTTTTTTTTGAGATGTCGAAAAGAGGAAGGCTGATGATGAATCGAAAGGAAACATAAAGAGGCACTAAAATAAAGTTTAGACAAGTGTGCATAGGGCAAAGAATAATGGAAGAAATAAAGCGGAGGGTGGGCTTTCCAAAAACCAATATGATCAATAAGATTGATCAAACTCAAAAAAAAGAAGCTCCAAAAAAAGAAGTTGGACAGCCTTGCGAATACTAGAAATTCGACAGAGTTTTGGAAGGTAATAAGAGAGTCCAGATCCAGACAATTCCAGCACAACCCAATACCGATTGGCATCTGGGAGGACTTCTACCATAAAATCACGCCGACAGCTGATCCAGATCACACAACTTTTTATAGAGTAGATCATCTAGACTTAGATAAAGAATTCACCTTGGAAGAACTTGATAACATTTACTCACTGCAAAAATAACAAATCACCTGGTCCTGATAACATACAGAATGAATTCCTAAAGAATCTGCCATGCAACTGGAAGCTCTATAATCTTTGCCTAATAAACAAAATTCTGAGAAAAGAAATACCGCCAAATCAATGGTTCACTGCTCCGGTGACATTGATCCACAAAAAAGGTGATAAGTTAGATCCCCAAAATTATCGGGGAATTGCTCTAATAAATCACATCGCTAAACTTCTCACGAGCATGATTAACAGACGACTAACGAAATGGGCCGAAGAATATCTCTGAAACACAAGCGGGATTCAGAGCCGGCAGAGGATGCTCTGACAATCTGTTCACGCTATTATCCGCTCTCAACTGCCGCCTAAGGCAACGCAAAGCACTTCAACTTTTACTGTTTGTCGACTTTAGGAGGGCGTTCGATTCTGTGAACCATAAGTTGCTTTCGAAAAAACTCTTCGAAGCAGGCTGGAGTGCCAGACTGGTTAGACTCCTTAGAAATATTTATATATCTGCTCAGCTGAAGCTAAAAATAAATGGCTCGCTGTCCTGTGACTTTGAAATAAACGAAGGAGTCCTCCAAGGAGAACTACTTAGCCCACTTCTTTTCATTATCTTCATCGCCGACCTTGAAGAATTTCTAAGGAATCAAGGCTGCGATGGCACGAATATTGATGGCTTGCTGGACATTCTTCTGTTGGTGTATGCTGACGATCTTGTGATTTTGGCCTTTTCACCTATTGATCTCTAAAGGAAAATTGATCTACTCAAGTTGTACTGCGCCAAGAATCTGCTAAACGTGAATATAGAGAAAACCAAGGTCTTAATCTGTAGAAGAGGAGGTAAACACTCTGTCAATAGGCAGTTCTTATATGGGGAAAAGGAAATCACAGTCACAAGCTCATACGAATACCTAGGCTTAAAAATCTCCTCATTAGGGTTCAGCAGACCAACTGCCTTAGCAGCGATCAACAAAGCCAAAATGGCTTTCAGTTCAGTCCACCCTATACTCATGAAAGCCAAGACGGACTCCTTCAACTGCATAAATAAATTATTTGACAGCATAATTGTATCCACACTTATATGCCGCTCCAATCTGGGCTGTCAGGTATCTAGAATTAATTGAGCAAGTACAAACAGAATTCTTTAAAAGAATTTTCTGTCTGCCAAGAAAGAATCGAACTAGGCAGACTCCCACTTGCTTACCAGGTCCTCACTGCTACTTGGCAATAGATTATTAAAATCCTCGAAATGGAGGATAATAGACTACCAAAAAAATGTCTTCGCCGCCTGCTAGTTCTTAGAAATTTTAACAATAATGATAAGCATAACTGGCTTGCCTATATATTTAATCTGATCGGAAAGATCACACCCGAGCTACTGACTACGCTAGAAAAGCTTGACCCTGATAGCTGGAAAGCATCTAAAATTTATTTCCTGGCAAAATATAAACTGCACCTGCATCAAGAAGACCTGATAAAAGTCAACAATGCACACTACCTGCAATTGCAACTACCTAGACCTATGGATGGCAACAGAGCTATGTTCCTGAACAGAAGAGTCGGCTTTCATGTTTTAAAAGTTTTCTTACAAACAAGGCTTGCCAGCAAATACTACCTTTTTTTTAACCAAACTTTCTACAAATTTAACCCCGCTCTACCTTGTCCTATCTGCAACTCGGATCAACTAGACACAATTGACCATCTATTCAACAACTGCCCAATCTACAAACCCTACCGTGACTTTTATTTAAAACCCATGGATGCTTCTAATCAACTTCAATGCGAGGTTCTGAATTGCAACGACGTATCCTCGATTAAAGCAGTATATCACTTTTTACAACAGTGCTGCCGCTTGAGAGCCTTCTGCTTAACTGAATAATAAGAGCTGATTATAATTTGTCATGCTCAACTTTTCTTTCACTTTCACTTTTATTTATATTATTATTTATGTTATATTATTATATTATGTTATTTTTGCCAAATCTAACCTATTGTTATAGACTATGTAACTGTCTGAGAAACAATAAATTAATTAATTAATTAGTGTGCAATCGTAAATAAAGCGTATAAAATAAAAAACATTGTAAAAAAAATGCTACAACTGCAAAAATGATTGTTGTTGAGAGTGTGTTGTGATCACCAAGTGTTCAATAAAGCGCTGCCGGTGGACGCGAGAATTATACCTACTGACTTACTGGCAGAAGAAAGAATAAAAACACCGAAAAAAGTAAAATGATAGAAAAAAAAAGAAAGCAATAAAACCTACTATTAGACAAAAGGGAGAAAAAAGCGTAGACAAGAGAACTGATAAATAATATGAGGAGGAAGTGGATTTGCGCTGTGGAGAGGTTAATTATTTGTTTAAACAAACGTTAACAGAGCATGGATCTTTTAGAGAGTACTTACAACGATTTAAAAGAGTGACGAATGCAAGTTGCATGTATTGTGAGACTTGAAAAGACCGCGTGGAATATACAATTCTTGTCTGTAGCACAATGTTAGAAAAAAAGCTAAAGAAAGTGTTGAAGTGGAAGTAAGAAAACAGATTATGATTAAGTTAATGATAGAAACCAAGGAGAATTTTTAGGCAATTGAAAAAATGGTGAGAGAAATTTTGAGAGAGAAGGAAGAGAATAAAAAGACTGCAAAAAAAAGATAGAGAAAAAAAGAGAGAATCGGTGGAATAATTGAATGAGAGGTGAATGATGAAGGGTCCGGATGAAAACAAGTGAATTCCATCCGGTTCTCTTAGTGAGAGGAGTTGGTGAAAATCCAACACTCTGTCAGACATAAGTTCGACGGTGTTTTAAAACATTTTTCACTCTTATATCAACAATATATAAAAAGATGGTGCGGAAATATAAAGATGCAAAAAAAAAAGAAATAGAACAAGTGGTATAAATAAGTGTTGGAAGTAGAAAGAAACACGTTGAAATACATGGTAATATAAAAATATAAACGGGGAAAAATAAAAGTGAACGCGTACAAAAGAGAATGTAAGTTATAAAAACAACAACAAAAAAATATATAAAAGATTAAGTAAATGTATAAGAGAAAAAAGAAAAGGTAAAACCTGAAAAGAAAACATTTTTTAAAAGAAATAGATTGAGTAGAATTAAAGTAAGGAAAAAAAGATGTAGAGATAAAAGACTATAAATATAGAAGCAAAAGAAAGATAACGATGTATGAGGCAGTGAAGGAGAACAACTGAAAGAGACAAGATAGAATAAGGAATGCTTAAAATGAAACAAAATTTTATAGCAGTTTTGGTGTGAAAGTAAAGTGAATAAAAATAAATTGTTAAAAAAAGAGCAATTGTGTAGTATGGGCTGAGAAGAGCGAAAAGGAGAGAAAGTGCCATTTGAAAAATTGTAAGGAGCTGAAAGAAACAGAACGAGACTTTGAAGTTTTAATAGATAAAAACGGTAGAAGAATTGAATATGAATAGATAAAGATAGTGCTGAAAAAAAAAACAGCAAAAAGTGAAGTTATATTATTACCGGAGCTCGTGACTGTTGTGACAATCTTATCAAAGATGTTCTGCGCCCTAAAATCTTCCGAAAGATTTTCTTTTGTTGACACTATCAGTTCGAACAAATTGGTTGATTATGGTTTTGATGTTTCCAATGAAGTTTTTAGGATTTGCAGATTAAGGTATTCGAGCTTAAAAGCCTCAACAGTATACAACCACTCTCCGTTGCTCAATGTCTCAATAAAACATTACAATAAAAATGTTTTCTTAAACAGAATAAGCCATTTTCCGTCTTCGTTTCTTAACACAAAAGTATAATTCTTGCACACAAGCAGTATGTCTTGAAAAAGACAATTTTATTAAATTATCAAGTTTTGAAGTTATAAACAATAAACCTTTAATTGGAAATAATGATAACGAAAAACTGTCAAACCATAGACATTATTTTTAAACCTCAAGACCAACTGCGTTTTTTAAATCATTTATAAAAACCTTTTAGATATCGCAATTTTAAGTGTAAATAATTAAGTAAATTGTAAATTACTTACACTTGATCCGCAATAACGTTCGTACGAATCTCCGCTTGAATCCATTCCACTAAAAATCTCTACATAATCATATCCGCAGTCTTTCTCATCTTCTAGATCAAACGTCAAAAAAGACAATCTGACATTATAGCCTGGATTTGCTTTAATTGTCCAATCACAATCGGCTCTATCATCGTAATTGTCGGTTCCAAACTTGGCATGAGAATAGATATGCTTCTTTTTCGGCGTTGCCTGTAGAATTCCTCCGCAAACCGCTGTATAAGTTGCCCAAAAACCTTTTCTTTGAACCGAAGCATCGGATTTAAACGTCATGTAAAGTTCATTTCCGGACGAAACTATAGCATGCGGTAATTTTGAGCCGCAAAATTTCCCTAAAGTTGTAGATTCCGGTGAGGGTCCGTCATAGAAGTCTACATGGTCATAATAGCATTCCTGATGTGGTTCAACTTCAAATGTAAGAAAAGAAACGCGAATTCGATGTCCAGGTGTTGTGGTAATCTGCCATACGCAATCCTTACGACTTGGGTAATAATCGGGATAGTTTGGGCTACCAATTACCCCAAATGATGAAGATAGTTCGTTTTTGCAGTCACCTTCTTGACAATCTCTGCCATTTTCATGGAGAGTAAAGCCATTATGGCAAGTGCATTTGTAAGATCCGACAGTATTAACGCATTCGTGCTGACAATCACCATTATTAATGGCACATTCGTCCATATCGGTAAAGAAAACTGCTGCGAAACCAGTTTTTTGAACACTAATATCGGAATTGAACACAATTCTCATAACGTTGCCTTCAGAAATAATTGGTCCTGGTGGTTTTGAACCACAATATACACCATGACGCTTTAATTTCTCATCTCCCAGCTTGCTATAGATTTCCAAACGATCATAATCACATTGTTGCTGCATATGATGCATATTATTGCCTTCTAAATCAAAATGTGTAAAGTTAAGTGTAATTCGATATTGCGGCAATGATACTATTTCCCAAACACAATTCTTATTCAATGGGTACAAATCGGGGAAAGAAGGAGACGTAATTGTACCATTTGGTGCGTTCAATAAGCCACCACAAGCATCTTCACAATTCTTTCCATCAGAATGTAATTCGAATCCAATTTTACAAACACATTCGTACGATCCTAAAGTATTGATACATTCTTGAGCACAACCATGATCAATCATCATACATTCATCGTACTCTTTCATAATCGTTGCCGAAAATCCTCCCTTTTGTACTGAACCATCCGATACAAACTTGACAAGAAGATGATTTGAAGTTGATATTATATCATTGGGTACTTTATACCCACAATGTACTCCAATTATTGGACTATCAGGTGTTAAACCATCACGTATTTCTACATAATCATAAACGCAACCATCATGGTTCTCAACTTCAAAACTTTGAAAACGTAGCGCTACTTGGTAATTACTTGGAACTGTGATTCGCCAAATACACTCCTTATTTGGTTGATACTCTTCCGGGTAATTCGGCGACTCTAAATGCCCTTCTCCATCAATAAACAACTCTCCGCCACAAATCGCCTCGTAGCTCGCCGTAAACCCTCTACGGCCGTTGGGGTTCTTCGCTACGTAATTGATCAACATTCTGCTGCCGCTTGATGTGATTGAATCAAGCTTACCAGTGCCACAAAAACGGCCTAAAAGAGACGATTTATGCCAGTAACCGTCGCGAATTTCAATGTAATCGGTTGTGCAATCGGGCGATTTTTCGATATCTATATCAGTTATGTTTAGGACTATTTTTTCACCATGGGTGGCTGTTATACGCCATTCGCATGATTCGCCTTCTGCGGGGGCATTATGGTTTAGATATGATGGTGTAGCAAATGTTGCAGAATTTGATTGATATGTTCGGCCACATTCTGGAAAAAAAAATAGAATCTATAAAATGCACACAGTATATATAGCAAAAGGGTTCAACTTGTAAGTCACTAATTTTGTAAGTTCTAAAATATGAGGTTCTACGGTAAGCCAAAGTGAGCAACTGGGGAAATGTAACAACTTGTTTGACTTTGGAAAATATTGTTTCAGTTAGTATCAGTGATAATATCAGTAAGTTAATTCAGAGTAAATAGTGGTAAAAATAATTTGAATTGTAAAACTAAACGACCTCGGCTTCGACTCGGCCATCATATCATATACGCCAGGAAATCCAACTTTCTGGCCTAAGAACGTAATATACTATTCCCTCATCTGATTTAAATCTTGTAACACTGACATTTCTAAAAAGTTTATGAATTTTTTAAAAATGTTTTCAAAAATCTTCTAAAAGACTTTCTAAAAATTTTTTTACAGATTTAATTAAAGTTCTTGAAACGACAAAATATTGAATTTATTTTTAAACTTTTATAAATTTTTCAAACGACTTTTCAGAAATTTTTTTGTTAATTTGCTTGAAATTGATAATTTAAAATTTTTGTCTGTTTTTAATATTTGAGAACTTTTCAAAAAATATTTGAAAATACAAAAATTTTATATAAATTTTTGAAAATTTTTTAAAAATTTCTAAATATTTCTCCAACTTTTTTTAAATTTTTTAAAATTATTTTTAGTATTTTATACATTTTACAAAACTCTATTAAAAATTTTTTAAGGCTGTGTGAGAGTTTTTGATTTTATAATAATTTAGATATTTTTTAAAGTAAAAATAAGCCAATAAGGCGTTAAATCGCTTGTATAATTAAATCATCTCGATGAGGGTCATATGGCATCTTAAGTAAAAGAGGGAGAAGATGGGCTTAGCATCCCTGGAAGGGTGGTAGTAGAGGGAGTCAGTAAAAACTGAGCCGGGCGTCAGAGCAGTCGGACGGGCAGTATTATGGATATTTAAACTGTTAATTGTTTATTGAAAGAGAAAGATAGTTAACCTGTTGATCTTGTTGATCATGTGTTGTTTTGTGGTATAATTGTGAATTCAGTGCTGTCTCCCTGAATTCGGAGGAATAATGAGTAAAGTTATATTGATAAACATCAATATGTTAATATGAAATATCCACGGCAGAAACTATAGTTTAATACCTGGGGTACGGTCTATGTGTTAATTCATTTCAGACTGAGGTGGTACTCCTATAACGTCTGTAGACATTTACAGATTGCTATTCTGGTTCTCTACTTCCTCGAACAGTAGCGAAAAGGTAGAGGGGTGGGCTGGAGCCTGTTAACCGCTATGGTTATGTTCCCATCAGTGTATAAAATGGTTGTGAATTTCCCTTTTGCTGGTATGACGGGGTAATGCGTAATGTCCTTAGGTTCTTCACTCATTAATCTTTATTTTATACCTTTTCCTATTACGTATTATTCTAGGCCAGTCTATTTCGCGTAATGTGATTGAGGCCTAGCGACACCGTCCACGTTGCTCCCGAACCAGGTACCGAAACAGTGAAAACATCATTGAGAACACGATGCTAAAGAAAAGGGGTGAAGATTAGGTCAATCGAGTCCATGGGGTGATTGTCAAAGTCCAATGCGCCTGGTGATGTCTTCCACAGTAAGTTCGAGAGGAAGAGAATCACTGTTTTCGAAGAAATATTTAATAATCGTAGAACATCCTGACCAATTTATTATAAAGAAGGAGTTAACTGTTATTTAATTCAATTTAATTGTTAAAATTTAGCAAAGCGCAAGATTAGAATAAAACAGTTTTACACATATAATAAAATTAAATAATACATATTAGATACAATACCAAATTTGTTTGACGAATTATTATTAAAATATGTTTATAATCCTTTAAAATTTATGGGTAACAGTGATCATGATAATTTTGAATTACAAATCTCTAAAACATTAAAAAAAAACTTATAGCATTACAATTTTTGACACAATTTGTTAAAAAGATGTTTTCTATTTTTATAATTTTTTAGGTTTGTTTTGTCAGTAATAATTGTATATTCACATTAATCGCATTAAAATTTGTTATAATTTGCTTAAAAAATGCTTTAAATTTTTATATTTTTCAAGAATTCCTTAATAAATAGTTGTTTGCACTGAAAAGTCTGCTGTAATTCACTTGGCAGGTGTCTCAATTTATTATTAATGACTTTTGAGCGTTGTTGCATATGTACATTGATTGCATTAAAATGTCAGTTGTCGCTCGTTTGTAAAATGTTTTGCATTTATATGTATCACCAGGTTTCCTTTATAAATAGTTGTATATTCACACTGCTCGCATTGGAATTTTTGTTGTAATGCTTTTGAAAGATGCTTTGCATTTATATGATTTTTCAAATGATCTTTTCTAAGGGTTTCATATTCACACTGATCGCATTGGAATTTTCGTTGTAATTCTTTTGAAAGATGCTTTGCATTTATATGATTTTTCAAAACGTCTTTTCTAAGAGTTTTAAATTCACACTGATCGCATTGGAATTTCGTTCGTAATTTGCTTGAGAGATGTTTCGCATTTATATGTGTCGTCAGGTTTCCTTTATAAATAGTTGTATATTCACACTGCTCGCATTGGAATTTTTGTTGTAATTCGCTTGAAAGATGCTTTGCATTTTTATGTATTTTTAGATGTTGTTTAGAAAAAGATGTAAATTTACATTGATCGCATTGGAAGTTTTGTTGTAATTCGCTTGAAAGATGCTTTGCATTTATGTGATTTTTCAAACGCTCTTTTCTAAGAGTTTTAAATTCACACTGATCGCATTGGAATTTCTTTTGTTCGCTTGAGAGATGTTTCGCATTTATATGTGTCTTCAGGTTTCCTTTAAAAATAGTTGTATATGCACACTGGTCGCATTGGAATTTTTGTTGTAAATCTTTTGAAAGATGTTTTGCATTTTTATGTCTGTTTAGATGATTTCTATAAAAAGTTGTATATTCACACTGATCGCATTGGAGGTTTTGTTGTAATTTTTTTAAAAGATGCTTTGCATTTATATGTTGTTTTAAGTTTTGTGTATAAAAAGTTGTGAATTCACACTGATCGCATTGAAATTTTCGTTGTAGTTCGCTTGAAAGATGTATTACATTTTTATGTATCTTCAGATTTTTTTTATAAAAAGTTGTAAATGAACACTGATCGCATTGGAATTTTTGTTGTAAATCTTTTGAAAGATGCTTTGCATTTATATGATTTTTCAAAAGCTCATTTGTAAGGGCTTTATATTTACACTGATCGCATTGAAATTTTTGTTGAAGTTCGCTTGAAAGATGCTTTACATTTATGTGATTTTTCAAACGCTCTTTTCTAAGGGTTTCATATTCACACTGATCGCATTGGAATTTTTGTTGTAATTCTTTTGAAAGATGCTTTGAATTTATATGTGTCGTCAGGCTTCCTTTATAAAAAGTTGTAAATGCACACTGGTCGCATTGGAATTTTGGTTGTAAGTCTTTTGAAAGATGCTTTGCATTTATATGATTTTTCAAATAATCTTTTCTAAAGGTTTCATATTCACACTGATCGCATTGGAATTTTTGTTGTAAATCTTCTGAAAGATGCTTTGAATTTATATGTGTCTTCAGGATTCCTTTATAAATAGTTGTATATGCACACTGCTCGCATTGAAATTTTCGTTGTAGTTCGCTTGAAAGATGCTTTGCATTTATATGATTTTTCAGATGCTCTTTTCTAAGAGTTTTAAATTCACACTGATCGCATTGAAATTTTTGTTGAAGTTCGCTTGAAAGATGCTTTGCATTTATGTGATTTTTCAAACGCTCTTTTCTAAGGGTTTCATATTCACACTGATCACATTGGAATTTTTGTTGTAATTCTCTTGAAAGATGTTTTGCATTTATATGTATCTTCAGGCTTCCTTTATAAAAAGTTGTATATGCACACTGCTCGCATTGGAATTTTTGTTGTAAATCTTTTGAAAGATGCTTTGCATTTATATGTTTTTTTAGATCTCCTTTATGAAAAGTTGAATATTCGCATTCATCGCATTTGTATTTTTGCTGTAATTTTCTTGAACGATTAATTTTATGTTTTTTTAAACGCGCATTTTTTTCGGTCGTTTTAAAATTACCGAGCATTTCCTTTGTAATTTTTTCCAATTTTGGTAAAAAGTGCTTTCTGTCTATATGTTTCAGATAAATATGTCTTTTTAACTGGAATTTGTATTTACTTGTATACTTGCATTGATCACATTCAAAACAAGTAGCGAATTGGTAACGTTTATCTGCTTGGCTAGTCGTTGTAATAATACTGTTTCCATTTTCCATATTAGTTGTTACAGATGATTTATGTTCTATAAAATTACACTTTCTTTTGTGAAAGTATCTCCACACATACGAAAAGCTACCCACTCTGCAACGTTGACATTTTTCGAAAGAGGCTTCATCCAAAACCTCTAAAAGCTCACAATTGTGAATAAAATAAACACTTTTTTCATTTGTTTCAAAGTTGCATAAACGGCATCTATAAAATTCCAGTGAATCGTAACAGGAAAAAACAGAGGAGGAGCGGCAGCACTTCGATAAAACCGACATTTTTGATAACGTCAAATTGAACTAAAACATCAATATTTTAATATTTTTTATGTTAAAAGTAAGCCGTTAATATAACCGTTCACTTGATACGTTAAAACTGCTTTTTTTGAATCTGAGATGATAGTAACACAACACTTTATTAGATGAAAATCTAACCTCATTTCTATACTTCTATTGGTTGCATTCAGCAGACAGAGCGGCAACCGTGCTGCTCGGTGAGTAAAAGCTCTGTCTGCTGAAAGCACTTTTCATTTCTGTCAATCTGCCATTTTGCCTAGCAAAACGTCAAATCTCGGGTTTTAGAATAAAAAGTTGTAGTGACCGACATGATCTAAGCTACTACTATGATCAGAGGGCCTATTCTAACGCACTATCGAAAAAATTTCGACTCAAATTCTAACAAAATTAACCATATTTGATAGAAAAAGAACACGTAGCCACCTGGCGATTCTAATAAAAAGATTGAATGTGACGTCATAGATATTCGATATCAAAATAGTATATTGTCATGCGAGTTGCACAAGGCATTGGCTTGTGGCACGCATGCGTCAAATAAATAAGTGTTACAAACATGTCTTGTAAAACGAGTGTAGGGAACATGCTATATTTCTATCTTTTTAATAATATGTATGATTCAATATTAAGATTATGAAAAATACGCCCGAGGGCTAATTCTGTAACTTTTTTTCAACGAAATCTGTCAAAATTTTCTATTTTGGTTAGAGAATTTTCTATTTTGACATTTGCAGATTAGTTGTGTGAGAGTTTTTGCTTTTATAATAATTTATAGTTATTTTTTAAAGTAAAAATAAGCCAATAAGGCGGTAAATAGTTTGTATAATTAAATCATCTTGATGAGGGCCAAATGACATCTTAAGTTAAAGAGGGAGAACATGGGCTTAGCATCCCTAGAAAGGTGGTGGTGGAGGCCAGTCAGTAAAACTGAGCGGTGCAAGAGGGAGAACGTCGGTAAAAAGGTCAGAGCGGTCGGACGGGCAGTATTATAAATATTTAAACTGACAATTGTTTATTGAAAGAGAAAGGTAGTTAGTTAACGTGTTAATCTTGTTGATCATGTGCTGCTTTGTAGTATAATTGTAAATTCAGTGCTGACTCCCTGAATTCGGAGGAATAATGAGTAAATACATATGTTAATATGAAATATCCACGGCAGAAACTATAGTTTAATATCTGGGATACGGTCTATGTGGTGATACATTTCAGACTGAGGTGGTATTCCCATGACGTCTGTAGACATTTACAGATTGTTATCCTAGTTCCCTACTTCCTCGAACAGAAGTGAAGACGTAGAGGGATGGGCTGGAGCCCGTTAACCGCTTTGGTTATGTTCCTGTCATTGTATAAAAAAGTTCTGGATTTGTCTCCCACTATCGGTTCGAGAGGAAAAGAATCTTGCGAGAGGAAGAAAAGCCCCCGGTGAGTTACTTTACAGGTATTATTGACAGGTACATTATGTGTAAATATGTTTCATGTGTCGCCCAATCGATCCGTCTGACTGCTCAAGCGTTTCTCTAACAATGAATATAAAGGGGTGAGTTGCAGTAGATTGTTGATGATAATGTAGCTGGCTGTTGTTATTCTGTACACTGTTTTTGAGTGAATAATTAAGGTTAATAATCGTAGAACATAGACATCCTGACAAATTTATTATGGAGAAAGAGTTAACTGTTATTTAATTCAATTTAATTGTTAAAATTTGGCAAAACGTAAGATTAGAATAAAAGAGTCTTACAAATTTTCTAAAAAACTTCTAAAAAAATTCTCAATTTTTTTTTAAATACTTGAAAAATCTCTTTTAAAAAATTCTTGAAATTTTTTAAAAATTTCTTAAAAATTTATTTAGAATTTATTGCATTGTAGAAAATATTGAAATTCAACGTTTTCAAATGAGCAATATAATTTTTTTTTAATTTCAACAGTTTTTTAAGACTCTTCTAAAACACTCTTTAAAATTTTTAAAATATTCTAATAATTTTTTTAACTTCTTCAAAAAAAATCTGAACACTTTCAAAAAATTAAGTAACATTTTTAATTGTTTTTCAAAAAATTGCTAAAAATTTTAGAATTTGCTTACAGTCTTTAAAGCATGTTCTTAAATGTATTTTAATTTTTTTTTACTTTTCAAAAAATATTTGAAATTTTTACAATTTTGTAAATTAATTTTTTTTTTTAATTCTTCAAACCTTTTTTTAGTCGTTAATAAATTTTATTAAAAATTTTTCAAACTCTTCTTGACAATATCGAAATTATTAAAAATATCTTAAAACTATTTTGGCAGACATCAAAAATTCTATTAAAGTGTTTAAACATTTCCAATTTTGTAAAATTTTTTAAGTCTTGTTTTGAACTTTTTCTGAATTGAAATGAAAATGAAATTTGTCTGAAACTCTACAAACATTGAAAATTTAAAATTTTCCAGCAATTTTTTTAAAATCTTTCCAAAAATGTTCGAACCTTAAGATTTCATTTAAATGTTAGTTTTTTTTTACTTCTAAAACACTTCTAAACGGTTCTTGAAATTTTTGAGAATTTTTTCTAATATGCTATGAAATTTTATTAAAAATTTTTTAAAACTTTTTTTAAGTTATAAAATTTTATAAAAGTGTTTTTAAAATTACTATGAAACCTTCTAAAAATCTGTTAAAAATTATTAAAAAGTCTTAAAAAAACAATTTAAAATTTTTAAAATCTTCTATTGAGTTTTTAGAACTGTTTTATTAAACATGTTTTATTGACTTTTCTTAAACACTTTTATAACTAAAATTGTTTCTTTTTATTTGTAATATTTTTAATAGTTTAAATTTGAAAACTTTTTTAAAAATCATCTCAAAACAGTTTTTAAAAGATTTATAATTTTTTTAATATTTTAAAAAACTTCCAATTTGCAAAAAAATTTTATAAATTATCTAAGAGTCTTTCAATACTTATATTTTCAATTTTATAAAAATTTTATAGTGTTTTTTTTTCAATTTTTTTTGAATTCTAGTTTTATAAAAATTTTTAAAAACTTTTCTAAAAAATCTATAAATTTTTCTAAATATTTAAATCCAAAAATTATTTTAAAACTTTTTACAAATTTTTCAAACTTTGAAAAATCTTCTAAAACTTTTAAATTTTGTAAGAATTAAAAACATCTAAAAAACTTAAAAAAATTTTCAAAAGTTTAATGAAGATTATAGAAATTTTAAAAGATTCAAAAGTTTTAGAAAATAGCTTTAGAAGAGTTTTTGAAAATGTTTAGAAGATTCTAACAGTTTAAGAAACATTTTTATTTTTTAAAAACTAATAACAAAAATTTTTTACTAAAAATTTTAATTTTATTTTTATTTAAAATAAAAATTTTTAAATAAATTATTATTCTAAAAACTTTTAAGATTGTTATATAAATGTTTCACTTTGTTTTTAATTTTTTGAAACACTTGATTTATAATAATTAATTTATTTTAATTTATATAATTTTTTAGAAAATCTTCAAAGTTTTTTTTAGTATTCTATAAACATCTTTTGAAAGTTTTAAAAAGTTTCTAAAATCTTTCATAGAATTTTACTAATTTTATTGTTTTTTTTATTTCCTATTATTAGAGTTGTTCTAAAAGACATTAAAAGTTTCTAACATTTTTATAAAAAATGAAAAAAAATTTTTATTAATTCTTAAACTTTTTACACAATTGTTTAAAACTTTTTCCACATTAAATATTCTTTAAAATCTTCTAGCAATTTTTAACAAATATCTTAACAGTGTTTGACATTCCTAAAATGTTCTATACACTGTTTAAAATGTATCTATAAAAATCTCCTAAAACACAAATCAAAAACTTGAAGTTTTCTAAAATTTTGTAAAAAACTGAAAATATTAAACTTTTTTTAATTTTTATTAAATTAACATTTGACATTGACATTTTTTTAAAATTGTTTAAAATTGTTCCAAAATTATTTAAAAATCTTCAAAAACACATAAAATTTTTCTAAAGTTCTAAAAATCTTCTAAAACTTTATTAAAAATTTTTAAACTTTTTTAAAAAATATCTGAAGTTGTTCAGAAAAATGTAAGCAAATTTTTAAATGTTTTAAAAAAGATTATAATTTATTCTAATTTTCTGTTTACAGATTATTAAATATCTTCTAAAACTGTTTCACTAAAACTGTTTCAAAAACTATCTAAAATAGCTTTTCAAAATTCTCCAATTTTTTATAAATTTTTTTTAACTTTTAACAATTTTTAAAAACATTTCGAAAATTTTAGAAAACTTCAAAAGTTTTTTAATTTTGTTCAAAGATTTTTCAATCTATCAAAAATCTTTTATAAATTGTATAAAACTTTTTAAAACTCTTCTAAAAACTTGTAAAATTCTTTAAAAAAGTCTAAAATTTAAAATCTATTAAATTACTTCAAATCTTGTAAACTCCTTCAAAAAGTTTTTAAAATTCGTTAAATGTTGCAATTTTTTTAATGAAAAATTGTTAAAAAGTTTTTGAAAATGTTTACACTCTTTTAAAATTGTTTAAGAATCTTCTAAATATTTGTATTTAAAAATTTTTTAAGACCTTTCAAAAAATTGATTTTATATTTCAATAATCTATAAATTTTATTAAATTTAAAAAAAAAATTCACAAGTTTTTTAAAAGATTTCTGTAATTTTTTTAAAAAAATGCTAAACATTTTTCAATACGTCTAACATTTTTTGTAAAATTTTTAAAATTTTTCTAATAGTATTCCAAATTTCCACTAAATTTTTTTTATATTATTTAAAAATCTAAACAATTTCAAAAAATTTTTAAAATTTAAAAAAATATAAGTTTTTTAAAAAATTCCTTGTTTTTTCAATTTTTTAAAAGTATTTTTTAAGCAAAAATTTTAAAACATTTTGGAAAAAATTTAAAAATTTCTCAAAATCTTTAAATATTTATTTTTTTTTTTTAATTTTTCAAAATTTTTTCTAGTATTATAAATATTTTATAATTTTTTGATAAAAAATGTTTGAAACTCTTCTTATTAGTCTTCTATAATGTCTCGAATCTTTCTAAAAATAATTTAAAAAATATTTTTAAAACCTTCTGGAAATCTATCAAGTTTTATATAAAAATCTTTTAAAATTTAACAAAAAATTAATCAAAATTTGTAAAATCTTCTAGAGTTTCAAAATTTTTATTAAAAATATTTTAAAGCTGTTTCAAAAAGCCTTAATTCTTCTAAACTATTTCTTCAAAATTTTTTCTTGAACTCCTTCCATAATTGTCTAAGACTTTTTAAACATATGAAATTCTTTAAATTTTTTAACAGTTCTATTACTATTCTCTATACATTTTGTTATATTTATCTGAAAATTTCTAAGACATTTTTCAAAAAATTATAAAGTTTTCTAAATCTTGTGAAAAAACCTTTTTTAAGTTTTTAAAAAATTTGAAATTTTTTTCAATTTTTTTTAAAATTCTACCAAGAAACTTCTAAAAATTTTTAAAAATTGGTTTATTTAAAATTCTTAAAATCTTCTAAAACTTCTTTAAAACTTTTCTGGAATTGGTTTGATTGTAGACAATATAAAAATTTATTATAATGTAATTATTATTTTCTAATGCGCTATATAATTTTTTTAAGCTTTTTAACAATGTTTAAAAACTTTTAAAGTTTTTAAAATTTTAAGAATTTTTTTGATTTTTTTTTAAAATTTTAATAAAAATTAATGTTTTAATAAAAACTTGTTCAAATTTAAAACTCTTTTAAAACTTATTTAAAAAAGCTTTTATAATTTCTTTAATTTTCAATAAATTTCATTAAATTTTTTTCAATCTTTTAAAATGTTTTTAAAAATTACTTTTTAAAAACTTTCTAAAAACCTTAAAAACATTTTAAAATTTTTAAAGCTTCATAAAAAGTTTTTAAAAATTTTAAAAATTTTTTAAAAATTCCTTAATTTTTTTTTAAGCTTTTATATTTTTTAAGCTTTTTAAAAAACGGTTTTAAGTTTTAAAGTATTAAAATTTTTTTAGCATTTTTTTAAATTTTCAATACCCTTAGGTATTACAAAAATCTTTAATAAAGATTTCAAAAATCTCTTAAAACACTTTTTACAAAAGTTTTAAATTTTTTCATAAAATCTTAAAACATTTCCAAAAATTATCTAAGTTTTAAAACTTTTTTAAAATATTTTAAAAATTTAAAAAATTATTTTCCATTTTTCTTTTAAGTTTTTTTAATATTTATTTAAACTTTTTTAAAAATTGTCTAAAACTTTTTAAAGAGATCTAATTTTTTTATACACTTTTAACAACTCTTCAAACGTTTTCAAAAAGATTCTAAAAGATTCAATTTTTTTTTTAAACTCCTTAAAAATTTTACAAATTTTTTAAAGGTTTTTAAATTTTTTTTCCTAATATTTTTTTAAACTTTTTCAAAAATTGACTCAAGCTTTTCAAATATTAAAATGTTTTTAGCATTTTTGTTGTTTCTCAATACTTTCTAGTTTTCAATAATTTCTTAAAACACTTTTTAAAGAGTTCTAAAATTTTTTATAAACTTCTAAAAACCCTTTAAACATTTTTAAAAGTATTTAATGAATACTTAAAATTCTTTAAACATTTTTAATTTTTTTTAAATCTTAATAGTTTCTAAAACTTTTTCAAAAATTGTCTGAAGTTTTTTAAATATTAAATTTTTTTTAGCATTGTTTTTTAGTTTTTCAACACTTTTTGGTATTTAAAATCTATTGAAATGTTTTCAAAAATCTCCTTAAACACTTTTTAAAAGTTATAAAATATATAAACTTTAAAAAACTCTAAACATTTTCAAAAATATTCTTAAAATTTTTAAAATTTGCTAAAAATTTTACATATTGAATTTAAAAACTTTTCTAAATTTATCACAGATTTGTTTATAATCGCTCCAAAATGGTTCAAAAATCTTCTAAAGCACTCAAAAAATCTTTTAAAGACTGAAAATTTCGATTTTTCTAACACTTTCTAACAATTTTTTAAAATCTTTTAGATATTTTTAAACTGTTTCAAAATTTTTCTAAAACTTGCTTATCTTTTAAAAAATTATATTTAACTTAATGTATTTTTTCTTGTAATACTTAATATGTTTTGTTGACAGCTAAAACCTGTAAAAATATAATAATAAAACTAAAAAGGAAAAAAATGTTTAGAGAAGAATATGAGAAAAGAATAAAAATAATAAGAAAAGTTTGACAAAATTTAGTGCAGAGATTATAAAATTAAAAAGTGCAAAAATTGCAAATACATATTCTAAATCATGCTATCAAGTAGGTTTAGAGAAAAATTATATTAATTATAAAAGCACTCAATGACGTAGTATATAAAAAAAAAGAAGTAGAAGCGAGAAAAAAACAAAAGAAGAGTTAATATAAAAAATTTAAAAAAAGTTTATTAAGTACAGTAAAGAATAGAAAAAGATCAGCAAGTATTAAAAAAATTGAAAATATATTATAAAAAAAAGCGACAACTCCAGTGTTAAGATATAATAAAACTTATAAAAATAAAACACTAAAAAATACGGTTAAACACTTTTAAAAAATGAAAAATTTAGATGTAGTAATAAAAAAAATAGTTACAGGTTCTAAAACAAAACAGAATGGGTAGAAAAGAAAAAAGAAAAAAACAATTAAAGTAGCCGATTAAAATAATAGGAAAACAAATGAAAGACGGCATAAGAAAAGAATAGAAAGCAAAAACAAATGGTATAGGAAAAAAAAGTTTAAGAGAAAATTATCTTCAGAATGTTAGCAATATATGTTACAATTTTTAATATATCAAGCTAAAATAGTTGAAATTTTTAATTGTTGTATTAGAATGAAACTTTGTATGTATTTGTAGTTTGAATGACAATGCTACAATTTAGTTTCTTAAAGCGGACCTAATGTTTTTTTAACTAAATAATGAATATGAAGGAGGTATTTATTTACTATATGCAACAAAGCATAGTATACTAAATTATTAATCTAATAGAATTAAAGTGATTGTTGTTCCCCTTCAGTTGTTGATGTCAAAACGTTGTTTGTTCTACTTACTGATACATTTATATAAAAGATTTGTTTGTGCGATATCGCCTTCGCTTAATTTAATTCGTTGTCCAATTTCGGGTCTCTTCCGATTCGGCATATCAATCGGTTGAATCGTATCCAAAAAGGTCCCTTTTGAAAATGTATTTTTTGCATAATGCATTATAGAGTCGTAATCGTAGGTTAGACCTAATGAATTCACTTCTTCTTCGTTTAATTTGTTGAAATTGTATTCTTGACCTGGAAATAGTTCAATAATTATTATTAATCATATCAGTTACACATTTTGAAGAAATGATAATTAATTCTACAAGGCTATCATATGATGTTAGTTTTTCGAGAAAATTTGCTATCTAGTTCTATTTTTTCAAAAAAAAATCGGAAACACAACAAGAAAACATTTAAAATGTTTGTTTTCAACAGGATGGTGCTGCAACACATACCGCCAACTCGTTAATTAAATTGCGAGAAACTAGTTTTCCAGATGCCACGTTTGTGCATTTTGGTGCTTTGTTACAGCCTCCAAAATATTCAGATTTATATTCATCTGACTATTTTGTTTCTTACATTGAGATTATTGAAAGATCTCAGTTACAAGACAGTAGCGATTGACCAAAAAGTGTTAGACAGAGTTTTGATATTTTCCGTGCCGCACAATAAGTATCATAATTTTTCATAATAGAGTAAAGTGAAATAAAAATGTTTTTTACTTCTATGAAAATTAAGTCTGTTTTTTCTAAAAATTAATTTAGTTTGGCTTCTTTAAGAAAAATTGATTTTTATGTGCCACTCTGTATATACAAACTGAAAAAAAAGTAAAAGCATGACAACGTTTAACAAGATAAAGAAGACAAATAGCAAAATAAATGTAGAATAACTACGATTAATGTGGGTTCTGATAGGGTTGTGTTCGTATTAAACATACAGAAGACAAAAAATTTGGCGCTTGATGTTGACAAAATCAGATGTTGAGAAAACGAATAAGAGAAAAGAAACAGGAGAAAAAAGAGATAGAGAGACTCATGGAGAGAAATATCGAAATAGTCAAACGATGGTGGAAAATAATGACGATATACAGCAGAGAGATGAAAAAGACAATAAAAAACATAGATGAAACAGTGAAAGAATTGGGGAAAGAGGAGCGAGAAATTGGGAGAAAGAAAAAGGAGATGGGAAAAGGAAAACCAAAGACAAAAGAACCAAAGAAAATGTGGAGGGAAAAAAGTTGATGGAATGGTTAGAAGAAAAGGGATGGGAGATACTGAATGGTAATAAACAAGGGGATAAAGAAGGAGAGTGGACGTATGTAGAGTCGGTGATAGACTACGGAATAACAAATGAAGAGGCGTGGGGAAAAGTAGAAAACTTTAAAATAAAGGACAGGATAGAGTCAGACCACCTTCCAATAGAAATAAGCCTAGAAGGCAGAAATAGCCAAACAGAAGAAAAAAAGAAGACAAAAGTAGAGCAGAAGAAGGTAATAATTAAAGTGTGGAACGAGCAAGACGTGAAAGAATACAGGAAAAAACTGAAAAACGTCAAATTCGAAGGGCAAGAGATAGAGAAGATGGAAGTGGAATTAACAGAAATACTAGAAAAGGCAACGACAACAACAGAAGTAAGCAGTAAAAGAAAAAAAGCAGAAAAGAGAAATGAATGGTGAGATAAAGAATGCTACCAGCTAAAGAAAAAAGCCACAAAAGCGCTAAGGGAATTCAAAAGAAAGCAAGTAAATAGAAGAGTCTTCTTAGAAGCAAAAAGAGAATATAGAAAACAATGTATAGAAAATGAGAGACAGAAAAGAGAAGTAGAAGATAAAGAAATAAAAGCTATTAAAGCAGAAAAAGAGGTGTGGAAGTACATAAACAGAGAAAGATTAAGAAAAGAAGCGGCGAGTGAAGAGATAACAATAAAAGAATGGGAGGAGTTTTTCAAAGAATTGCTGGAAGGAGAAAGAGAAGTAGATATAGAAGACTCAGCGATGCAAACGGACCAGACAGCACCATTAGGAACAGAAATTACACGGGAGGAGGTAGAGAGACAGATAAAGAAGCTGAAGAAGAAGAAGGCACCGGGGAGGGATGGAATACAGAATGAACACTGGATGTATGAGACGAAAGGCGTGATAGACAGATTGGTAGAGGTTATGAATGGAGTGTGGAGAGAAGAGAGATTTCCGACAGGTTGGACAGAAGGCATAATCTGCCATATCCACAAAAAAGGAGATAAAAATAGAGTAGAAAACTACAGAGGAATAACTCTCCTTAACACAGGGTATAAATTGTATGCGTCAGTACTGAATGAAAGGCTGAGAAAAGAGATAGAGGAAAAGAAGGCAATACCAGACAACCAAGCGGGATTTAGAGAAGGAAGGGAAACTATAGATAATGTATACATCCTAGACCACCTAGTGAATAACGAGATAAAAAAAAGGAAGGAAGGTTGTATACACTTTTCATAGATTTTAGAGCAGCGTTTGATAAGGTCGATAGAAAGAAAATGTGTGAGAATATGAGAAAAAGAGGAGTAAGCGAGTGGCTGGTGAGAAAGGTAGATGAGATCTATGTAAAAGCAAAAAGCAAAGTGAGAGCAGGGGAGAAAGAGAGTGAGTGGTTTGTAACGTCAAAAGGGGTGAGACAAGGGTGTCCTCTCAGCCCCTTGTTGTTCACAACCTACATGGCGGATATGGAAGAAATGTTTAGAAAGGCGCAACCTGGGGGATTTGTGATTGGAAGAAATAATGTGTGAAGTCTAGCGTTTGCAGATGATGCGGTATTAATAGCAAAAAGCGAAAGGGAGATGGGTGAAATGATGACGAACCTAAAAAAGTATGTGAGGAAAAAAAAGCTAAAAGTGAATGTAAATAAAACAAAGATGCTGGTGTTCAACAAAAAGAAGAGGAAAGAAGAAAAGAATGATTGGGAATGGGAGGGAGAAAAAATAGAGAGAGTAAAATAGTTCAAGTATTTAGGGTATACGTTTAATGAAAGAGCTACGAACAAAGCGCATGTCAGAGAGTTGGCAAGGAAAGCAAACAAGATAGTGGGATGTGTATGGGAAATAGGAGAGAGGAAGTGAGGAAAAGATTAAAAGGAGAATAATGATGTTTGAGAGCTTAGTAGAGAGCGTATTGATGTATGGGACAGAAATTTGGGGATGGAAAGAACAAGAAGAAATAGAGAGAGTACAAGAGAAGTATTTGAGGTGGGTCCTAGGGGTGGACAGAGAAACCCCTGGGTATATAGTAAGAGAAGAATGCAAGAGAAACAAGCTGATAGTGAAAGGGGGGAAAAGAGCGACTAAGTTTGAGAATAGGATGAATGGAAGGCAAGAATGTAGAATATTGAACGAATGTTGGAGAGAAAAGAAAAAAAATTTGGAGATAAACGAGAGAGAAAAATATTACAGAAGAAATGGGTATGCAAGTAAGTATGCAAGTAAAGAAGTGGAAAGATTAAAAACAGAAGGCAAGTGGATGAACGCAGAAACGAGTGAAAGAGACAGGGATGTAGACAAGCAAGAAAGAAGAGAAAAAATTAAAGAATCCAGTTATAACAAGAATAATGAGAAATTCATGACAGAGGAGATCCCAATGTACCTGGGAAGAGAAAGTGCGAAAGAGAGGAAAATAATGGCGAGGTTCAGGTGCGGAAATGAGGAGAGAGAGAATAGGTATTGGATGGAAAAGGAAGAGAGACTGTGCAGAATCTGTTATGAGGAAAAAGAGACAATAAAGCACATGTGGAATGAATGCAGTGAGATGAGAGAGAGAGAAAGAGTAGAAAGAAAAGCAATACTGAAAGAAAACGGAGTAGAGATAAAGTGGATGAAAGAAGTATGGGAGAAAAGGAAAATGAAGGACAAAGGAAGAACAGGGAGGGTAGAATAGAAAATGAAGTAAAATGAATTGTAGATAGAATATTTAAGCCGGTATAGGCAACAACAAATCTTATTACTACTACTACCATAGAAAACAAGTAAACAAAAAAATAGAAAAACAAAGTACAAGTACTTAAGAACAGTAAAAAAACATAGGGAAAAAAAATCAAATGGAAAAAAAGAAGATAGAAAAATAAACTGAAAAAAATTTAGAAAACAGAACAAAACGAGAACTAGAAGCGTTAAACAAGACCAATGCAAATTCATTCACTACATTTGTAAACTTCAACATGTTTCGTTCTTATTAGCATTCATCGGCGATTTGCAACAAATTCAGATTTGAATAAATTTAAGCTTTTTATAGATGTCGCTAGCTTTAGCTTATTACAAAAGTGATAGAAACTTGGGTAGATACAACCCTCAACGTGTCACTGCAAATTCATTCAAATCTGAATTTGTGTAACTTGCCGTTCCAATAAGAACGGAACATGTTCAAGTTTACAAATGCAGTTTGGATGAATTTTCATTGATCTTCTTTATTTTACCAGTTAGTGAGAAATCAATGAAAATAGATTACATTGTTTATCATTGATATACGTTTGAGACAAAAAGCGGTAACGTGATAATGTTATCCAATCAGCAAAATTTTTTTTGTTTTGAATTGTATCTATCAACACTAACATTATTTAGAGTATTGACTATTTGCCTTGTTAACCATGAAAAAAAATCATTTTTTTAAAAAGTGTCTGATGAAAAGTAGCTCCTAATAGATGTCGCTAGAAGAGATAACATTAGAAAATAAAAATAAAAATAAAAACATTGAACCCAAAAAAAATGAAATAGCATGGGAAAAGCAGTATTTTAGAATGTAGCAGGAATAAATAAAGAAATAAACAGAAAGATAAAAATTGCTTTGAAACAATAAGAGATAAGAACAATATATAGCAAAAGCATCAGCAGGACAAAAACAACATGCAAGAGTAGGAAAAGAAGGTCAAAAAAATAGAGAAAAGAAGACAAAGATAAAACCAGAAAGTTAAAAGAAAAACATAAAAGAAATAATTTAATAAAAATGGTAGAAGAAATTGAGTGATAAATATTAAACCAAATAAAAAAAGATAAGAAAGCGGAGAAGACCTATGGAGAAACACAAGCAGAAACAGTAACTGACTACGGGATAGTAAACATGAAAGCAAATGAGAAGATTTAAGATAGGCGAAAAGATTGAATCCAACCATATGCCGTTAGAAATACAAATAAAAAATATAACAAATGAAAAAGCAAAAAAAAGAAGAAAAAAGGCATTAATAATAAAATGTAACAAAAAATCAAAAAAATATAGATAGAAAAGACAGATATTGATGACAAAAAAGTAAGAAAAATGGTACAAAGATTAGAAACAAAAGTAAAGTAAGCAATGACAAAAAGAAAATTTGTTGATAAAAAGTGAAGAAAAAAGAAAAGATAAGAAAAACAAATGGTGAGATAGAAAATGCAAAGAACAAAAAGTGACGTTAAAAAAAAATTTTAAAAATAAAGAAACAATAAAAAACTTCAAAAAATACAGAAAAACAGGCAGAAAAAAAATTATTAAAAAAAATATAAGCAACAACAACTTAAAATAAAATTTGGAAATACTTGAAAGAAGAAGAAGAAAAGAAAGAGAGAAGGTAACAAATAAGATACAAATAAGCAAATAGATAAAACATTTTAAAAAACTACTGAAAAAAAAGAAGAAAAAAACTAAAATAAAAGAACGCAAATAAAACTAAAAGAAGAAATAACAAGAAAAGAGATAGAGAAATGGCTGATGAAAGTAGAAAGAAGAATGTTGTCAATAAAAGATGAGATAGCAAATGAGGCATAAATATATGGAAATAGAAGAGTTGAAAAAACTCTGAGAGAAGTACTAAATAAAGTTTGGAAGGGGGAAAAGTTTTCTCTGGAATAAACAAATTAATGAGGAATAACGTTTGTAAACACAATGTACAAGGTGTGTGCGATGTGCGTCTTAAAAAAGTTGAAAAAAAAGGTGAAGAGAGTGGGAGGATTACCAGACTGGCAAGAGAACTTTAAACAAAAACAAAGCTCAAAACATAATAAATGTTTTAAATGCGCTAATTAAGATTGAGTTAAAAAAGGAAAAACAGAGAGTATGTGGGGTAAATAAATGTCTAAGTAAATGTAAATAAAACAAACAAAATAGTAAAGTGTGTATAAGGAATACAAAAAAGAAAGTGGGGAAGGGATTTTAAGAGAAAAATGATGATGTTTGAGAGCTTGGTAGAGAGCGTATTGATGTATAGAGCAGAAATCTGGGGGTGGAAAGAACAGGAGGAAATAGAGCCGTGAAGTTCGAAGATAGGATGAAAGATAGGGAAGGGTGCGAGATATTGAAAGAGAGTTGGAAAGTGATGAGTAGAAAAGCAGAAAGAGGAATGGAAAAAGACAGGAAAAAATATTACGAAAGGAATGGATTCAGTGTAGAGGAGATTGGGAAAAAAAAGAGAAGCGAGACAATGGGTGCATGGAGAATTGAAAGACAGAGACAGAGACATAGACAAGCAAGAAAAGAGGAGAGAAATTAGAGAAACAAGATACAATAAAGAATACATGAAGTTGATAACAGAAGAGGGACCGGAATATGTAAAAAGAAAAAGTAAGAGTGAGCGAAAGATGATTGCAAGATTTAGATGTGGGAATGAAGAGAGAGACAACAGCTATTGGATGGAAGAAAACGAAAGAAAATGCAGAATGTGTAGAAGAAAGAAAGAAACATTGAAGCATATAATAAAAGAGTGCATGGAAATAAAAGAAAGTATGCTAGGGAGAGAGGATGTAATGAAAGGAATAGAATGGATGAAAATGATAATGAGAGAGAGAGAGAAAGATCAAATGAGAAATTAAATAAAAAAAAAAAAAGAAGAGATGATAAAAGGGAAAGTGGAAGACAGAAGTATGCAAAAAGAGTAAATGAAGACAGGTGAAGAGAACACAAAGAAAGAAAAGGGAAGATAGGATAGAAAAAATTTGTGTAAAAATGTATAATTGGGTATTAATGTATATATTTAAGCCTGTATTGGTAATAATAAACATGTTTAATAAAAAAAAAAAGAACAGGAGGAAATAAAGAAGATACAAGAAAAATATCTGAGATAGGTGCTAGCGCTGGACAGAGAAACCCTTGGGTATATAGTAAAGGAAAAATGTAAGAGAAACAAGCTGAGAGTGAAAGCAGGAAAAAGAGCCACTAAGTTTGAAGATAGAATGAATGGAAGGAAAGAATGTAAAATATTGAATAAATGTTGAAAAGAAAAAAGAATGAAAACAGAGATAAATGAGAGAGAGAAATATTGACAGAGACAAGGATGTAGATAAGCAGCAAAGAAGAGAAAAAATCAAAAAATCCAGGTACAACAGAAAATATGAGAAATGTATAACAGAGAGAATCCCGGTGTACCCAAGAAGAGAAAGTGCGAAAGAAAGAAAGATAATAGTGAGGTTCAGGTGCGGAAATGAGGAGAGAGAGAGAGAATAGGTATTGAGCGGAAAATAAAGAAAGACTGTAGGATGTGTTTTGAGGAAAGAGAGGCAATAATGTGGAATGAATGCAGTGATATGAGAGAGAGAGATAATGCGCAAAGAGAGAAAAAACTGAAAGAAAATGGAAAGAAGATAAAGTAGATGCAGGAGGTATGGTAGAAAAGGGAAATAAAGACAGGGAAGAAAACACAAAGAAAGAACAGGGATGATAGGATGAGGAAAAAGAGGCAATAATGTGGAATGAATGCAGTGATAAGAGAGAGAGAGAGAGAGATAAAGCGGAAAGAGAAGAAATACTGAAAGAAAATGGAAAGAAGATAAAGTAGATGCAGGAGGTATGGTAGAAAAAGGAAACAAAGACAGGGAAGAAAACACAAAGAAAGAACAGGGAGGTGAAAAGCGCAGTTGAAAAAATCAGTGAAAAAGATAGCCAAATGTGTGCGATAGTGTAAAAAATAGCAGAGAAAAAGTTTAGAGGTGACTATAAAATAGGGATGTTTGGTATAAAGTGTAATGTAGTATGGAGCGGAAACTTGGAGATAGAAGAAGATGATAGAGATAAAAAGAGTGCACAAAAAATATATGAGTTGGGTGTTAGAGTTAAGTAGAGAGACTCCAGGTTATATAGTGAGAGAAGAAGGAAAAAGAAAAAGCCTAAGAGCAGAGACAGAAAAGCAAGCGGTAAAGTTAAGTGCTAAAGAAAGAGTGCTAGAAAATACTAAACAGAAAGAAATACAAGAAAATTAAAAAAAAAAAGAAATGCTATTAAAAAAAGAGTTTAGTGTAAAAAAGATTGAGAGAAAAAAAACGATGCAATGGGTGAATGGAAAAATGAGAGACAGAGATAAAAACATAGAGAAACCAAAAAGAAAAGAAAAAATTAGAGAAAACAAATACAAGAAATATAAGAGATTAATTACATATAAGAGCTACCAAGCTATCTAAATAAAAAAAGTGAGAGAGAAAAAAAGAAAAATGATTGCAAAGATTTAGATGTAAGAATAAAGAGTGAAAAAACCGATTTTGAATAAAGTAAAATAAAAGAAAATGGATGTATGGAAGAGACAGAGAAACATCAGAGCACATAATGAAGAAGTAAAAAAAAAGTATGGTAGCAAGAGTAAACATAATGAAAGAAAAGAAAAGAAAAGAAAAAAAAATTATATAAATAAAAAAATTAGAAAACTAGAGGCATTAAAGGATACGGTATATAAGATCTATAGTGTGATTCCGCAGGAGAGGGAGTGTGAAGAGAAAAAGTTAGTATAAGACTCACAAGCGGAGTTAAAGAAAAGCAGGCCAGCGATGGAAATATGAACATTCTGCAACATACAACAAGTAAGCAACTAGAGAAAACAGGAAGAAAATTGTACACGTTGATTGGTGACCTCCGGGCGACGTTTGATTGTGGGAATATAGAGAAATTGCAAAAAAGCATATTAACAAAAAAATTAGATGAAGAATTAATAAAAAATATGGAAAAAAATTATGAAGAGACAAAGAACAGGGTGAAAGTAGATGAGAAAATGAGTGAATGTCTTTCTTCAACAAAAGGGTTTCTGATGAGTTCAACACTGATTGTGTTGTACATAGGGGATATAAATGAAGAAATGATTAGGTTTATAAAAAAATATATTAAAACGAAAAAACTTGAGATCAACACTGGCAAGACAAAAGTAATAAAAAATAAGAAAGCGGGAGGTAAAGAGAAGACGGATGAATAAAGAACAGATACAGATTGTAGATGAAGTAGTCATGCTATTATTTCAGTAGAAGAAACACAGAGAAAACTCATATCAAAGAAATTGCCAAGAAAGGAAATGCAGTAATATGACAAATTTAGGAAAAGACTATTATGGTTGAAAATGTGTTGATGTATAGTCGAAAACAATAAAAATAAAAAGAAAGACAGAAAATAAGAAAAGTACAGGAAAACAAAAGAGTTTTGGCAGTGAAAAGAGGAACAGCAGAATACATGGTAATAGAAGAGTGTGAACGGAAAAAATTAAGAGTAAGTCCGTGCAAAGCTTAAAAAAAGCAAATAAAAAGAAAGGATAAAACAAAATTTATTGAATATATGAGAAAAAAGATGCAGGAAACCAAACTGAAAATAGTATATTGTAAACCTAGGCGGCAAAGTGGTATTTTTCTAGGCCGAGAGAAGATATGGACAGGCGAACCAAAGGCGAGCCTGGCCACTTCTCAAGGCCTGGAAAATCACTTTGCGACCGTGGTTTACACATTATGTTTCATCCTACACAAATTACCTTATAATCGAGTATTATCTTAAAATTGGTTTGAGGTTATTACCGCCAATCGCCAATTCAAAATGTCAAACCTTGACAGATGTCAAAAATTTATGGATTATTTTACTGTCGTGATTTACACAATTTATCTTGCACAAAAGTAGTTTTTTAATAAATGTGATTTAAAATTTCAACACCGCTCATGAATAATGGGACGTTTAGAGTGTCCTTGGTGCGTGACGACTGTTCAACCGTTTATTTAGCTTTAATTTTTCTTATAACAGCGACGTCTGGCGGAGAAAATCAGATTTTTTTTTCTGGGCTAGCCGAGAAAGAACATCATTTCTTGGCTAGCCTGAAAATAATGTACTTTTTCGGCTGTCGAGAGACGAGAAAATTTCATTTTGAGTTGGTGTAGAATAAAAAAATATATTTTGAGAGAAATAGACTGAGTAATAAAAAGTAGAGAATAAAAGGTGTGTAGGGAAAAAAGTATAAATGAAAGCCAAAGAAAGAAATAAGAGAATGTGGACAAGCAAAGAGAGGGAAACTGGAAGAGACAAAATATATTTGAAAAAAAGAAACAAAAATGGATAAAAGAAATGGATTTACAATGTAGAACTAAAGCAGATAAAAATAAATATATATTAAAAAACATATATTTTTCTTTAATATACTCATAGACTAATAAATAATATATTGCATTTAAAAACAAATCCTGCGTAAGACTTGAATTGTAACTGCAAATTTATGAAAATGCGAGTTTACGGATCTTAGTTTGAATGAATTTACTTTGACTTTATTGTAAAATTTGAAAAGTGGTGCAATTGTTGCTTGCTACTTACCACTCATTATGTTCTCTCTGATGATATTAACATGCTGGTCCCTATCAGGTCGTGTATGTTCATGCCAGAAGCCAACAACATGCCCTAATTCATGAACAACAATACCAAACTTGTCACAATTCTTCCCTATACTGATCGCCTGCCCTCCATTACCCCTTCGGCCAACAAAAGAGCAGCATCCGCAGGGTCTTTCCGTAAAAATAATATAATTGGGATGTTCATCCTTATTTCGTTCTACAAATTTGACACAGGTAAAGTTCTCCCAATGTCTCATCGCTTGTTTGAATAGCGCCTTATGTCCTCCACTAAAATTCCCATCAATTTCATATGGTATCACCCCATAGTCCCAAACCCGTTCTTTACGTGCCGTAGCCGCTCTTGTAACCCTTCGATGTACCATTGAAGGACTTTTCCGTTTCATATCGAAATTTGGTACGAAATCATGCACGGGAAGTGACAAATCCTCCAGATTAGTCTTTTTTGGATGCCGTTTTCGACGTCGATTATTCACATGTCGGATTTTCAAATTATCGGCTTTATTTAAAAATTGTACATTTTTCGGATTTGGTGAACTATAATCGAGTGGCTCGTTATAGCTTCGAGGGGTTGATGATTCGGGCGGTGATTGTTTCGTTTTCTTTCTAATGAGATCAGTGAGACCCTCCTCTTCGATTTGGAGGCCTTCGAGGACTTCTTGTTTGTATTTTTCGACCTCTTCTTGAAGAATTGCGTCTTTCGATTTTGATTTGGAGATGGTTGTCGTTGCCCTTTCATCGTCCGGAAGGGCAATGTCACCCATGAAGTCGCCTGAAAAGATGTTACATAATTGTTATTAGGGGAAAGATTAGTGATTTATAATAATAATTATGCCAGGGACACAGTGTTAATGTTCCGTGACAAGCTCATTTACATTTGCATTCAGCTAGTTTTAGAGTGACCTAGTTAGGTACGTGGTGAAAAAGGGGTTCTAAACTCAATGATTTCAAAAGAATTAAAAGTGGATGATGATAAATAGAGCGGAAAAGATTAAATTGTCAAACATTAAAGAGCCTATTTCATGAAAATTTGACAATTTTTAAATTCTGTCAACAATAATCTAGGTTTTGATAATTGATAATCAGTTAATTGGAGATTTAATTTATCCCTAAATCAAATATGTATTAAAATGCAAAAAGTTATTAAAAATTGTTAAAACCAATTTAATTGTAATTAATTAATAATTTATTTTATTCAAACTGTTACTACTTAAATTGATAAATTAATAATTAACTATATAAAAATTGGATTTCTACATTTAATAGTGTTTTTAATCAGATTATGTCAGTGACTTAAAACACAATTTGTGGTTTCTGTTTTGAATTTAATTCTTAAATTGGTTTTCAAACTAATTAAAACCTTGTTATTCAAAAATTTTTATATTATTAAAAAAGTAATTTTGTCACCATTGTAATTACTTGTCAAATACTGTAATGATTTTTGAATCTATCAAAATTGCTGTGCCACCGGTTTTTTTGGGTTGAACCAAAAAAACACAATTCATCTTTTTTTTCAATGCTAGTTAATAAACACTATAAAAAAAATATGACACGGTTGTAAAAATAGTTTATTCAAATTTGCCTTTTATGTGTGGTTTGGTCAAAAATGTAGAGCCGTATTATAATTATAATCTAGAAAATTTCTTGAAAATCAATAATTACAAATTATATTGGAATTGAACTTTACTAACTGCTTCAAAAATTAAAGCCAATATGCCGAATATTGTTATAGTATTTAAGAAAACAAAAATTTGTAGTTTTTGCTTGTAATTTAGTTCTTAAATTAGTAATTGAAAATCATGAGCTTGTTTTTCAACAATTTATATTTTATTAAAAAATTATGTTCTCTAAGCGTCTAAAATTTTAGAATAAATATTGGAAACTAAAGGATTTAATAATTTTGATTTTAAACTCCAATTTTTGTGCTTAAAAAAAAACTTTTTTTTTTTGCAAAAATTTAAAAAAAAAATTTTTTTTTCTGTGATTTTGGCTTTTTTTTAATGTTGTTTTGTTATTTTTATCGATTTATTTTATTATTTTTTGTTTTCCCTTTAGTTATTTCAATTATTTTTATTTGTTCTCAAATCAAACTAATCTCACTTTTATCATCTTTTTGTCAACTCACATTGAAATTCATTTAATGTTTATATGTTGCAGTCTTTATTATCTCTCCACACATCCTACACAATCTCTTATTTTTTTCTATCAGTAATTGTTATTGTCTTTTTATAACCACATTTAAATTTTTCTCTCAGCAGATTTTTTTCTCAAAAATATTTAAGTAGTTTTTTAATTATTTTTCATACTTTTATTTAATTATAGCTAAAATTTACTATTTTGTCTTTCTTTTTTTGTCAATTTGTATTCCTTCCTCTTAGTTCTTCAATTAGTACTTTTTTATTTTTCTACTCTCTACTCTACAGTATTTCTCTACTAAATTTCTGTCTTTTTTTTTTCATTTATACTCTCCTTTTGTTTCTATGAATTATTTCTTTCCGATTTTCCAGCCTTTTCTTTTCTTTAATGTTGTTATGTAAAGATTCTACTTTTTGAACGTTATTTCTTCTGCTTTTTTAAATTTTTTTTGTCGATTTTGTTATTTTCTAATTCTGCTTTTTTTCTAACAGTGTTTTATTTTTTTACATTTTTCAGTATATTTTTTTAATTTTTTCAGATATTTTTTTTTTTAAATCTATTTTCGTTCTTTTTATGAAATGTTCGCCATCTTTTATTTTATTTGTTTTTTTTCTACTCTTTTTATCATCGTATTTTAATTTTAATATCTTGATTTTTCATCACTTTCTAAAAATCTTCGTCTATGTATTGCTTTGGTTTCTTCTGATTGGTCTCGTATTATTAAGTTTTTGTGCCATCTCTTATTTGTACCTCAATTGGCATGTAAACTAATTCTGTTTTTTTTCATACTGCAAATCTTATTATTTTTTCTCAAGCTTTCTGGTTTCCCACTTTATGATTTTTTACAATAATCTATTTTATATAATTTTTTTTGTACAGAACTTTTCAACCACTTTCTCCTATCACTGCTATACTTCTTGTTCTTTTTTATCTTCGGTTATTTCATTCTTTTTTAAGAGTTTAATTTTTTACTCATTATGTAGTTTTCTGTTTTTTTTATTTGCCTGGTGTAAATCGTTTCTATTTGTCATATTTCTCTATTTATCTCTACTCTTTTTTTTATATTTTTTTTTCATGTTTGGTCTTCTATTTGTACTCTTTTGGAATTATATCCTTTTATACTCTATATCTTTCCTAATCTAAATATGTTTCTGTCAAGCCTATTAAACACATAAAATGGTTTTATATAATTCCAAATTTATTTTTTTTTGTTTTTTTCAATATTTTGACTACTTGCCAAAATTTATTTATAAGACAGAAAAAAATTTCAAAAACTAGGTGTATGTTAGTTTGTTAATTTAGTTTTCTTTTTTTTAATAAATTTATGTTTGCTTGATCTGATCTGGCTTAGATTCTAACTAAGTGAGAATTTTTGATCATAACCGTTTTTCTCTATTTCTACTTTTATAAGTAATTTTTTTTTGTAATTTATGAATGTAATTTATAAGATTCAACATTTTTATAGAAACTAAAAATCTTAATTATAATAACTAATTTAAAATTTTTTTCACATCGAAACATTCCAAATCATTTTAAAAACATTGGTAATTCTTTTATTATTTTCATTTATTCTTCTATTATGTCTAGAAATAGCTTATTTTGTTCTGCTTTTTCGTGTATTTATATCTTTATTTCTTTCTTATTTTTTTCTTAAATTATTGTACTATACTGTATCTTTTCTTTCATAATTCTTTCTTCTCCCCTTTTAATTTTTTCTTTTTCTTGCTCTTTTGTTTTTTTTTTTTAGTATTTGGCACTATTATATCATCTATTTTTTCTCTGGTTTTGTCTTTATATTCAGCATCTTGTCTAAAGGTTTCTATCTTTATTTTTTTTTACTATATAACCTAGTGGTTGTTTATTCAACACATTTTGCATTTTTTCTTTCTATTTTAATATTTCTGCTTTATTAGTTATTAAGTTTTTTATCAAACAACTAACTCTCTTTTTAAAGTTCATTTATACTTCATTCTCAATCTTTCTAAGCCTTTATCACAACTCATTCCTCCTAAGCTATCTTTCAATTTGTGATTGAATCTATGTTTCAATTTGTTTCTTATCTGTTCCCCCAGCTTTCTTTTTTTTAATGTTTTACCTAAAGACTCATTCTTCCACGTTATTTTTTCTATGGTATTTTTTATTTTTGTTCATTCTTGTCAAGTTTTTTCTTTTTCAACCATTCTTCTCTCCTAACAATGTTTTTAAATATTCTTTTTTTTTTCGTCACTTTTGCAATTTTTCTAATGATTTTATTGTCATCTTTCCTAATTTATTAATCCTATATAGGTAATTTTCTTTGTTTTCATTCTTTCTTGATTTCTTTGTTCAATATAATTTGTTGTTCTTTTCAGGTATTTTATTTTTCACAATTTTTTTCTAGTCAAACGCAAATCATTCTTATTTGCAACTTTTTCTTTCGTCAACCAGCTTTTTCTCACATTTTTTGCTCATTTGTGTATTATCTCTATTATCATTACTTACAGTCTACCTAAACATTTTTATTTTTTGTATCAATCCGTATTTGTTATTTTCTTATTTATTCCAAAATGACCTTCTCTCTTTAGTATTTTTTTTCAATATTTTAGTAGTTTTTTTGCTATTATCATTTATACTTTTATTGTGTCTAGAATTTGCTATATTTGCTCTGTTTTGATTTTTTTGTCTATTTATATCATTCTTTTATTTTTCAAATCTCTACTCTACTGCATTTTTTCCCTTTATTTTATTTTTTGCATTATTTTTGTATTAATAGTTATCATGCAATTATTTATATTTTTTTTGTCTTGTTACTTTACTGTTTGTTAACTGGGTCTATCCTTATTTCCTGTATTTTTTCTTCTTCTTTTACTACGTATCGTAGTAGTTCTTTATTCAACCCTAAATTCTCCTTGCATATTTTTTCTAATTCACTTCTTTTTTTCCACTTTGATCCTTTTGCTTTATACATGATCAACTTTTTTTTATCAAGTAACTTTCTTTTTATAGTTTTCTTTTACCTTATTTACAATTTCTTTCAACCTTTCTATTAACTTAATCGTCCAAATCATCTATGTTTTATTTTGTATCCCATCTGTTCCTCTAACTTTATCTTTTTATTTAATGTTCTCATGTAAAAACCCATTCTCTCTCACGTTATTTCTTCATTATATTTTGTGGCTTTTTCAGGTATTTTTTTTAGTTGTAATTTTATCTCTTTTTCACACTGCTTGCAATTTTTATTTTAATCACAAGTTCTTACACGTTCTGTTTTTGCGTATTGCTTCCAGCTTTTTGTTGTTATGTGAAGACTTATTATGGATACGTTAGTTTTTATGATCAAAGTTTTTATTTTTATTTTTCTTTTCGAGTTTTTGCTTTTTCAATCATTCATCTCTTTAAACCATTTCTAAAATACAGTTTTATTTTGCCATTTTAATAATGTTTCTAACTTTTTTATTCTTTTGTTTTTTTTTTTATTTATATAATCTTATATATCTTTCTTTGCTTTATATATTATATATAAGTTTATATATTTTTTTGATTTTTTTAATTTTTTTTTTACAATTTTTAATATGTATATTTTTATCCTACACCAACTCAAAATAAAATTTTCTCGTCTCTCGACAGCTGAGAAAGTAGATTATTTCCAGGCTAGCCAAAAAAAAAAAATCTGATTTTCTCCGCCAGGCGTCGCTGATATAAGAAAAATGAAATCTATATAGACGGATGGCACCAAGGACACTCTAAGCGTCTCACTATTTATGAGGGGTTTTGAAATTTTGAATCACATTTACTGTTTATGAACGTCAATCTTATTTTAAAAAACCACTTTTGTGCAAAATAAATTGTGTAAATCACGACAGTAAAGTAATCCATGAATTTTTGACATCCGTCAAAGTTTGACATTTCGAATTGGCGATTGGCGGGATTGGCGAGAAGCTATCTATACTATTTTTGCTCTTTTCAGATTTTCTTGTTTGCAATCTTTAATCTATTATTTGCTTTTGTCCTGTCTATCCAATTTTACTATATATCATTTTTTTAGTTTTTTTCTAATTCTTTTATTATTTTCTAAAACTTGTCTCCTATGTATTTCTTTTACCCAACTTTCTTGCTAAGTATTGTTTTGGTCTATTTTTGTGTTTGTTTATTTGGTTTTATGTTCCATCTTTTATTAGCATGTGATCTGATTCTATATTCTTTCCTACTTCCATCATTTATTAATTTTTTTCTTCGATTTTTTTTTACCATTTAATAATCTATTACAGTAATCTATTCTGTATCACTTTTTCTGCACCCTGTTGTTCTGTTTAAAACTTCCTAACTATTTTCCCTGGTGATTTATATTCTTATTATTTTTACCTTTTGCTATTGTATTCGTTTTTAAAAAGTTTTTTTTTAATTTTTTTTCTTGTGCTTGTTCATTCTTCTGGTGTAAATTGTTTTAATTTGGCATATTTCTTTATTGACGTTTACTCCTCTTTCCAATCTTTCTTCTTGTTTTTTACTTATTTACTTTTTTTCTAATTATTAGAAATAACTCAAAAAAATTGTATTTATCGTTAATCAATTTTTTATTTAAAAGCACCAGCTATTAAATAAAAAAAATTATGCAACTCAGTTTACCTACGAAAAAATTCTGAAGTAAAACACATAATTTAAATTCAGAACTTTTTTTTTAAATCGGCTAAAAATAAAAAAAAATGTTACAAAATGTCATATTTAAAAGTTTTTTCAATAATAATTAAACTTGTACAATTTTTTGAAGATGTCTAAGTAGAAAAAACATTTGAAGCTATAAGATTTATTAACTTTTGATTTTGGAAACTAATTAGGCTCCAATATTTTTATGTACAAAATTAGTTTAACTTTTAGTAATTTTATCATTTTTTTTAAATGTTTTGTTATTTTCCACTGCTTTCTTTTTTTTTTCTAATTTTCATTTGTAAGTTTTTCTTTTGTCAGCTTGCTCTTTTTCTCTCACACAGCATTTGCTTATTTGCTGTTTTGTTTCTATTATTTTTCTACACATTTTACATTTTACACATTCTTTCATTTTTCTTCCTCAGTACTTGTTATCATTTTTGGTATTTATTTTACTATTATATGTTATACTTCCAATATGTCTAGAATTTGCTATTTTTGCTCCGAATTTACAATATTAGGAAAAAAATGAGAATGAGCACGGTAACTCGACGTGTGAACCCCGCTAGATGCAAAACTTATTCTGGTTGATTGACTGACTGACTTATTTCAATGATTTTGAGCCGTGTAAGCCTTTCTTTTTCAAATAGTAGATAAATAAATCAAAAATTACTATATTGCTAACTTATGACATAGGATAAGAAAAAAAAAACAAAATACGTTAAATGTTGAAAACACAACGTAAAATCAAGAAAAACTTCTAATTTTCCAAAGCGTTATTTCTAACATAAAATGAAGAAATATAGAGCTCTCCGAACCTATTCATGGTAGAAGTAAATCTTCTAAATTGTTCAATTTGCGAAAAAATTAACATCTTTCGGAAACATTTTTGAAAAACTATCTTTTAATTTGTTACTGGTTTTAATCTTCAGTTGTCAATGACAAAAAAACGCATTATTGAAAATAACACAAAAAGTACAATTAAGATCTTGATCAAATTTATATGAGACTACAAGCACCAGCTTTCAAACAAACAAAAAATTATCAAAATTGTTTTTTTTTTAAAGTCGGTTAAGAACATGTTTTGACAAAAGTTCATCTAAAATTTTAAGCCGATCGCAATAAAAATCTTTTCATAATTTTGCTTGAGAATATGTTTTTTTTAGTATTATTATTTACAATAATTCTGAGAAAAAACTTTTTGAGACAAGCGTCTTTTGAACGTTTTTTTTGATAAACGTTATCTCAAATTGTGCTTAAAACTCATACAATAAACGATGAAATAAATTGAAAGAGTTATATTTGGTTTCCGGCTTTTTTTTAAATTTTATTTTATTAAATTGGCGCTAAAAATAGAAACCTAGTTCCGCCTAATAAAAAGTTAAAAAATACACTCACAGACAAAACATTTAAAATGTTGGTTTTTAAACCTCTTAGTCAAACGAAAATCTAAATAATTTAATTTATTTGACAAGAATCTACATTGCGTACTGGAGTTGTTTTAGTATAACCTAATACGTTATTACATTTAAATTTTGGCCAATCAAAGTGCTTTTTGCTACAAATGAACGTATGAACTGAGCAAAATTTGTTGATTTTATAATAGAAAAATAGTGAAGTACTCTAAAATTAACAAAAAAAAGACAATCCACCAGGTCTTGTGTGATGTGAATTTTTAAGTGCTGTGAGAAAAAGTAATTTTTTTTTTAAATATTGTTTGAAATAAGTTTAAAAAAAATATATTATTTCTACATAATATAAAAAGTGATATTTTTAAATAAATCAATTATTTTTTAAGTCAAAAAAGTAATTAAAAAAAGGTTTTTTTAAACACGTTTAAAAAAATATTATAAAAATTTTTGCAACTTTTTCTTTCAGGCTGTAAAAGCTACATTGTAACAATAACTTTTTTAGTTTTCTCAACGTTTAAAAAATTATAAAAACAAATTTTTAAGAAAAGATTAAAATAAACAATTTAAAAGTAATGAAAAACAGTTTTTAACGGGAGAATTGGGGAAAGAAGAGCGAGAAACTGGGAGGAAGAACAAGAAGATGGGAAAAGGAAAACTAAAGACAAAAAAGAAAATGTGGAAGGAAAAAAGTTGATGGAATGGTTAAAAGAAAAGGAATGGGAGATACTGAATGGTAATAAACAAGGGGATGAAGAAGGAGAGTGGACGTATGTAGACAGTAGGGAGGAGTCGGTGATAGACTACGGAATAACAAATGAAGAGGCGTGGGAAAAAGTAGAGAACTTTAAAATAGAGGACAGGATAGAGTCAGACCACCTTCCAATAGAAATAAGCCTAGAAGGCAGAAATAGCCAAACAGAAGAAAAAAAGAAGACAAAAGTAGAGCAGAAGAAGGTAATAATTAAAGTGTGGAACGAGCAAGGCGTGAAAGAATACAGGAAAAAGCTGAAAAACGTCAAATTCGAAGGGCAAGAGATAGAGAAGATGGAAGTGGAGATAAAGGAAATACTAGAAAAGGCAACGACAACAACAGAAGTAAGCAGTAAAAGAAAAAAAGCAAAAAAGAGAAATGAATGGTGGAATAAAGAAAGCTACCAGCTAAAGTAAAAAGCCACAAAAGCCCTCAGGGAATTCAAAAGAAAGCAAGTAAATTAAAGAGTCTTCTTAGAAGCAAAAAGAAAATATAGAAAAAGATGTATAGAAAATAAGAGACAGAAAAGAGAAGAAGAAGATAAAGAAATAAAAGCTATTAAAGCAGAAAAAGAGGTGTGGAAGTACATAAACAGAGAAAGATTAAGAAAAGAAGCGGCGAGTAAAAAGATAACAATAAAGGAATGGGAAGAGTTTTTCAAAGAACTGCTGGAAGGAGAAAGAGAAGTAGATATAGAAAACCCAGCGATGCAAACGGACCAGATAGCACCATTAGGAACAGAAATTACACGGGAGGAGGTAGAGAGACAGATAAAGAAGCTGAAGAAGAAGAAGGCACCGGGGAGGGATGGAATACAGAAGGAACACTGGATGTATGGGACGAAATATGTGATAGACAGATTGGTAGAGGTTGTGAATGGAGTGTGGAGAGGAGAGGGACTCCCGACAGGTTGAAGAGAAGGCATAATCTGCTCTATACACAAAAAAGGAGATAAAAATAGAGTAGAAAACTACAGAGGAATAACTCTCCTTAACACAGGGTATAAATTGTATGCGTCAGTACTGGATGAAAGGCGGAGAAAAGAGATAGAGGAAAAGAAGGCAATACCAGACAACCAAGCGGGATTTAGAGAAGGAAGGGGTACTATGGATAATGTATACATCCTGGACCACTTAGCGAATAACGAGATGAAAAAGAAAAGAGGAAGGCTGTATACACTTTTCATAGATTTTAGAGCAGCGTTTGATAAGGTCGATAGAAAGAAAATGTGTGAGAGTATGAGAAAAAGAGGAGTAAGCGAGTGGCTGGTGAGAAACGTAGAAGAGATCTATGTAAAAACAAAAAGCAAAGTGAGAGCAAGGGAGAAAAAGAGTGAGTGGTTTGTAACGTTAAAAGGGATGAGACAAGGGTGTCCTCTCAGCCCCTTGTTGTTTACAACCTACATGGCGGATATGGAAGAAATGTTTAGAAAGGCGCAAGCTGGGGGATGTGATTGGAAGAGAAAAAGTGTGGAGTCTAGCGTTTGCAGATGATGTGGTATTAATAGCGAAAAGCGAAAGGGAGATGGGAGAATCGATGACGAACCTAAAAAAGTATGTGAGGAAAAAAAAGCTAGAAGTGAATGTAAACAAAACAAAGATGCTGGTGTTCAACAAAAAGAAGAGGAAGGAAGAAGAGAAAGATTGGGAATGGGAGGGAGAGAAAATAGAGTTCAAGTATTTAGGGTATACGTTTAATAAAAGAGCTACGAACAAAGCGCATGTCAGAGAGTTGGCAAGGAAAGCAAACAAGATAGTGGGATGTGTATGGGAAATAAGAGAGAGGAAATTTTAAAAGAAGAATAATGATGTTTGAGAGCTTGGTAGAGAGCATATTGATGTATGAGGCAGAAATTTGGGGGTGGAAAGAACAAGAGGAAATAGAGAGAGTTTAAGAGAAGTATTTGAGGTAGGTCCTAGGGGTGGACAGAGAAACCCCTGGGTATATAGTAAGAGAAGAATGCAAGAGAAACAAGCTGAGAGTGAAAGCGGGGAAAAGAGCGACTAAGTTTGAGGATAGAATAAATGGAAGGCAAGAATGTAGAATATTGAACGAATGTTGGAGAAAAAAAAATTTGAAAATAAACTAGAGAGAAAAATATTACAGAAGAAATGGGTATGCAAGTAAAGAAGTGGAAAGATTAAGAACAGAAGGCAAGTGGATGAACGCAGAAACGAGCGAAAGAGACAGGGATGTAGATAAGCAAGAAAGAAGGGAAAAAATCAAAGAGTCCAGGTACAACAGGAATTATGAGAAATGTATGACAGAGGAGATCCCGGTGTACCAGGGAAGAGAAAGTGCGAAAGAGAAGAAAATAATGGCGAGGTTTAGGTGCAGAAATGAGGAGAGAGAGAATAGGTATTGGATGGAGAAGGAAGAGAGACTGTGCAGAATCTGTTATGAGGAAAGAGAGACAACAGAGCATATGTGGAATGAATGCAGTGAGATGAGGGAGAGAGAAAGAGCAGAAAGAAAAGAAATACTGAAAGAAAACGGAGTGGAGATAAAGTGGATGAAAGAAGTATGGGAGAAAAAGGAAATTGAAGGACAAAGGAAGAACAGGGAGGGTAGAATAGAAAATGAAATAAAATGAATTGTAGATAGAATATTTAAGCCGGTATAGGCAACAATAAATCTTATTAGTAGTAGAAAAACAGTTTTTATCTTTGATAAAATGTCAAATGTTCAAATTTTTTTAAACAATGAAAAATTGTAGAATATTAGAAATAAGAAAAAAACCTTTGTCAAATATAGTTATTTCACCAAAAAAAAACAAAATTCATAATTTTTAACTTTAAAAAATTACTATTTTTACATAATTTTCAAAAATTTACAAAACATCGAAAGTATGTATATATAATATATATAAAGTCTTACCGAAAGTATAGCCTATTTGAAGCCTAAGGGAAAAAACTCACAATTTTGTCCGAAACAATGAAACACATTTTATCTTCTTGTTTAGTGCAGATTGAAAAAATTATTATAATAGACAAGACGTGATTGCAAAAATAGTTCATTCAATCTTGGTCTTCTAAACTCAATTCAGTAAAAAATGTTGAACCGGCCTATAAAATAATGCTCTCCAATTTTTATTAGAAAATAATAATTACAAATTATATTGGGATTAAATTTTATACTAATTGCTATAGAAATTGAAGGGAAAAAACTGAATATTGATATAGTATTTAAAAAAAACTAAAACAATTATTATAAAAATTGCTGATCCAAGTTTTGTAAAATTATTCGTACTTTTAATACAAAAATGACCAAAACTTTACCTTCAGCTATTTTAAATATAGGTGTTGTACCCATATCATGAATAAATATCTCAAAATTTTAGATTTGGATATATAAATCTTTGCGAAAGTACAGAAAGTAGCGTTATTATGTTCATGTCATAGTGTTTAAATGTTCTAAAAAAATAAATCTAACAATTCAAATAATATATCTGCCGATGAGTGTGAAGATAGTATTCCATTTAATTTAAAACACAATTTGTATAATTAAATTCTTAAATTCGTTTCTAAACTAGTTGATAGTTTGTTTTATAATGTCATTGTCATTACTTTACAGAAAATAATTTTTGAGTCCAGCAAAATTACTGTTTTTCTGAGAACAGAGAGTTGATCATAATTACAGGTGTTTTTTTTTAAATTTGGCGTCATAGTAAGCCATGCCTATCAGTTTGTGTGAACTAACAATAATTTTTGAAACAATAGCTTCAAATGTCAAAATAATTAGTGAATTGCGATATTTAATTCATTCAAGCATGTTTTCCAGAATTTCGACATAAATTGTTAACATAATGTAACCCTTTTCATCATAATGTAACCCATTGTATTCAACTCTTTCGTAAAACTGACTCGTGTGATCGTACAAAAGTAGTGGTCTCTCTAAAAAGAAAACTGACGAAATTATCGAAAATGTACAGCAAATAATGGAAGAAGCGCCACAAACATCTCTTCGTGGAGTTTCACAACCAGTTCAATTATCAACCAGCACTTGCCACAAAAGATATTTATTTGTATTCCTATCGTCTGCAAGCAGTACTTCAACATCTTCCTATTAATTATCTTGTAAGTGTCCAATACAGTTGCTGATTTATTAACAATTTTAATGAAAATATTTTAAACTTAAGTTTCTTATCGGATGAGGCCTGGTTTCATTTAGACGGTTATGTAAACTTATAAAATTATGTTAATGTGGAGTTCAGAAAAACCTCATTTTATAGAAGAGGTTCAAATTTAAAAAAAAATTTACAGCCATTCTTTGCACAGTTTTATGACAATGCAATTGTAAACGTGTACTTTCAGCAAGACGGTGCCACTCCACATACCACTTACAAGACCTTGTATATGATACAAGAATTTTATGATTGTCAAGATATCAGCCATAACTTACCTAAACTGATAAAATTAATAATAATCCTTAAATGCCCTTGAAGCCGATGGGCAACATTTGGTTTATTTGTTATAAGCCTTATTTCCTCATTGAAGTTTTTTTTTATTGTTACATTACTAAAAGTGTTTTCCAATGTTTTTAATTTAATATCATTAACGTGTTAAATATACGCCTAGATTTAAAAACCTCTTTTTCTAAAATTGGTTAAAAAAGAAAAAAATAGTAGCAAAATTCAGATGCAAAAAAAAACATTTTTCAAAAAAAAGGGCAAAAAAACTTTGCCAAAAATATAGCAAAAAAATAAAACAAATAAAAAACATAAAAAAAATTGAAACCAGTTACAAAAAAAAAATTATTATTTGTAGAAAAAAAATGTAATCCAACATTTTTTTATAAAAACATATAAAAGTCATTCGCGGTTGGTTTTATGCCTAACTTAACAAATTAGTTTAAAGTAACGTCAAACGTCAATTTTGTGCAATGTTGTCAGATTGACTGTTTGGCTTAAAATCTAATAAAAAAGTACATACCAAATGTAAACTATTTCAATTTAGATAATCAATCAATTAATTAATAAATCTTCAAAAGAGTATAATAACAATTAAGTTTATAAGGATTGATTTGACGCATAAGTCCTAGAGTGTACAAGCTGCCGGCCAAATTCCTATAAGACACCTCTTTTATAAAAAAGAGTGTTCTTTAGACTTGTTTTTTAAATTTGCGCTTTTTTCTTTACATTATAAAAAAATTAATTCTTAAGTTAGGTAATAATTTTTTTGACAGTTATGTACCTATACCAACCTTTAAAAACAAATCTATAAGAGCACTAGCGCTTTTATAAATATTTATAAAATATGTACTCCAAATTGAAAACATTAATATGATGAACGTATTAACGACTCAAATTCAGAAAATAGTAATTCCATCAAATTTCAAAGTGCCTTAAGATTTGAAAAATTATGGCAAGTTTTGTTTTGCTAGTTGCTTAGTTCAATAACATTCACTTTATTTTGGATTGAAGCGTGAAATTTTCAAATTGCTACAACATGGGTCATCTTTTTGACAACCTACGCCGTTTCTGATGGCACACCATGACCCAAAACCACCAAGTTAAAATATTATAAAAATTATCCTAATATATTTGATTTTTTCCCACTTAGTCCCAAATTGAACAAAACGTCTAATGCATTACCGATTGGCAAGAGCAACGTTGGAAAGTGCAGCCAGCATTAAAATTAAAAACGTCACTAAAGGAAATGTATTGCTTATGTGAATTTACACACATTTTTGGTTTTGTTGTTGGCAACATAATTTACCAAGTCTGACCTCACATAAAACAAGAAAACGCAAAAATAGCATATTATTATGTTAAAAGTAAAATCAAAACAAAGATTTATCTTAAAAAGTCTAAAATTGCGAATTTCATTGCGGTTCCAAATTTTTGTAATATTATAAAACTTTAATACGAAAAAGGCTGACTATATGCTGCTTTCTATTGCTATATGTATAAAAAAAAAATAAGCTTGGAGAATAAACAGAAATATAAATGTCAAATAACAATAAAAGCAAAGAAAAAACTGAAGAGAGATAATGTACAATAGAAAGAGATGGATAACAGAAACAATTTATAGTAAGCCTACATTGCAATTAAATTAATAGCTAAAATAAAAAAAAAACGTTGCTGCTAAGAAACAATTTGATAATAAGAAAAAGCAAAAAAAAAAACTAAATGGTTCTAAGTGAGAGCAAAACAGTATTAAAAATAAAAGTAAAAAAAATAATTATACAAATAATAAGCAAAAATAATAATAATAAACTAATAATATGTCTAAGTTGCAAAATTATTTTTATCAATAGATATAGTGTTTAAAAAACTGAAACTGCATATTTTACAGATATTGCTGTTCCAAATTCTTATAATATTATTAATACTTTCAATACAAAAATTGCTAAATAATCGCTGCATTGGTTGAATTGAATATTGCCATTCAGCATCAACTCGATTCGGAGATTTGTAGACATTTCTGGCTCTTGCTATGTCTCTATCTGATGTACCCTGATGCTTTTCAATTATTTGTATTCTTTACAAAATCTTATTCCTTTTTGTTGTAAATCGGGGTCTTCTTCTTCCTTTCTTATCCGTAGGTACTCGATCTTTCTCATATTTCTCTACAGTCCTCATTTGTCATATTCTTCTTTAATTGGCGACAAGTACATTGCTCGTCAGCGTAAAATAGCGTTGTTGAACAGCATTCATCTATTTCTATTCCCATATGTGAGCACTTTCTTCTACAGTTTTTTAAAGCTTCTTGAATGTAAATTTTAAATAAAGTTGGCAATAAACAGCCACCTTGTTTCGCGTCTTTTGTTACTCTAAATCGTTTTAAACTTTGCTTTATTATCTACCATTTTGCAAAATTAAAAATCGGCCAGAAACAGCGATTTCCCAGCCTAGTACTAACAAAAATGACGTTTGCTAGAAGCTGAGCATTAATTCATAATTTTCCAAATGTCAGAGTTTTGCAGCTTTGCCATAAAAAAGCAATCCAAACCAGGTATTGCAAAAACGAACAAATAAAACCCGTTAGTAAACAATTTTTGAAGTTTATCTTTATGCAGATGTAATCACGCAATATCAATTGTTTTTTAGGTTAGGTGTAGCATGTGAAAATGTTTAATTTAAAAAATTATTTAATATTGTTAACATAAAAAATTGGGTAGATTACACGTCTAGAAAGTGTTTAGCAAGTGCTGGTGCTGCTACGCCTTGGCTTAACGCCGCGGCTTTGCAATGTCAGTCTCACTAGCAAAATATCATTTTTTGGAATAGTGATCCAAACAACAGTTGTATCACTAATCCAAAAAATAGTTACTATTCTTAGCTTGACAGCGCTTTGTGGGTTTTTAAACTGCACGAGTGCATTTTTTACCAAGACCGATCTTCGCCAAAGTTTCCATTCAAGAACACAGTATCGTATGCCTTTTTGAGGTCTATGAATAGACCTCAAAAAGGTGTAGACTAATTTTAAGCTTTCGTTTTTTCTATTCTTTTTGTTGCAAGGTAAATGTGCTATCTACGCAACATTTTCTTGTTCAAAAACCGCTTTGTTCTTCTAATTCTTTTCTTCAGAATTCTACCACATTGAAGAACCTACACTTAAACCCGCATTCTTTTCTTGTATATGGGGCTAATATATCCTAAATTTCAATGTAATAGAATCTCTTTTCCTTTTATTAGGTAATTATTAAACATTTTTTTTAGTAGTAATAAGATTTATTGTTGCCTATACCGGCTTAAATATTCTACCTACAATTCATTTTATTTCATTTTCTATTCTACCCTCCCTGTTCTTCCTTTGTCCTTCAATTTTCTTTTTCTCCCATACTTCTTTCATCCACTTTATCTCCACTCCGTTTCCTTTCAGTATTTCTTTTCTTTCTACTCTTTCTCTCTCTCTCATCTCACTGCATTCATTCCACATGTGCTCTATTGTCTCTCTTTCCTCATAACAGATTCTGCACAGTCTCTCTTCCTTTTCCATCCAATACCTATTCTCTCTCTCCTCATTTCCGCACCTGAACCTCGCCATTATTTTCCTCTCTTTTGCACTTTCTCTTCCCAGGTACACCGGAATCTCCTCTGTCATACATTTCTCATAATTCCTGTTGTACCTGGATTCTTTAATTTTTTCTCTTCTTTCTTGCTTGTCTACATCCCTGTCTCTTTCACTCGTTTCTGCGTTCATTCACTTGTCTTCTGTTCTTAATCTTTCCACTTCTTTACTTGCATACCCATTTCTTCTGTAATATTATTCTCTCTCGTTTATCTCCAAATTTTTTTTTCTCTCCAACATTCGTTCAATATTTTACATTCTTGCCTTCTATTCATTCTGTCCTCAAACTTAGTCGCTCTTTTCCCCGATTTCACTCTCAGCTTGTTTCTCTTACATTCTTCTCTTACTATATACCCAGGGGTTTCTCTGTCCACCCCTAGGACCCACCTCAAATACTTCTCTTGTACTCTCTCTATTTCCTCTTGTTCTTTCCATCCCCAAATTTCTGCCCCATACATCAATGCGCTCTCTACTAAGCTCTCAAACATCATTATTCTCTTTTTAATCCCCTCCCCACTTCCTCTCTCCTATTCCCCATACACATCCCACTATCTTGTTTGCTTTCCTTGCCAACTCTCTGACACGCGCTTTGTTCGTAGCTCTTTCAACGTATACCCTAAATACTTGAACTCTTTTACTCTCTCTATTTTCTCTCCCTCCCATTCTCAATCATTCTTTTCTTCTTTCCTCTTCTTTTTGTTGAACACCAGCATCTTTGTTTTATTAACATTCACTTCTAGCTTTTTTTTCCTCACATACTTTTTTAGGTTCGTCATCATTTCACCCATCTCCCTTTCGCTTTTTGCTATTAATACCACATCATCTGCAAACGCTAGACTCCACACTTTTTCTCTTCCAATCACACATCCCCCAGCTTACGCCTTTCTAAACATTTCTTCCATATCCGCCATGTAGGTTGTAAACAACAAGGGGCTAAGGGGACACCCTTGTCCCACCCCTTTTGACGTTACAAACCACTCACTCTCTTTCTCCTCTGCTTTAACTTTGTTTTTTGTTTTTACATAGATCTCTTTTACCTTTCTCACCAGCCACTCGCTTACTCCTCTTTTTCTCATACTCTCACACATTTTCTTTCTATAGACCTTATCAAACGCTGCTCTAAAATCTATGAATAGTGTATACAGCCCCCCTCCCTTTTTTTTCATCTCGCTATTCGCTAGGTGGTCTAGGATGTATACATTATTCATAGTTCTCCTTCCTTCTCTAAATCACGCTTGGTTGTCTGGTATTGCCTTCTTTTCCTCTATCTCTTTTCTCAGCCTTTCATTTAGTACTGACGCATACAATTTATACCCTGTGTTAAGGAGAGTTATTCCTCTGTAGTTTTCTACTCTATTTTTATCTCCTTTTTTGTGGATATGGCAGATTATGCTTTCTCTCCAACCTGTCGGGAATCTCTCTCCTCTCCACACTCCATTCATAACCTCTACCAATCTGTCTATCACGCCTTTCGTCTCATACATCCAGTGTTCATTCTGTATTCCATCCCTCCCCGGTGCCTTCTTCTTCTTCAGCTTCTTTATCTGTCTCTCTACCTCCTCCCGTGTAATTTCTGTTCTTAATGGTGCTGTCTGGTTTGCATCGCTGGATTTTCTATATCTACTTCTCTTTCTCCTTCCAGCAGTTCTTTAAAAAACTCTTCCCATTCCTTTATTGTTATCTCTTCACTCGCCGCTTCTTTTCTTAATCTTTCTATGTTTATGTACTTCCACACCTCTCTTTCTGTTTTAATACCTTTTATTTCTTTATCTTCTTCTTCTCTTTTCTGTCTCTTATTTTCTATACATCTTTATCTATATATTTTTTTTTGCTTCTAAGAAGACTCTTCTATTTACTTGTTTTCTTTTAAATTCCCTTAGCGCTTTTGTGGCTTTTTTCTTTAGCTAGTAGCATTCTTTATCCCACCATTCATTTCTCTTTTTTGCTTTTTTTCTTTTACTGCTTACTTCTGTTGTTGTCGATGCCTTTTCTAGTATTTCTTTTAATTCCACTTCCATCTTCACGCCTTGCTCGTTCCACACTTTAATTATTACCTTCTTCTGCTCTACTTTTGTCTTCTTTTTTTCTTCTGTTTGGCTATTTCTGCCTTCTAGGCTTATTTCTATTGGAAGGTGGTATGACTCTATTCTGTCCCCTATTTTAAAGTTCTCTACTTTTCCCCACGCCTCTTCATTTGTTATTCCGTAGTCTATCACCGACTCTTCCCTACTGTCTACATACGTCCACTCTCCTTCTTCATCCCCTTGTTTATTACCATTCAGTATCTCCCATCCCTTTTCTTATAACCATTCCATCAACTTTTTTTTTTCCACATTTTCTTTTTTGTCTTTGGTTTTCTTTTTTCCATCTCCTTTTTCTTCCTCCCAGTTTCTCGCTCCTCTTTCCCCAATTCTCTCGTTAAAATCTCCTCCCATAAGTATGCATTCTTCTGTGTTTTTTTTCACTGTTTCATCTATGTTTTTTATTGTCTTTTTCATCTCTCTGCTGTATATCGTCATTATTTTCCACCATCGATTGTTTATTTCGATATTTCTCTCAATGAGACCCTCTATTTCTTTTTTCTCCTGGTTTTTTTCTCTTATTCTTTTTCTCACTCCCGTGACTATCCCTCCTGCTGCCCTTCCTTTTTTTTTTCTTTCTTTGCCCCTTGACACTCCCAATTAAATTCTGCTGGTAGCCTTCTCTTTATTTTTTCCCAGCTTTTTTCTTCTAAATCTAAATCTAAAACTGTCTCTTCTAAACTGTCAGATGTAAACCCAGTCAAGATAGGAGTTCCTCAAGGCTCCATTTTGGGTCCACTTCTTTTTTTAATATTTATTAACGATCTCCCAAATAATATTGGAGCTACTAAATCCACAATTTTTGCAGATGATACTACATTAATAAATTCTGCAAATAACACCATAGCTCTTGATACGCTAGAAAAATCATCTGTTCAATCAGTTAAAAACTGGCTAGCGGCTAATAAACTAGTAATGAATGAGGACAAAATCCAAAAAATTACTTTCTCTTTAAAGGCAACTTCGCTAAATACCGAATCTGTAAAATGTCTTGGATTTATGATTGACAGCAAAGTCACATGGCATTCGCATATAGAGTACCTTGCTCACAAACTAAGCTCAGTAAATTTTTGAAATTAGAAAACTTTCATATTTTTGTTCCATGGAGACCGTTTTAGCCTTTTACTTTTCAAACCTCTATAGTCTTATTAACTATGGTGTTATACTCTGGGGCAACTCAAACCAAGCAACCAGAATTTTTATTCTCCAAAAAAAAGTTATACGCACCATGCTAAAAATTCATAACCAACAAACATCTTGTAGACCTCTGTTTAAAAAATTGAAAATTCTGCCGCTTCCGTGCGTGTATATTTTAAATATATTACTACATGCCCACAAAAATCAAAACATTTTTCTTAAAAATTGTAACATACATAACTATAACACCAGAAAAAATACTACGCTAGTAATTCCATATCATCGTTTAAGTAAGACGCAGCAGTCAGTGAATTATATGTGTGCCAAATTGTTCAATCTTTTACCACCAGAAGTGCAAAGCCTTCGTTTTAACTTCTTTAAACGTGTTATCAAAAGATTCCTACAGCGAAACTGTTTCTACTCACTTGATGAATACTTCTCGTCTGACACTGTCCGTCATTTGTTTGATGGGTAATGTGATTTTATTGTCATTCACGTATTTGTATGTGTTCTATCAGTGTGTTTTTATTATTATTTCACATTCTTTCTTTTTGTGTTTCAAATCTTAACTTGTATATTGACGAACCAAAGTGAAATGTATCAATTTGTACTTTTGCAAAGCAATAAATTATTATTATTATTATTATTATTATCCATGTTTTTACTAAACCTACTATGTCAAAAAGTTTTACATAATCCCAGAAATGGTCTTCTTTTTTTGCTAATTCCGCTACATTCCAAAATAGTATCTTTTTTTTACCGTTGCTTATATCTTTATTTGTTTCATTAGTCTTCTCAGTTTTCATTGTACATTTGCCTGTGTCTTCTTCAATGTTTCTTTTAGCTCTCCCTTTTCCCCCTAAAAAACCTGCAGTTTCAGGTCTTTCTCATTCCATTTGAATGTTTTTTCCTTTACAAATATCTTTCCATATCCAACCATTGCTTTTATTCCCTGTCCTCTCTTTTCTTTTGCAATTTCTCCTAATTTTTTCTGGACCTCTCTCTCCCTCTTTGTTAAATCATCATCTATGTAAATGTTTTTAGTTGTTTCTTCTTTTCTTAACTCTTTTTTATTTTTCATAATTTTTTTTTTCGCTTCCCAGTCTTGGAGTTCTACTAGTAATTTTTTCTTCCCAATTTTGTGCCACTCTTTTATTCCCGTTTTTACCACTTTTTTTATTTCTTTTTCAATGTCTTCTTTTCCTTTTTCCTATTTTTCTTATTTGTTATTTTCGTTTTTTTTCTAAAGTTTCTATCCTCTCTAGCATTGTACCCTTTTCTTCCTCCCATTTCTTCTCTTTCTTTTTAAACATATTTTATATCTCTTCTATTTCCTTTCTAACTTCTCTGTTCTCTTGCCTTAACAATTTGATCTCTTCTATCAATTGATCTAATTTCTTTATCACTAGTTCCAACTCTGTCATTTCTGCCTCTCCTCTGTTTTTTCTTTCTTTTGGACATCTTAGTACTTTTTTGCTAATCGCAAAGACTTCTGTTTCCTCTAGCATTTCTTCTTCTTCTTTCCTTTTCTTTTTCTTTTTTTCCTCTTCCTCTTTCCTCTGCCCTTGCGCTTCTTCTCTTAAACTGTGCGACCTCGCCAAAGGTTGCTTTAGCTTCTGAAGCAGGAAATTTCGCGAATCTGCCCGGGTCAACCCCTCGGAGGCCTATTTGTTCAATAATAAATATGAATAATTTAGTAAGGTATTAATTATTAATGTATCACAAAAAATTAAACATATATTAATGGTAATAACAATATAATAAACATATGGTAATTATTAAACATATATATTTATATTTTAAGCAAAATATCTGGTTCATGTTTGAGGAGTTCTACAGGAATGTCTCCTGGTCGTACAACCTTTCAGCCTTACAGTTCAGCAAATTTATTCTTTCTGTCTCTACATTTTCATCTAGTTGTATTTGATCTAATTTGTATTTTCATCTTTAAACTTTTTCAGCGTATTTTTTCTTGTCATCCCAAAAGATAATAATATATATTTTTTTTGGCCCTGTCTAATCAGCATAATAATAATAATAATAATATAAAATCTGTATAAAATGAAATCATAACAGACAAGTCGTCTCAATTCAATAACAGCTGCTGTTATCAATTGACATGTCAATCTATAAAATGACGTTGACATCAAACTCTCACGGGTCAGTGATAAATAGATAAGCCTCGTTCGGATCAAGGGCGGCCATCCTCATTTTCACCGAAAATTTTTGAAAAAATATTTTTGATAAAAGGGTGGTTTCCGGGAGGCGATTAGTTATTAAATGCGTTTGCATTGCACACATCCTATTATTGGAGTTGTGTGTGTTAGTCGACTTAATTTGCATTTAATTGCATTTGTAAAAGCGACTAAATAGCTTTGAAATAACGATTTGCTGCTGCTGTTGTTGTTGTTTGAATGGTAATGTTTTGTAATGAATGATGATGGAAATCATAGCAGGGATTAGATGACATAACAATGTGTTTGAAAATTTATATTAATTTACTAAAAGTTCAAATTGTGTAATCAATTAATTTGTGTCTAAGAAGCATAAAGTTAATGCACTTATTTAATTATTATTATTATTATGATTATTATTACAACATCTCATATGGAAACTTTTATTTTGTTATGATTAAATAAATCAAATTTCCATTGTTATTTCCATAAAACTGAAGATTACAGCAAAAGAATGAGACAGCGAGTAACACATTGCACTGCTTTTGAAAAAAAAAATTACTTAAATGACACAGAAAATAACTTTTTTTTTTCTTACATAACAGCGCTATTTAAGCATTTTTTATTAATATAATGTTTATAAAAAAATTATACATTTTTTTTCAAGTTTTGGATCTTGCCTAAAGATTAATATACAGCGCACACTTTGCCGCTGTTTATTTAAACATTGAAAGATTAGACAAAGAAAGGTTATTTAAAAATAGCTTTTCCAGAATTGGATAACGACGACTATAAGGCACGTGTATTCGGAAAAACAAAAAAAAAGCAATTAACCTGATAGTAATCTCAGAGCAGACTCTTTGAAGAATAGGGAGTCAAAGTTTAAACTGCTACTTGTCACTCAAAAATAAAAAATCTAAAATTATGCAAAAATAGTTGCTTTTATTTTTCTTCTCATTTTTTTTTTTTGTTTTTTCACTCTATTTTATTTACCATTACTCTTGTTTAATTTGTCTCTCTTATTATTATTTTCATCTATTCTATTACATTTTTTTTTCTATCATTATGTTTTTTTTTCTTTACCCTCTATACATTCATTCATCATGTGCTCTAATGTATCTAAACATCCTGCATTTTCTTTCAATTTCTTTCATTCAAAAATTTTTTTTTCTTCACTTTACGCATCTAAATTTTGCTATAATTTTTATCTTTATTTTATTTTTTTTTAGGAATATAGGCAGCTGTTTTGTGGTTAGACTAATGTATTTATTATTTATATCTCCTCTCTTTATCTTGTTTGCCTATGTCTCTATCTCTATCCTTCATTTCTCCATGCACCCCTGTTCATTTTTTTGGTCATTATTTTTGATCATTTATTCAGGAACTTAGGAGCAGTCAGTCTAACAACAAGATTTAAAAGTTTCCACTTGCAGTCAGCATTTATGTTTTTTGTACCCATTTGTACGGTGAATGTTGTAAACATTATTAATTGCTTAAAAAACCAAAATTCAACAAAACTAGTAAAAAAATGTAAACATTTAACAACACCGGTGTTATCAGAACTTATTACCATCTCCAGAAAAAGTTAAACTAGCTATGATTACGCCCGCATTTAAGAAAGAAGAACGCAATAACATACTTAATTACCACCCCATTTTATTAAAAGAATAAGTAGATTAGAATTTGTAGTAGCTATTCTGTTTGTCTTAACTAAAGCTTTTGACTCTGTGGACAAATAACTCGTCACAAAAAAGTTACGTGCTTTAGGTATCAGAGGTTCAATCAATAATTAGATCTTTTCTTTCCTATCAGAAAGAAAATTGATTGTTAAAGCTGCTAACACTATCTCTGATTACTATTACCATTGGAACGATATAGGGTCTTCACAAGATAGTAATTATTTATTTATTTATTTAGAATAAATACAACTGCCAAGACAGGCTAACGCCCAATTATATAACAGGAAAAATATAACAATGAAACCAAAAAAGAATAAAAAATAAATAGCATATAAGTGGTAGCTAATATAATACGATAAATTTCTAGAAAAAAAAAACAAATAAAAATAAAAAGTGACTGAAATTACAAATAGCAGATTACTTAAAATAAATACATAGTAGAACTAAGAAATAATCAATTCTTAGGTGTGGAAAAAGCAGTTTTTATATCGCACACACTACAACAAAAGATATCAAACTCGTTCTGATAGAGATTGTAATTCCGACATGTAAAATAAAATGGTGAACATCGAAGTACTTTTCTTGTAGGTGTTTCCAAAAAGAATACAAATCTGTAACGAGCTCTGCCATGCAGGGTGTTAAAATGTATTTGTTGCAGTAACTGCTTACAATCTACAGTGCCATTAATAATTTTGTACAAAAACAAGACAGAGAAATACTCTCGTCTTTGAGCCAAACTATTAAAGCAAAATCTGGGTAAAAACTTTGATTGAGGCGTATCTTGAGGTGGATCAGTATTATCTAACCTACAGCATAAGTATTTAAAAAACTTCTTCTGTGTTTTTTCAATATTAACTTTATGTGACTCATATGCTGAATTCCATACAACATTCCCATATTTCAACTTAGAACGCACAAATGAGTTGCTGGATGGTATCCACCAATGAGTGGTGGCTAGAATTGCGAATCACAAATCCAAGTGCTTTCTAAATCTGTGTAACAATACTATTAATATGATCAACAATGGTTAGTTTAAAATCAAACGTGGTTTCCAAACTTTTGAACTTATCACATCTGTGTGATTTATGCCGGTATTCATAGTCGTAGCTCAAGATCAACCTTGAATTCAAGCTTGAGACGCCGTCTGAAGCCAGGACTTCGACAATGCTCGGGAAAACGTGCGTCTTGCGGAAGTCACCAAAGTAGTCATTTTTGTGTTGTTAGCTTTAAAATTTAACATTTTGACGCATGACAGTCATTCTTCGTGTTTATATAAAGTGACAGGTCAAGGAATAACTCGATGCCGCAGGGGTTATATCGAAAGTGTTTTGTGTTGTTTTTGCAAAAAAAAAAGAATGACGACGGGTGAGTACATGTCTACTGACAGAATACGTGTATGGTAACTTTATAAAATGTGCATTATAGACAAAAAAACTGCGTATACACAAAACGCAAAACCCTTGCTGTAGTATCGCATGGACAACTCCAATAATGTGGAAAGTAATACGACGGATGCCGCAATAGTGACCAATCTGGACCATTATTACATTCTCCTCAAAACACGAAAGCTGCAAAAGTGAGACCAAACAGAAGCTAGCTCACACTGCGCGACAATGTAAGTGCAACATTAATATAAATCTTACCAAACCTTTACCCACTTTTATTGCAGGGAATGTGATGCAGAAAAGTTATCAGAGTAGTTATTAGTAAAGATGAAAGTTTTTGGATGTCGTTTTGTCTACTGTGCTTCTGCAAACAATACCTTACACTTATAATGTAAACTAATAAAAATTTAACTTTTTTTGTACTTACATATTTTTACCAGTAGAAGGTGTTACAAAATAAAAATACTACCCAATTAATAAATATCGGTTACTTTTATCATTATTCAACGCTTTCATTTTTTATTCAATGCTTTCATTTTTGCACAAAATGTGGGCTCTTTAATTTTGTGTAAGTAATAATTGTCTTTCCACTAATTTGCAAGCAATCCTACATTCACATTGTCTTTTGTGAAACTGTAGCGACGCTTAAATTAAAAGTTGGAAAAAAATTGTCCAACATGTCAATGTTCGTTATTATGAAATGCAACACATAATACTCAACGTCAGTATTTTCCAACGTCAAACGATGCCATAACCGGCAAATGGCGTCTTGAGTCGGACTTGAGACAAGTCGAGGCCTTGCTCAAGTCCGACCTCAGTGCGCTTGCTCATCAAGCAAAAATCGCCCTTATTCACACCGTAATTTGATATTTAAATCTTGAGATTTGGATATGAATACCGTCCGGTCTTGGGCTCAACCTCAGGCTCAAGATATGAATATCAGATTTCACGAGCATTGCCGAAGTCCTTGCTTGAGACGGAATCAGCAATAAATGCATGCAAACGCTTTCCCGAGCATTGCTTGAGTCTAAGCTTAAGCTTGATCTTGAGCTACGTCTATGAATAGCGGCCGTTATGTATTCGTTTAGTATATGACATGCAAAAACATTTTTCTATGTATAGCGATAGTAAATTTGCATCAGACCATAGTTTGAGTTCCGTTAAATCTGAATGCAGCTCCCAACAAGCAAGTACGGATCTGTATAGCTTCAAATCATCAGCATACATTAAGTAGTTGCTTTTCAAATTTAGCTTAATATCATTAACAAATATCTTAAACAGCAGCGCTTCTAATACCGAGCCTTGCGGAACACCTGACGTTGCGAAAATCTCATGTGATCTTAAACCACTATATTTAACGCACAATCCTTTCAGTCAGTGTCCAAAACCTTTGACATAAATTAATCAAAGCATACTAAATTTGTACTTGTTGTTCTACCTCTCATGAATCCATGCGGGCTTGGAGATATTTGTGATTTAAAGTGGAAATAAAGATAATCATAAAGCACAAGTTCAAACAGTTTAACTAAAATTAAGCAAGAATAACACGGGTCTATAATTTCTTTTTTGTCACCTTTTTTAAAAATTGGGCAAATTTTTGATTGTTTCCAAAGCGCTGGAAATACTGAAGATCTGAGTGACAAGTTGAAAATAAAAGTTTACGGAGTAGCCAAGATGTGAGCACAATTTCTTAGGAAGAACGCAGGAATACCGTCCGGATCAGTGGTCATTTTTGGTTTACATTTTTTTAATGCATTCAAAATTAATTCCTCAGAGAATATAGAACAATTTAGATGTTTCGACGTAGATTGATAACCCAGATGTTCGAACCTAAAAAACTTAGTGAATTCACTAAAAAACGATTGAAAAAAACTAGCAAATTCATCTAAAACCTTGCGCCCAGAGATAAAAGTGTCATTGCCATATTTCATAGACTTATGGAGAACGTATTTTTTTGACTATTGATGTATGACCAAAAACGCTTAGTGTTAGATTTTAAATGTTGCTCTTAAACTGATACTACTATCTTTTCTTATCTGAAGCGCCTTGCTTACATTTAGTGAAAAAAACCTGGAAAAAGGATTTAAAGCGGCACCCAAGAGTTGCCGAACAAAGCTAAAACTATGAAATAACCGCAGTTTTTTTTAACTTAATTTTCAAATAAATGTACAGAATGTATCAGAGAAACTTACTTATTTTAAAGATCAATAGAAACTAAAGTACTTCAGTTATTGTTGTAATTCTTTTTTGGTAATTATTTACTTTACCGGCCAGTCCAATTTGTAAGTAATATTTTTACTCGTACGATCATAAAACATTGTTTAACATCATTTCCCACTACTAAACAATTAAGTGTTAAGAAACATATGTTTAAGTATCTAAAATGTTAAAAAATATTCTATTTTTCGTCGTTCTTCACATAGAGATTTGTAGCAAAAATACTAAGACCCTGTGAGACAACAAACCTCTGTACGTTTCTAGTAAATTGTAAGAAATGGAAAAAAGTGAACAACATTTTAGAACAAGAGAAAATTTTTTGTATTTAGTAAATTGAGAGTGTGTGTGTATGATTTACGTATGTTTGACGTATGCGCTGTGAACAAAAATGTGTGAAAAATGTGGATTTTGCCAAAGTTTGCACAAAACTTTTTATAGTAAGTTACATTCATAAAACTCTTCTGAACACTATAAACAACACCCCAGTTCCATACCATACTGGCCGGTAAAGTAAACAATGACCCTTTTTTTGTTAGAATATAATATTCCAAGTTTTTTTTTCATACAGTCTAGATAATGACTTCGGTTGAATGGCGACCCTCATTGTGCTAACATTGATTTAGTCAATTTCAGAAGTTTGTTTCTACTTTTTGTCAACAAACCAAACATCCAGAAGCCACTTCATTGTAAACAAGTTACTGTCATTGGAATATCGGTAATGATACAGTTACAATAAATACGGCTTGTTACAGGAACATGATCTATAGTCTGTTCAGATTCAAGAAAGAATAATAGTAAATAGTGTGTAGGATGTGATCAATGCGTGATTCATGCATAAAGTCTACGTGATACCGAGCTCTTGGAATTTGGGCGGAGCTAGCATTCGAAAGCATGGTGCATTTGTTTCGTTGCTGCTTCTGTGTGCTGCTACGGAGACAAAGACTAAGGTTAATCCCAGAATTCTCAATCGTCCCAGAAAATAAGCTAAACCTAACCACTTTAATACTAGTGAAAAAAATATGATTTAAAATATATATTCAAACCGAATTGAAAACAAACTGGTTTAAAAAGAAATAAACAATTTTTTCTGCGGCCTACCCTGTCCGAAAAATCGTCAACTATCTCCCACATCATAGATGTGATCACGTGAAGCTTGCATGCATATGTTTTCACGCCCTCTTTCTTGAAAGTGAATAGAATTTAGAGATTTTTTTTCCAAGCCATGAAGAAATAAACGTTAAGGACGTGTGCTTTCAGCAAAATAGAGTCACTACAGCACATACAGGCTATACAGTGGCAGGCCGAATAATTTGTGTAACAACCTTTCTTCGACCACCTCATCTCTCCCACCTGCGATTTTTCATGGCCGACACGCTCCCCAGATCTGCTCCATGCGATTTTTATTTATGAAGTTATTTGAAATCTCTGGTTTATGTCGATCGACCACAGACTATAGCGCACGTCAAGAATAATATTTGCAAATTAATAATTGCAAAAATGACGTCGCTAATATGATTTGCGACGCACTGCTAACATACCCACTTATATGCTGCAATAAGAATTGGCATTTGACTGATGTTATTTTTTAGACTGTATGAAAAAAACACTTAAAATATTGTATTTTCAACTAAAACAGTACTTTTGCTTTTATTGACCTTTCAAATGAGTAAGTCTATCCTCATTTTAACATCTTCCGGCTCTCAGAGCAACAAATATTTAGTAGTTCAATAGTATTTAGTAGTTCAATAAGTAATTAGTAGTTCAAATGGAATAACGCTATTTAGCTCTTTCTTTGTTGCAAAAGCTAAAAAACTGACAATAAATTAGTACACAAAACACTTTAAATCTCTAGCTTTCAGTTTTCAGACCAACGGCACAGGTTTAGCTTAAGTTAATATTTGGATGACAATTAACATAACCCCGGTATATTTATAATAACTGTAAATAATTGTAATAAATATTATCAAATATTTTATTTATCAAAACATAAAATATAAGGTTCATCTAGTACAGTACAATAATAAATACAAGACAATTGATACAATAATCTTTTATGTTATTTATACAAATTATTTGTATTTATATAAATTTGCACATACTTAATTTTCCGCTAAATCTGACTTTTCTAATTAATCAAGTCTTATATGCAAATGTAATTTGGTTTGTTCCCTTGGTATGGTGTTCTGTGGGGCGTGGGGTTTACGAGTACGGGCTTGTGGCTTATGGTTTAGGACCTTTGAGGGGCTATACAGTAACATTATACAATACAAACCGTTAGTTGTCATTAATAAATGTCTGACAATTGACAATGACAGCAAATGTCATAGTAATCATTTTCTAGCCTAGGCTGGCAAGACGGCTATGCGGGCCGCTTAGAACGCGTTGAAAGTTATTTTTCGCAGGCGCAAGGCACAAAAAAAAAAGTACTTATTTTTTCAACGATCATACTAAACTAGCAAATGACAATACTGGAAATTTTCTTAACTGGATTTTTTAAGACTGTATACGCTTTTTTTTAAAATAAATTTTTTTTTAGAACAGCTTGCTCCGAAATCAGTTGTTAGTCAGTACATAGACATTTAATTTCTAGTATAGTTTTAATCGTTTTAAGAATAATGATGCACAACACAAAACTTTATTCAAACTATGAATCCAAGACTTTTGTTTGAGACTAAAACAATGTCACGACAAAAAGCTATGCGGTAAACTCCCATAAATATTAGTGAAACTTAAATAATCCGATGTGAAGTAGGTATTGCAGACGGCATAATTGCACTAGTGCGAGAAGCAAGATTAAGTGGTGTAGTACAAACAAAATTTGTATAATTTTACAACTTTAGATTGTTACAATTCATGTTTTTAATTTTTTTTTAAATTACTGCACAAAAAAATTAGACAACGGTTTTCAGATGCGAATATTTTATAAACAGAAAAAAAATTAAATCTGCTGAAAAATAAAAGCCGAATTTTTAAATAACTTATACCACACCGAATTGTCTCATACACGGAATTATTTTTTTTTTGTGCTTAGAACAATGGATATACATACTAACAAACTAAATTTGAAAAAATGGCCGTTTATCTTATTTAGGAAATCTGAAGCTCAAGTATACCCTTGACAATGTAACGTAACACTTTTCACATTTCCATTCTAAAGTTTCTGTAAAAATTTTGAATTCACCAATATCATTTAGTAAACTTTTTTTGATTATTTTATTATGAGCAATATAAAAAAAAATTATTAAAATAACAATTTAAAAAAAAACATGTCAGGGATTCATGTTTTTAATTTTTTCAAAAACATAAAAAAGTGAGGCTAACTTTTTTTTTCAAGCAGTTTTTTTAAAAATACTTTCAGTACTTGATTTATGCCGGTATTCATAGTCGTATCTCAAGCTTGAGCTTGAGTTCAAGCTTGAGTCCGTCTCAAACAAGGACTTTGGCAATGCTCGGGGGAAAGCGTTTGCCTGCGTCATCCAGAAGTAGTAATTTTTGTGTTGTTAGGTTTGACGATTGTGACGCATGAACGTCATTTTGCGTGTTTATATTTACTTTAAAGTGACATGCCGCTGGGATCATATCGAAAGTGTTTTGTGTTGTCGGGTGAGTACATGACTACTCTGACAGAATTATGGTAACTTTATAAAATGTGCATTATAGACGAAAAAACTGCGTATACAAAAACAAAAAAAACCCTTGTAGTCCCGCATGGACAACTTCAATAATGTGGAAAGTAATACGACGGATGCCGCAATAGTGACCGATCTGGACCATTATTACATTCTCCGCAAAACACGAAAGCTGCAAAAAAGAGACCAAACAGAAGCTAGCTCACACTGCGCGACAATATAAGTGCAACATTAAAATAAAGCTTATCAAACTTTTACCCACTTTTATTGCAGAAAATGTGATGCAGAAAAGTTATCAGAGTAGTGAGTAGTAGAAGCTATTCCAGAAGTGTGTAAAGATAAAAGTTTTCGGCTGCCGTTTTGTCTACTATGTTTCTGCAAACAATACCTTACACTTATAATGTAAACTAATAAAAATTTTACTTTTTTTGTACTTATTTATACCAGTAGAAGGTGTTACAAAATAAAAATACTACACAATTAATAAATATTTGTGACTTTTATTATTATTATTAAAACAATGCTTTCATTTTTGCACAAAATGTGGCAAGCCCTTTAATTTCGTGTAAGTAATAATTGTCTTTTCACTAATTTGCAAGCAATCCTACATTCATTATACTGTCTTTTGTGAAACTGTAGCGACGCTTACATTCAAATTTGTAAAAAAATTCCAATGGGTTCGCAGCACCCCGTATATAACTCGTCCAGCATGTCAATGTTCGGTGTTGTGAAATACAACACATAATACTCATCAGTATTTTCCAACGTCAAACGATGACATAATCTGCAAATGGCGTCTTGAGTCGGACTTGAGACAAGTCGAGGCCTTGCTTGAGTCCGACTTGAGATGGACCCAGTGCGCTTGTGCATCAAGCAAAAAGCGCCCTTATTCACACCGTAATTTAATATTTAAATCATGAGATTTGTCTATGAATGCCGATCCGGAGTTAAGATCGACCTCAAGCTCAAGATATAAATATCAGATTTCACGAGCATTGCCGAAGTCCTTGCTTGAGTCCAAGCTTAAGCTTGAACTTGAGATACGACTATGAATATCGGCATTAGACAAACAGTTCAAAAATGCAAAGAATTCGTTGGAAAACAAAGGAGAAAAGCTTACGAAACGTTTTGGATGGTGCAAAACAAGCCTTAATCCCTTTCTTCCCTTTGTTACTCACTAATTTATATCAAAAAATTTTACACTGCATTACGATTAGTTGTTTCCTTTTTCTGCCACTTTTTCAATTAAAGTTCGAAATTTAATTACATCTAAATTTTGTCAACTTTCACGTTGAAAATAAAAATAAATATCTTTTAATTTTGATTGTCGCGGCCTAAAAAAATTGCTAATTAAAATTATGTTCACACATAAATAGTAGTACTGAAATTTTTGATTATCATAAGACATAATAATTGAGTTATAAAATTCAACCAAACTTATAATTTTTTATCTCCATTATTTATGTAATTATGTTATTGCATTAATTCACTTTATTTCAATTATGTTGCCACATAAAAAAAATGATTTAATTTTGGTTTTTTGAATATTATTTTAATTTTTTTTTTTTTTGGTGATTAAAGAGTAAAACGGCTGCCCATATATTAAATTGTTATGCAAAATAAAAAATAGTTGTTTTCAAAACGTAGTAAATTTGTTTTAAAAATTACACCAAAATTTTGATATTTTTTTGATTTTTACTATAATATGAATAGGTGAGCAGCTGTAATTAAGCCAGGGTGTCAAATGTCTGCATCATCGATCAAAGAGAGCCAATTATCGTCAAACATTTCGTTTTAACTGAACAGAACGGAGCAAATGCTAATGAGGTCTCCACTAATTATCGGTTTCTACTGTATGGGGCCATTCTCCCTCTCGTTTACTGCAAATGTTGCACATGTTTTCCGTTAATTTGATGCCAGCAATGATGATGACTGAGGTCAACAAAAAAACGCCAAACTTTGATTAATATCAACGAAATTTCGAGGAATAAGAGGGTCGTTGCATTTCGATAATTATTATTGTCTCGCCGATATACACACACACACACACACGATTCATATAGAGTCAATGGCAAAAAACAACTTTCAGAAAAGTTTGCAAATATAAAAGTTTGTCGCTTCAACTGTTTATCATTCAACTTCTAATAAATAATGCAGGAAAGTTTCCGTTTTATTGTATCAGTACGTCGACTTTTCTATGCCAGACACAGTTTTATTTCAATGATAATGCTTCGCTGAATAGCACTTTGTAAACGTATCAATTCTAACTCATATGGCTGAGGATACTTTTTAAATTACAACAAGATGGAGCACCGTCTCATTAACATAACATGTGCATTAAAGTGCTTTTTATATACGACATGTTTATGCGTTTTTTTCATCAACAGTCCTAAATAAATGTTCTAAATAAAAACAAAAATATTTATCTTGAGCTTAATTATTATTGTGTTTAAACATATTTAACTTCCCAAAAACCGCCAAGACTGACTAATAAATGGTTGCATGCTGTAGTGGCATTTTTTTAAATAATGTCTATGTTAATTAAAAAAGAACAAAAGCACTGACACATTGTTTGTTATTTTAATAATTAAAAAAAAAGATAAACATTTTGATTTAGTTATTGATATACAGCGTGGCCCAAAAGCATGGTTCTGCAACCGTAACCGTACATTTTATTACAAAACTTTTCGGACAAAAGCTGTTGGAAGTGTTGGACGAAATAATTCGCTCATTTGGCATATGTCTGAAACAATATTTTGGATTTTAATTTTGAGTTATAAAGTCATCGATAGTTTTTTAGGTCGTTTGCCGAATATGCACTATGCTGTTAGCTCAAAAATTTTTTTTAAATGTGTGTAATATATAGGAACCGATATTGACTAGTCAACTAGTGTTCACTTTCAAGTATTGCGCATGCGCTTGACAGTTATTTTTATTAACAATAAACTTAACTTATTTAATGTTTTTGGAGTTAATGCACTTATTTTATTGCTTACAACGATCCCGTTTAAATTACAAATTTTTCCAAAATACATACTGTAAGCGTTATACCGATTTCGTCAAGAGAAGAATAGGACCGATTTTTCAACGTAGAGCTTATTTGTTTTCTCTTGGCGGCTGTGACGTCACTAATCTGCGCGAACATTGACAGCTGATGGAATAAGTGAGCGCTGAAAATATTCGACCATCTTTTGAACCGCTCAAAATTAAATTAATGTAATTTATGTAATCTAAATTAAATTACTGTGCTAATATGCTGTAAGTATTGAGGTTCTTCTATTTATATTAAAGCAAGCAAGCAAAGTAAAAAAATTAAGACTTAGCTGACGTTTTTAGTTTAGTTAGTAATAGCAAAGAACTACCAATTACAGCTTCTGCGCATGAACACGTGACCCGCCAACAGAAAACAAATAAGCTCTAATAAAATATTTATACAATCCGGTACTCTATTTATATAATCACAGAAATTATTCCATGCTTATACAATTTTTCGTGATAGCATGACAATAATGGCACTTAATGTTTACCAATAAATTATCACTAACATTTAATATTGTTTTTAATGTTAGTTAAATTATTGTTTATTAAAGTTTATTGTTTAATGTTCAATGAGTATTAGATATTTTATCAATATATATTTTCAAAATCCGCAGGAAAATAAACCAGAGCACACCCTGGAATAACAAATTCCACCACAATGGGTCTTATTGGCTGTTTGTGTCATGTCATTTTTTTAGCCAATGAAATAGGGACACGTGTTTAGAGATTGTGGTGCAGGATTGTTAGATGGAACGAGGAAATCATAAGAAGTTATTTTAAGGAAAATGAAAGGAGTTACAACTCTGATAAAACCATGCTTTTTTTTATTGGTTTTTACTACTTCATACCAATAATTGTGTTTATTAGTGGTTGTTATTTATTGTTTAATTTTTTTATTGCTTTTATTTGTGTAATTTTGTTGTGTTTTGGTGTGTTTTTCTGTGGCGTCTTTCCTGTTGTGTGTTCTAATTACGTCAAACATCATTGAATTACTCATTGTAAATGAAAAACCATTTTATCAAAATTTAGAAATTAATTATAATGGAATCAAACCTGAATAAATAAAAAAAATTAACAATAAAAATATTAGAATAATCTGTGTTTTTAAAAAAAATGCAGGCAGAGTAGTTATTTTACCTAAATTCAGTAAACGCCGATCTAAGACCCTGATGCCAAAAAAGCACAGCCGCTTATAGTACCTTTCAATAATGAACACCCTGTATTAGTTCAGCGATATCACAACATTGACATTCTATCATTTAGAGCAGTGATTTTCAAAGTAGTCCAGGTGAACCCTCAGGGGTCCAGCATCTACTCGACAGGGGTCTACGCTGGCGTGACCAAAAAATTAGAGCTCACAATTCGCAAACCGGGTGCACAAAAATTTATCTAGTTTCGATAGGAAAAAACTAAATATTGGCTTGACTTCACCTAAACTCTATTCACTTTTAAGAAAGAGTGCATAAAAACAAATGCATGCAGGCTCCACGTGATCACATCTATGAAGTGGGAGATGGTCGACGATTTTTCAAACAGGGCAGGCCGCAGAAAAAGTCGTATATTTCATTTTAAACCAATTTTGAATGGTTTAAAAACCATTCAACATTCAAATGACCAAAATACTCTTTCTTGAATCTGAACAGACTATAGCAAAGATATTTTGAGACGCTTAGCGTCTGTTGCATGAAAAAACTTGCAAATTTCACCACAATCAATTAATTAATTAATCAATCTATTCTCACTCGAAAACTGTTGATTTGTGGCTGGAACAAATTTCTATAGTTGATTAATTAAAAATGGGTCGCTTGGCGCTTTCCACCTTACCAAATTCAGACCAATTTTATTGTTCCTGAACCCTATGTTTTTTAGAAATTTCTCAAGTATGTTCTTAAGTGACTCGTTTTTGATTTTGGCAGGCGTTAGTTTCACATAGTCTGCAATTCGCACTGTCCAACACACAGCTTTTTAAGGTTATACCCCACTAAGCAGTGTCGCAGAAAAAAAATCTTTTTTGCGTTCTCTGACAAATATTTAACAAATTTTTTCGCCTGTCTTTGCTTGGGAGTAATCTTCCAGTATCGCATTTTGGCTGCCGATTTTTACCTATAATTTCAGCCTGTCTATCCAAATTTGTTAATCCACAGAACGGTTTAGATATTTTGGAGGATCTGCTGCGGAACCTAATCTCACTTGTTTGTAGGCAATTTCATTTTTTTTCTATTCGTTTATGGCCTAGCAGCCAGATAAGGACAATCTTGTCACTGCCAGGATATTGAAGGACTGTCTGCATTCCCAGACCATTCAAAATACAATTTTATTTGTACTAACAGCTTTTTTGGCCGCTTGACAGGCAGAATATAAATCTTCTTGTCATCGATACGCCTTCACACACTTTCTTGGGCAACTAGATCTATAACATGTATCTCAGCTTGCATAGTTGAGTATGTGCTACCTAGAGCTATTGTTACCCGATATTTTGAACCACAGATCCGCATGCCTGTCTTTTTTTTTTTTTTTTGGTTCATCTGTGTACCAAATGAAATAGCTCGCACCAACTTGTTCAATTTGACTTTGAACCACATAAAAAACCTGGTTGTACAAAGTCCAGTATCTTAAAGTAACTTGTTCAGCCTCCTGATTTGAATTTCTTTGGGCCAGTCTCAGAGATGCCGGTAGACTCTCTCTTTGCACCTTTAGGTAAATAGGCGTTAAGTTAAACAGTGTTTTTAAAGCAGTAGTAGGGGCCGTGCGCATGACGCTTGTAATGCCCAGGCACGCAAACCGCTGCAATTTCTGCAGCTTGCGTTGTGTCGTTGTTTCTGGTTTTTGGACAGCATACAAGAGATCTGTACGTGAAGATGGGTTGTATTACCGTGATATACTACCAGTGTACTATTTTTGGCTTTACACCCCATGTCTTGCTGAAGAGCTTAAAAGAAACCGGTAGCTTTGGCAAGAGTCTTATCGACGTGAGTGTTCCTTTTAAATTTACTGTCTAAGGTTACTCCTAGATATTTCAATTTATTGGAAATATGTATTATTGATAATCCCTCCAGCTGCAGCGGTTTAGAGTTTACCTTTTTGCGTCTGGTAAATAAAACTATGATGGTCTTTTTAGGGTTAACACAAAGTTCCTCCTCATCACACCATCTTTGAATTGTCTTTAGGGCGATGCATTAGGCTGGAAATGACACTTGCATGCTTGCCTCTGACTAAAATTGCGAGGTCATTCGCGTATTCTACTAACAGTGATGCCTTTGCGTTAACTCACAGAGTAGATCATCTACCACTATTGACCGCAACAGAGGCGACAATCTTAAGGGCATCATAGCGCGCAGTTCAGGGGTCTCAACTTTCTGCCCGTGTAGTGTATACTAGTTTTCTTGCTACTCCAGTCAACAGTACGTAGTGTCGGCTGCGATTCCACGGCAGAAAGTGCAGGACCTAAACTGCGCGCCATGATGCCCTCGGCTATTTACTCCCGCTAAAAGAAGGCGCGCGCATAGCTCTACCAGTGCATGAAAGATACACTTTCTGCCGTGGAATCGCAGCCGAAACCACGTACTTTCGACTGGAGTAGCAAAAAAAACGCTTTTTTCTCCCAGTGAGGTCGTTATTATGCGGCTTACAAGTATTGATTCAATTCAGCTTGTTACAGCTGGTTCAATGCCGTGTTTTTCTACTGCCAGCTTAATAGATTTAAAAAAGGTGTTATCAAATGCACCCTCTATATCTATTAATAAGCCAGCAACTAATCATTTAACCTTGATAGTTTTTCACCACTTCTTTAACGATATAATGACTTCTGCTTGTATATCTGTGTTCCATTATTTGGTTAGCTGTTTGCTTCCTCCTGTTCTTGCAACTCCACATACACTTTTACTACGCTCTTTTTAGAGTATGCATTTCAATGTGCTCTAAAGCGCGTTTATCGTAGATTTGCCAGGATGGTATGCAAATTGTTTATAGTGTAACTGTGCTTTCTTCTGCAGCACGTTTCTCATGTGGGAATCGACAATTTTTTCCATTGCTTTAAGAAGAAAGACGGATAAGCGATACGATTTCGCTTTGTCTGAAGGCAGTCTGCCCGTCTTGGCAGAAAAGTAGAAGTTGTCTTTAAAGACAACTTCGACTTTTCTTCAGGACTGCAAAACTTGCTTTAAAGATGTTAGTCAGGCATGAAGCGAAAACTTTTAACCCTTTTCGCAGTAAGGTTATAGTATATTACACTACAAGGGCAGAAAGTTGAAATTCCTGCACTACGCGCCATAATGCCCGAGGCAGAGCCGAGGGCATCATGGCGCGCAGTTCAGGGCTCTCAAATTTCTGCCCGTGTAGTGTATACTAGTTTTCTTGCTACTCCAGTCGAACGTACGTGGTTTCGGCTGCGATTCCACGGCAGAAAGTGCAGCTTTACCAGTGCATGAAAGATACACTTTCTGCCGTGGAATCCCAGCCGAAACCACGTACTTTCGACTGGAGTAGCAAGAAAAAATTATTTCATTGCTGCCCGGTAATTTGTAGAGCTTGAAGCTGTTTACAGCCCATTTTACATTCTCAAAAAAAATGTTTTGTCAGACGTCTGCTGCCTCTGTTTGAGTGATTTGAGTGTACATTACTCGCAGGAGCAGAACTCGCCTGGTCATCATAGTTATTTGTCTCTATGGCGCCCGGGAAGTGGACCGACATCAACACCTGTAGACTTTCTCAGGCGTCCTCAGTGAATTCACGATTAGGTTTCTTCATAAACGTATTGTGTTTAAGTGATCTTTGGACAGCACTTTTCTATAGTACGATTTTTACATTTCTTGCCGAGTTTTGAAAATATAGTAGGAAGGAGATCAACCGAAAACAGCAAAATTTTTGAAAGAGGTCTATGATAAAAAAAAATTAGGAAAGCTCTATAACCTATTGACATAAAAACATGTGAAAAATGTATTTAAAAAAAAATGCTTGGTGCAAGGTAAGCTTCTTTGCATTATAGATTTATTTCGTTTTAGCACGTTACGAAAGTAACAGACACTTGGGTAGATATATAAGTCCAAACTTGTCACTGCAAATTTATTCAAATCTGAATTTGTTGTAACTTGCCGATGAGTTCTAAGAAGAACAAAACATGTTCAAGTTTACAGATGTAGTTGGAATGAATTTGCATTCATCTTTTTTCTTTTGATATTAGATCCGTAAAAAAATATAAAAACATTATTAAAAATAATAAACTAATTTTTTTCAAATACATTTGATTGAAAATCACTAGAAAAGTACAAATTTCATAATTTTGGGTTTAAAAAATTTATTATTTTTCACAAATATTTTTTTTCGGATACCACTATTGAAAGTACTATTTTATCATATTCATTTGACTAGACAAAATAAAACTTTACCTGCCTAGTCAAGTAAAGTTAACCTGACCGACCACTTAATTAATGAACATGATTTATTCAATCGTTTTAAATATTTAATTATTACAACATCATTAGCTAATTATAGACATCAAATCAATTATAATTTTTTTGTAATACTATTAATGTTTTTATTTTTTTCCGAAGAAGCAAGTAGTACATTCATATTGTGTGTCACAATTTTTTTTTCTTGAAGTTAGCTTATCAATTAAGATCACTCTATGTGACTTCTTTTTGTGGCTCTATTTGCAGAATTTGATTTTTCAGCAACGTTTAAATTACCTCAATGAGTTGCGTCAGGCCAGGAAAGTAGTTGTTTAAAGAGTCCGCAAATGCCTTGAAGTTGATAACATTTTAATTAGTGTTATAAACCTTATTTCGTTATTTAAGTTTATTTTTTCGTTTGTTATAACACTACAAGTGCTTTTAATTTAATCTCATTAATGTGTTGAATTATCAATTCTATCATTAAAACTGAAGTTAGGTTCAGATGTCAAATTTATAAGTATCATTTTTATTTTAGAAAGTTTTTTCAAACATCCTGTAATAATAGACGTTTTACTGTTGTGACATGTTGGTCTTTAAACGAAAAAAGCATCCTAATTTTAAAAATTAATGACCCAAACTCATAAATTTCCAAAAACTTTGTATACTATTAAAATTTTACGGCTTGGGATTGGTCGTGTCGGAAAGGGCCTTCTCGGCCCAACCAAAATGGGATAAAGAGTTAATTGAAAGCGGCAACAATTTGTCCGGCTTATGACGATATCAGAGTTAATTCTCTTCGTTTAATGACATTTAAATCTCTTCGTATAATTTAGGATTAACGGCAAAACGGTGCTTCTCCTTCGCTTCAGTAAATCCAATTTCTCATTTTCTACGCGAAAAACACGTGGCTTTACAACATCTTGTTCAATTTTGACAAAATTGTATTTAAAAAGCTTTATTTTCAGTTTAGAAAAATGATTTATTTATGCAGGTTTGTCGTATCGAAGAGCTTTTCCAATATTGTCAGAAAATGCTGAAAATTACAAGATAAATCAGTTGGCTAATCCAGTTTAATATAGTCTATCTAATCTCACTATTAGAGATAGACAGTTTTAATCTAGATTATTATAACTTAATTTATTTTTCTTATTCAATTTTCAATAGTTTTTAAAACTCCTACAAAAAATTTTTAATTGGCTTTCTTTATTTTTTACTCAAAAAATATATACAAAAATTTGTAACTAGATCATATAATATAATAAACAAACAAACATCACAATAAAATGTACAAAATATTCAATTTTTGTGTGAAATAATTGAATAAATAAAACTTAAAGATTTTTCTACATTTTATTTATTTTTTTTATTTTTGTATTTTCTCATTTAAAAACTTTTTGCTTGTGAAATCTTGAACTTTAAACCAATTTTAATCTTATCAGTTATAGGTGTTTTTAAAATGTTTGATTTAGTGTTTTAAATTTAGAGTGCTTTAATTTTTCAAATTTTCGCAAAAATTTAAACAGTTTTTTATGTTTTCCTACATTTTTTTTTACATTATTATATTCACAAAGTTTAATCAAATTCATTCAAACTAGATCCGTAGATTTGGTCATGTTTTGCTATTATTGGAACTCTTCGTCAAGTGGTAACAAACTCTTTTTTGATTAAACTTGCAGAGACAGTTTGGGTTTTATATTTACTCAAACAGAAAGCAAAAATAAACAATTTAAAAAAACTAGAGGAAAATTTTTTATGAACAACAAATATGACAAGAAGGAAAAAAATGTAAAAAAAATCAGCAGCGTCAGAAAGGTTGCCGAAATAAACTATAAAAATATTTTGATGAAGAGGAAATGTAGAAAGTGAGAAAATAAGCTTGGAAAATATTTTTAGAAAAGAAGATGAGGAAAAGCAATCAAAATAACAGCAAACGAAAAAAAAGAAAGAAATTATTAGATAGAATGTAGAAAAAGTAAAGATCATGATTTGGAACAAGAGTAGAATAAAATACAAAGACAAAAAAATTTATATGTGGAAGAATTTGACGTAATAAGAACAAATTCAGAAAAAAAAATAGATAAAATTATAAAACCAAATAAGCAAAAAATACAAATAAAAATGTAGTTACACAAAAAAATTAAACCAAAAAAAATCAAAAATATATATTATAACAGCTGTATAAAAAGAATTAGTAGATAGACAAAAAGAAAGACGCAAAGGATAACCAAAAGGAGAAAAAATTGTAAAATATGTCTGAAGAAAATAAGTGGAAGGTAATAGATAGAAATATTGAAGAAGACAAAGATGAGAAATCACATAGTTAGAGAGAAGAACGGCAACAATGATTGACTAATAATAATGAGGCAATCAAAAATATCATAAAAGTAAAAGTAGAAGTCAGACCACTTTTCTGTAATAGTAACAAAAAAGCGAAATATTAGAAAAAGATAGAGTGAGAAGAAAAGAACAGCTAGACTGAAGAGAGCATGAAAAAATACAAAAAAAAAAAATTAAAAAACCAAACTCAAAAAAAAAGTTAAAAATAAATGAGAAAAACCGAAAGAAACAGTAAAAAGAACCACAACCAAAACACAAAAACAATAAACGAGAGTGACAGAAAATCAAATAGTAGGGTAAAGATTGCAAAAAAGCTAAAAAAAATTTTTTTAAAAATGCTAAAAAACATTTGAAAAAGTATTAGAAAAACCGTACGTAGAGAAAAAAAATGTGTTAAAAAAAAATAAAAAGTAAATTTTAAATAAAACTTAAAAAATTAAAACAAAAGTGGAAATATATAAAGTATTAGGTCAATCATCCACAAAAATTAGAAATTTGTTAAAATCTTAAAATTGTAGTTGCCTCACTTATAAGATGGCTAGTAGCGCTAGGTCATGTTAGATACATAGACAGTTGGAGTAAATAAACATTTATATTTCTTCATAATATTGAAACAGTCGAGGTAAACACACAACAATTCATCACAAGTTGGCGTTTTTAGATATATAAATATCATTAAGAATTAAATTTCACTCACAAGCTACGCCCATACGAAATAATTTCATCATTTCAGTCTATTGCGTATAGTCGAGAATATCTATGACTCTGATTTTGGTTTCCACAGCCTCTTTTTATCTAAATAATAATTTTTTCAAAGATTTAAACCGTCTCCAAATTTTTTTTTACTACTATACTCAAGAAAAATAAGAGCAAAACAAATTCATTCAAACTAAACCCGTTGACTTAGTAGACATGATTTGTTCTTAATGTAACTCTTATTGAACCGGTAAAAGAAACAAACCGGAGCACAACAAAGCGATAGATGAGAAAAAAAAAATTGCAAAAAACCAAAAAACTAGAAAAAACGAAAAAGATAATAATAGAAAAAACTAGGAAAATAGCTGGAAAAAGTAATAAGCGTGATAGTGAGCGTTAGAAAAATATACAAAGTAAATAGAAAAAAAATAATAAATGTTAAAGTTGAATTAAAAAAAATAGAGAAAAAAATATTATAGACAACGATATGACTAAAGAAGAAAGAAAAGTACAGGAAAAATTAAAAAAGTTATCAGTGGAAGGAAGAAGTAAGAAACGAACGCAAAAATAGGTTATAGGCAATGTTTTATAGAAAGTAAGAAAAAAATCTAAAAAAAAAAATTAAAAAAAAAGATAACAAAATGAACAGAGATAACAAAAAGCACAAAAAAAAAACATAAGAAAAATTAAATTATTAGACAAAATTTACAACAATTTCAAAAAATGAAAAAAGAATATCATGTAATACACGTGAGTAACAAAGAAACAAAAGATAAAAAGAAAAAAATAATCAATATAATAAATAATAAAAAAAAATAACTAAAAAAGATTTTTGGGTAAAAAAATTACAAGAAAAGAGATGTTAAAAACACATAGACACAAAGATAAAAGAAAGAACAAAGAAATATAAAAGTACAAATAAATTTTTTTTTTTAAACGTTAGTGTGAAAAATTAGTAAACAAAGAAAAAAAAAGCAAAAAAAAAACATAAACGAGAAGAAGCAGCAATAAAGAACAAAATAATTATAGACAATAAATTACAAAATAATCACATTTTATAGAACAAAAATAAAAAACATCACAAGAGAGAATACAAAAAAAAAGTGAAGAAAAAAAAACTATTAATAAAAAAGTAATAAAAAAAAAACTACAAAAGTCAAAGAAAATAATAAGAAAAGGAAAGAATTGAGAGATATTTTAGAAGAAAATGTGTGGAAGTAAATAGAAATAATGGAAAAGATTAAAAAGCGGAATACACACGTAGGAAAAGAAACAGCAACCTTAAATGACTATATAATAGCAAATAATAAAGCCTTCGAATATATAAAAAAGTTAAGGGTAAATTTCAAACCGTCTCCCTATAATAGTGACAATAAAAGAAAGAATAGCATAGAAAAAAAAATGTGCAAAAAAGTAGAAAAAACTACTGGAGAGAAAAAATTTACAAAAAATTGAAATAAAACGATGTTAAAAGAAAGAAAAAATAAGAAAAAGTAAGAAAAACACTTAAAAAAATTCAGCAATCAAAGAAAAAAATATACATACGATAAAGGAAAGTGGCAGAACAACGACTGCTAATATAAAGCTTGTAGACGAAATAAAAAAAATATATAAAAAATCTGAATCAGAGCATCAAAAAAAAGTAAAAATAAAAAAATTAATAGAGATAGGGTAAAATAAAACGGCAAAAATATTAGATAATATCAAAAAAACAAGTAAAAAAAAACAGAAAAACACATCACATTATAAGAAGTAAAAAAGACAAAATTAAATAAATTAAAAAAAGAAGAGTATTTGGAGTAGATAGAATATATAATATGAAATCGCTCATTTTATCAAAGTATGCAATCATCTACACAAATGACAGATATGTACATTCTTAAAAATGTAGTTAACAATATATCAATCTATCAAAGAAAAAGATAAAAACAAATAATATTTATATAATAAAATTGAGTAAAACCTATAATAAATTTGATACAAAAATATTGTACCTACCTACTTAGCTCCCTTGGGAAAAAATTCCGTTCTTGCACTAATGCAGCACTTCCTGCGGTTGTGCTGCTCATGCGGGAAATTTGTTTTTCCGAATAGGTTAGGTAAATATCTATTTCCTACTTAAACATGTTCTATTTAGAAAATTGTTTAAATTGTGTTAATTAGAAATACAGAATAGAATATATTGTTCAGGAGACAGTTTCAATTAATACTCTTAGAATTCAAACAAAAAAAAAACAAATTATTTTTAGAAAATGATGGAATATTAATTTATAAATAATATCAGACCTGTGAAAGATGTTTACATCCATTTATCAATCAGAAAATGTAAAAAAATCCATGAAAAATTAATAACGTTTGCACCCTTATGAACTATGACTAACACTTTTTATTACGATAGCTTTCAAATAGAAAGCCAGATTAAAACTGGTCGAGCCGTTTAGTGGCTACAGGACGACAAACAGACACTACAAATTCTTATCCGTTTTAGCTAAACAGATAGAAACTATAGCCGAGACAGTTACAAAAGAATGCCTTTATACGAAAACTATATGTAGTACATTAGTAGAAAAAGAAAAACGAAAAAAACAAACAAATAAACAACGCTGTACTAATTTAACCAATAAAAAATACCAAAATCTTTAATTAAAAAAAATAAAATTGTGATAAAATTAATAAAAATATAGTTTAAGATTGACAACTATTAAAGGGAAAAAAACACTAATAAAATATTAGATTAAAAGAAAATTAAACAAGAAAGCCATAAAAAACAATAAAAAACAAAATAAAATATCAACTTCTTTTTTGTGATTGGTAAATTTTATCAAAACATAGTCTAGCTTTTGAGGTCTATTTATAAATTTAGAACTAGAACTTGAAAAAGACTAGAGTTCAAGCTTTAACTATAAATACCGACCTGAGTCATATAAAATGTTAAGATTTGTTTACCGCTACTGTAGTAACTTTAAAAGCACTACAACACGATGTAACTTATATAATTTTGTAAAAAAAATTTTTTTAGATTATTATATTGGTTTTTGCGTTAACTTACATTAAATTTATTTATTAAAACTGCCAACTACAAACAAATGCCACAATCTATGGTTGACAAAAAATTGTTTTGAAAATAATATACAATGTTATAATATGCAATAATATAATATTTTTTATCATAAATCAGCCAAATTTATAAAAAAAGCATAAAATAACAAAAAAAAAAAAAACTAGAAGAGAAATATTATGACATATTCTTTTTAAAAATTGGCGTCATAGTCGGTCATGCCTATGAGTTTGTGTAGACGGACTATAATTTTTTAAACAATAATTGCTTCAAATGTCAAAATAATTACTAAATTTCTCAATTTCTTTATGTTTTATTAAAAATGATTTTCTCAAAAAAACAGAAAATTTTTGTGGTGGAATTTTATTTTTGTAACGGTCACCGAGTTGATGATGAATAGTGTATTATTGGTCCAATTTTTTTAAAGGAACATTAAATGCTGCAAGTGCATTCTTTGCACAGCTTCACGACGATGCAATGATGGACGGATACTTTCAGCTAGACATTTTACATACCACCTATAAAACCTTGAATATGATAAGTTGCAAAGATTCTAAAACTTTAGTCTATGTGTGGCTGTTTTTAAAAAACTCGAGCCACGCTTCAATAAAATCGATGAGATGCATCAATTGTTCAAACAGTCCGCAACAGGCTTGAAATCGATTCACAACATTTTGATTATTTGTTATAAACCTCATTTTTCCATTATAGTTAATTTTTTTGTTTGTTATAACAAGTGCATTTAATTTAATCTCATTAACGTGTTAAAGTATCAATTCAATAAATTAAAAGTAAGGCTAGATTAGGCTCAGATGTCAAATTAATAGCTGTCATTTCAATGTAAACGTAATGTAAACGTATGTTCACAATTCAAAGTTAAACATTCATAGCAAGTTCCAACGCCAAATTTTAAAAAACACACATTCGGACAAAAATGTTTTATTAAAACTTTTAAAGAAGTTTTAATAGACCATTTTAAAAAAAAAAAAACACAAAAAAAAACTTCTAAATTTTTTTTATAAAAATAAAAAAAAACTTCTTGGTCTAATTTTTACATTGATGTAAAATGTAAATCAATTTGAGTCGGAGCCAAATAAACAAACAAGCACGTATTAGATTTTTGTAGAAAGATATAGTTAATTTGAATTGTGCTATCTTTATAAAAAAAATTCCAAAAACAATAATATTTTGTTTGTTTGTTTGTCTCAAACTCAAAATTTTGTATATATTCTTAGCGTACTTAAACTAAAAAGTTTTTTTTATTTTTGCTTTTCAAATTTCTTTTTTTTTTTAAGGTTTGATTTTCTAATATTAACAATGGCGTTTGGTAAAAGAATAAAATACTGTTGCCATTCTTCTCAACTACTTTTGGAATGAAAAACGTCAATAAAATTAAAGCAAACTCAGAAAGTAACATAACAAATTTGTCATTTATCTTGTACCATAGGAAAGTTTTGTAATTATTTAGTGTTTAAAGAGAGCCATTTTGATATGTGATTGCTTTTTCGTAAAAAAACCGCACCCTTATACCAAAATGGCTCTTTTTACACACTAAATACATAAATAAACATTTCATTTTTGTTTGTGGAGAAAAATATTTTGAAAGTCTACATATGTTTCCACAAATTTTTGTCAGAATTAATGCGGCCGTGGTTTACATATTATTTTTTATCCTACACAAACTACCTTATCTTAAGCATTATTTTAAAATTGGTTTGAGGTTATTACCGCCAATCGCCAATTAAAAATGTCAAACTTTGACAGATGTCAAAAAATTTATGAATTACTTTACTGTCGTGATTTACACAATTTATCTTGCACAAAAGTAGTTTTTTAAAATAAGATTGACGTTCATAAACAGTAAATGTGATTTAAAATTTCAAAACCCCTCATAAATAGTGAGACGTTTAGAGTGTCCTTGGTGCGTGACGACTGTTCATCCGTCTATATAGATTTCATTTTTTTTATAACAGCGACGCCTTCGGGAGAAAATAAATTTTTTTTTCTCGGCTAGCCGAGAAAGTACATTATTTCTTGGCTAGCCTGGAAATAATGTACTTTCTCGGCTGTCGAGAGACGAGAAAATTTCTTTTTAAGTTGGTGTAGAATAAAAATATTTTTTTTTGATATATTATATAATAAAATTATATAATATAAAAGATTATGTAATTATAAGTAGGTAAATTGAAATTATATTATATTTTGCACCCTTTTTTAATGTCAGCCTCTAAATTAAGCATTTACTGCCCCCGGTCGTACATTCAAAAGTCATTTTACGGTCTTTGACAAGTAATGATAATGACAGTATTATTGTTTCAAATTCATATTAATAAAAATTGTTAAAAAACTAACTATTATTTTTTCAGTTTAAAAATCACTTTAATCAATATTCATAATTATCGAATAATATTTTCATAATAATCTTATCATTACTAATTTTTTTTCATTTTTTCTCAAATTCTATCTTTACTTCTGTTTTTTTTTTCATTTAGACCCATTTACTTTTTTTGCATTTCTTAATTTTGTCTTTTTTTATTATCAAATTGTTCTTCAGCAACAACAAATTTTTTCTTGAGTTTTTACTTTAATTACAATAAATTTCGATTTATTATTTATATGTTTTTCTATTAAACGTTTTTTCAAATCTTATTTATTTGTCTTTTTTTTGCTTTCGTTATTTTCCTTCTCAATTATATTCTGCTTAGTTTTTTAGCATATTGTTTATGCTATCTATATGTATTCTCCCAATTTATTTTTATCTTTCATATTTCTTATACATATATTACAATTGTTAAGAACTTTTTATTATACTCCTAGAAATTGTTTTGTTTGATTACGTTTCAAAATAATACAATTTTATTTTTCTTTATATGTTTTATTTAAATCTTCAATATAAGCATGTTTTTCAATTTATCTTTCTTTTGTTCTTATTTTAATATCATAAGATATATAGTCTTATTATACATTGTATATATTATCTATCTTTTTTATATAACATATCTTACCTTTTATTTTGATTTTATAACTTTTAGTATTTTAAATATATATTTTCATTTAATCTCTGTCATTAATAGGTATTTCTTATAAAATTTCTCTATGAAATGAAAAACTAAATGCCATTAATATTAATAATAATAATCAAGTTGGAAAAGGCAATCCTCTTGGATTTATATATATTACCGGAAGGAAACACCCGGCGAGAGCACAACTCAACACTCGTATAAAATAACAATAATTGTTATTTTAAGCGTTTTTCTAAAAAAATATTTATTTATGGTATTTGGTAAAATCCTAAAGATTTAAAAAAAGTTCTTTAATAAACAAATAGATTTCTGTCACTGCATTTTTTATAATATCTTTTCAATTTTTCCAAAAAAATTAAATGTCAAACTTTTTCTTGAACCACTCTGTATAAGAAATTATCATTAGAGATTAAAGATACTTTATTAGTTATAAATTACTATTAAATAAGAAAGTTATTTTTTCTATTATGGTGTTATCATGCAAATTGTCTATAGCTATAATTAAGAAATAAATTAATTAGTTTTCAAATTTTGTAAAATAACTCTGTATAGTAAGTAGTAAACTGTCACTTTGTGTCAATATTGATATTATTTTTAAAGAAATTTTAGCAACGTATTACTTCAATAAATTAATTATAAAGGGTAGGTTTACAAAAACCAAATTAAATATTTGATTGTGATTGGTTGAATTTGCAAAAACAAACAATCAAATTTCTTAGTTCTTTATGTTAATTAATCGTAATTAACATAATTTATTTTTTGTGAACCTATAGCTAGTATTTTAGTGAAAAACACTCACCAGCCTTGCATGGATCCAAATCAAAATCGTTGCTAATTTTCTTAGGAAAATGACTATTTAAAAGTTGTTCAATTGTAAATTTGTATTTATTATTGTTAGTAGTCCGTGTATTGTTTAGCACTAGATCACCAAAAACTGATAGAAAACTGGAAACAATTAGCAAACATGCTGCTACCGATTGAGCACCACTACAACTTTTAAATAATGGACTATACATTTTTTTTTGATTTTTTTTTTTTTTAATTTTATAATTTACATGTTCTTACAAATTGAAAGTACATACTTGATTTATCAAAAGAGTCTTTTGTGATAAATAAGTACAAAATAATAGAAATAAATTTCGAAAAAGCGACACTACATTTGGACGTGTAGAGTTCGTTGAAAGAATGAATGAAATAAATACGATCTGTTTAATACAACGGTTGGATCACGACTAACTCTAGCTCTACTCTCTACTCTAAAATCAAAATCATCCTAAAGCCCAAAGCCGACCCTGTGTAGGACAGGACAGAATGGGATAGGAGAGGATGGATTCTATTCTATGGAATATAATAGAAGAATAGGAGCAAAAAGGACGAAAACGGGTGCTGCTGCTACTTTTTACCTGAGATTTTTTATATCAATAGGGACAGCATATCCAAATGCCTCTTATTATTACCATTATTATTATTTTATTATCATCTTTTTCCAAAATGTATGTTTATATTATCAATTGAACGAGACAAACAGCTATAAATCACACTAATATCGTGAGCCATTATCTCTAAAATGGTTGTTGTCATTGTTGTGTTAGGGTCGGTTTTAATAATTTCCACATTCTTTTCACTCAGAAAAATTCAACATTGTGACAGGTTTTTGTATATTAGACATACCAAAGATAAAACACTATTAGGACGCTAATGTGACAAAAACACCTATTTCATATTTTTGGGCTTATTAGCCTTTATCAGTCAGACCTAATAGGTCAAAATGACAAAGAAAAAAAAAATTTAATAGTTTAAAAATAAGTGAAACAAATTTATTGTAAAAACACGCAAATTGTATGTAAAAGTAAATCTGCCATCAATATTAAGTCACGTTATGCCCAACAATTTTATTTTAGTGTTTATTTAAATTATTGTAAAACCGAATTTAAAAAATGAGAAAGCTTTTAATTCGATTGTTTTTGATGTGTTACCATCTTTTTTTCCAGTGATCTAATGTTTATAGTTTTTTTAATTTAAAAACTGGTGTTTTATGTGGTTTTACATACAGTATGTTCCTGAATTGAGTTTATAAGCGAAAAAAAAACTATATTTTCAATTTTAAAAACAAGTTTTAGTCACAGATTTATTTATTTTGTATTAAGCCAAAAATAACCTTTGTCATTTAAAAATTATTTTTCTTGCTCCAACCGCCGAATGTACGCTCTTTCTGGCCGCATTTTACGCCAGAAAGAGCGACTTTTCATGGCCTGCATTTTATAGCCGCTACCATAGCAAAACAATCACAAAAGTCATTATGACAGAACTGTTAAACGTTAAACTAAAAGAAATTCGGCGAGTAGAGCAAGAAATAGTATATTACACTACAAGGGCAAAAAGTTGAGATTCCTGCACTGCGCTCCATAATGCCCGAGGCGGAGCCACAGTTCAGGGCTCTCAACTTTCTGCCCGTGTAGTGTATACTAGTTTTCTTGCTACTCCAGTCGACAGTACGTAGTGTCTGTCGTAGGGAATCGTAGGCTGCGATTCTACGGCAGAAACTGCAAGACCTGAACTGCGCGTCATGATGCCCTTGGCTATTTACTCCCGCTAAAAAAAAGAAGGCGCGCGCATAGCTCTACCAGTGCATAAAAGATACACTTTCTGCCGTGGAATCGCAGACAAAACCACGTACTTTCGACTGGAGTAGCAAGAAAAATAGTATACGACCTACGGCCAGAAAGTTGGATGCCCTGTCGTATGTGATATGATGGCCGAAGCCAGGAAATCCAACTTTATATACAATTTTTTTATTTCTTATAAACTCAATCTAAAGACATACTGTATATTTTATCAAGAAGTAGAAAGTATTATTTTCTTATTATTTTTGGAAGCATTGAAGAAGTCTGACGAGACGGGAAGAGGAGCGTGCCACTCTACTTTTTGAGATACACTATGCAGGTAGTGAAACGACTCCTACGACTCCTATCTTACTACGTAGGAGTCGTAGCAACACAATCACAGCCAAAATCCTTACAGAGAAGACCGGAACATTGCTAAGAAATTATTTACTAAATAACGGTTTGAATGGACTATTAACACCTTCCAGCCTTACAAGTCACCGGGAGTAGATAGGACTGACTCTAAATCGTTTAGACCTATCAGTCTTCCATCGTTCTTGTTAAAAAAAATAGAAAAAGTATCAAATAATTATATCAAAATAGATTTAGGAAACAAACCACTGCATAGCTTTCAACACGCGTATAGGGCAAGCAGATTAACACAAACTGCCCTGTACTAGCTCACAGACAATATTCAGAAAACTCTAAACAACAAAGAAGCCGCAATTTGTGTCTTTCTAGATATCTCTGGCGCATTTGACAACGCATCACATGCAAATGTCAAAATCGCGCTGGAGAAAAGAGAGATTGAAAAAACTATTGGCTGTAGTAAATGCTGACCACAAGAACAGCCGCGATAGCAACGGGTAATAAAACCATTACCGTCATAACTATTGAGACACACCTTAGGGGTAAGTAACCTTTCCTCTAATGTGGCCTCTAATAGTTAATAAACTACTAAATAGATTGACAGAATCGGGAATAAACTGTATGTGATATGTCGATGATATTGTCATAGTTGCCCGACGCAAATTTGAAAGCACTTTGTGTGAAATAATACAGAAGAGTCTCAGAATTACTGAACAGTGGTGCGAATTAGTGGCGTTGAGTTTCAACTCATCAAAAACCGCGATTGTACCATTTATTCTAAAAAAAAAAGGTAGCACTCCGGGAGTGCCGGCAGAAGTGAAAACTTCAATATTAACGTTGTGTTTAATTATAAGTATAAAAGTACTATCATTTATGAGGTAGAATACAATGTTTATTTATTGCGCTATCGTACACAAATATGACAATTTATATGTTGTTATTTATAATATTATATCGTTATTTATATATTACATTAAATTTTATCTCTCACAAAAATCAACTTCCATCCATAATTTCGACGACTTTTACACCATCGTTATTATCAGAATCATGATCGCAAATTTTTACAACTGATACAATTGGTTTATGATACTGAAGTAAGAAACAAACAGTTTTGATTCGAACCTATTTAAGTGTCTAATAAAGACCGCATCAATAGTAGTTTTGTATTTCGATGTGCTAAAATTGCGATCATTTGACATAGTTAAACCAAATTCATTATTTAAAAATTCAATTAATGATTGATTTTTATCGTCTGCAAAGTTTATATTGAAATCTCCACTTAAAATCATTGGCAATTTATCAAAGCTTTTTCCAATTTTTTTTTCTTACTTACTCATTTTCTTTCACTACTTCATCATCACTTTTTTCATTGATTCACTTTGTTCGATTTCCATAATTTAAACAATTCACATTTACGAATACACAACAGTGTATTTACTACACAACAGTCAAGCAATCAGCTGTCACCATCCTTGGATACGCGTGGGACGCTGTACATAAACACACACGGTCATTCGCGCAAGCGCCCTGTGCCGCCTAAACAGAGCAGCACACTCAGGCCATAGATTTAATACATTAGATATAGCTATGCATGCTGAACATACTTCGGTTCTTAAAAAACATATCAAAGAAATTGGTACATCTCTCCATTTCTTTCTATATTTAATGAAACACATTTTTTATCCTTTTCATCATATTTGTTGTATGTCGCACACGAGTCTATAGTGATTAAACAGACACGAATTTCTACGATTTTAGTCGACAATCAACGATGCAATGCTTTGCTGTCAACTTATTGACATTTGTCATCCACAATCTAATAAAATACGAAAATTAGGTTAAAAATCAATTTTATTTTGGAATGAATAATTATTTATAAATAAAGGTTTTTTCATCAGTGCTAATGATTCTTAATTATTTTATCAAAAAACTCTATTCCAATTTCAAAATTTCACCAACTTTTAGTTGTGTCAGACCCATGTAAACTTTATTATCCGCTTCATATTTTATCAGCTTACAAACCCACAACTGCATCGTGACAATCACAATAATGAAAATAAAAAACTTCTCTCCTATGAATTTGTAAAATTGAAGTTAGGCTTTAAGAAAATAGAAAAACATTAGAAAGCTGGAAGAAAATAAAAGTTGAGGTTGAAATCTCAATAAATAAAATTACCTTCAAATTATTAAATATTTTTCTTGACAATAATTATTTTCAATTTTTAAGTGACTGAACTAAGTTTTCTGTTCAAATTATGTGATTAGAAAAATTTGAATAGAAACGTCAAAATAATTCTAGTGTCATGCTGACGTAGCGTACTCTGCGTCTACTGATTTCTGCTTTGCTATTTGTAGGAACCTCTCTAAAAGATAGCGCTATCGAATACTAATGCAGTTGAGAGTGAGAGCAATAGATGGTACGTCTTGGCGGACTATCGCAGTGCATGGCTGTATCTTGTTATAATAAATCTATGACTCAGGCACAGTAGAAAGAGTGGGAGATACTAGTTCCTCTCCCTTCCCCTCAATCTTACGCTTTTTCGATCAGCATCACGTGACCCTGACGCGAGTTTGAAAGTTTTTACCCATACAAAAAAAAGTGCTCAGCGCCGCTAAAGAAGTTTTCACTTCAAAAAAAATTTCAAGAGATAAAGCCTCTATTTGAATAGAAAGACCATCAAATGAAGGTCGAAAGTTAAATATCTAGAAGTTCACCTAAACAGTAAAGTTTTATGAAACATTTACGTAAAATAACTAATAGTAAAGCCATCAAAGCGTTTATGGTCTGCAGAAATCTAAAGAATACAACCCAAAAATACTGCGATGGATGTATACCATGATTATTAGACCTATCATCCTATGAGGCATCCTAGCCTGGCATTCTAAGGCAGAACAAGTAACCACAAGAACAACTCTTGACAAAGTTCAAACACTAGCATGTTTGTGCCTCGCAAGAGCTATGAGAACGTGCCCTGGTGGCCTGCTGCGGCACTAAAGGTTATTACAGATTTGACACCTCTACATATAGTGAGAGCAAGAACAGCAAGCAAAGCTAGTCTTACATTGACTAGAGAAAGCCCCAAAAATAAAAGAACCAAATGTCAGAGAGATTGGGCACTTCTGACGGGGTGCATTTCATTTCTAAACCTTTCAAGTGACAAAATAGTAAGAAAATATATCTTCAATAGTATATGACACTACAAGGGCAGAAAGTTGAGATTCCTGCACTGCGCGCCATAATGGCGCGCAGTTCAGGGCTCTCAACTTTCTGCCCGTGTAGTGTATACTAGTTTTCTTGTTACTCCAGTCGACAGTACGTAGTGTCGGCTGCGATTCCAAGGCAAAAAGTGCCGGACCTGAACTGCGCGCCATGATGCCCTCGGCTATTTACTCCCGTTAAAAGAAGACGCGCGCATAGGTCTACCAGTGCATGAAAGATACACTTTCTGCCGTGGAATCGCAGCCAAAACCACGTACTTTCAACGAGTAGCAAGAAAAAAAAATTAAACTATAAAATTAAGCAACAAGGACGATTGGAGGAAAAAACTCACCACCAGTGAGTTTGAAAAATACTATAAAATGGCATACGAACAGTCCCAAAACAGACAAAAACCCGGGAGCAGGAGTAGTCGGTCCAGAACCAGATACTCTGAATTAATAGAAACAAACCCAAACACCTTTCAGGCGAAAATACACGCAGTCAGAAGATGTGTAGAATTTAACTTAGAAAGAAACTGTCAAAAATGTGAATCTGCAATTCACTCAGACGGTCAAGCAGCTATAAGAGCACTAAGCTCCTATGCCATCAGTTTCAGAATGACATGGAAAAGCCTGGCTTGAGACATTCTAAGCAATTTCTTAAACACCTCGACTATGCAAGGTCCAAACTTCACTAAAAATAAGCTTCGTATCCGCATAGGCTTTTTTACTCGGTCATTGTCGTCTAGGAAAACAACTAGTAAGACTCGGCTTAAAAGATAATGACAAATGCAGATTTGCAGGGAAGAGGAGGAGACCCTGGAACACTTGGTAACAGAATGCGTTGCTATTAGAACCCAACGTAGAAAACATCTAGGGCAGGTCAACTTATCGGATAGAAACGCATCACCCTTGAAGACATTTCAGCTGCTGGAATTTATTACAGCTTTGAAATTAGAGGAGGAACTATAAACTGCAACACACTTCGAACAGCTTAAGAAAGGGGGGCACAATAGACTAAAAGGTCGCAGTGGATATGACCCTCTATTTCTAATTTTAAATCTAAAATATTATCATATAGATGGAGAAATAAAAGCAAAATGTTAAAAAATGACTAAAAAGTGCAAAACAGTTAAAGAATAGAAACAAAAACATTAAAAAAATTAAACAGAAGAAACTTTTTAAACTTAGTGAATAAAAATAATAAGAAAAACAAACACAAATTTAATTTGTATTCAATTTGTGATGATATTTTAACCAAGTTCATAGAGACGACACACTAGCATGTTTTTGTACAAAAGAAAGTACATTTGTAAGTAACAATTTTTGTAAGTCAATATTTCACTACTATTGTGTGACCTTAAAAACATCAAAACAGTCATTTTATATATTTGTTCAAAAAAAAATTGTTTTTTTAAAATTAAATCTATTGTTTAAGTTTTTAGGTTTATATTTACTTGACTTATCTAGCTTTTAAATTTTGTAATAACCCTTAATATAGATAATTGTGTTGCCGTCACGTCAGCACTAAAAAACTGTTTTATACATATGTAAAATTAATGACGCAACAAAGAAAAAGTAACGACTAATTAAAGATAAATAAAACTGAAAAAAGTTTAAATAAAAAACAACTAACAGCTCTGTTGGCAACCTCTTAAAGCCGTCTAAACGCTTTTATAGAAAAGTGATATGTTAGAACTGTACATTTAATAAAAAATTGTATCTTCTCTATATCTCTTCTTATATATACCGAAGATCTCCAAAAGAAAGAAAAAACAGAGGAGAGGCAGAAATGACAGAGTTGGAACTAGTGATAAAGAAATTAGATCAATTGATAGAAGAGATCAAATTGTTAAGGCAAGAGAACAGAGAAGTTAGAAAGGAAATAGAAGAGATAAAAAATATGTTTAAAAAGAAAGCGACGAAATGGGAAGAAGAAAAGGGTACAATGCTAGAGAAGATAGAAACTTTAGAAAAAAAAACAGAAATAACAGATAAGAAAAATAGAAAAAACAACATAATAATAAGTGAAATTGACGGAGGAAAAGAAGGAAAAGAAAACATTGAAAAAGAAATGAAAAAAGTGGTAAAAACGGGAATAAAAGAGTGGCACAAAAGTGGGAAAGAAAAAATACTAGTAGAACTCCAAGACTGGAAAGCAAAGAAAAGAATTATGAAAAATAAAAAAGAGTTAAGAAAAGAAGAAACAACTAAGAACATTTACATAGATGATAATTTAAAAAAGAGGAAGAGAGAGGTCCAGTAAAAATTAAGAGAAATCGCAAAAGAAAAGAGAGGACAGGGAATAAAAGCAATGGTTGGACATAGAAAGATATTTGTGAAGGAAAACACATTCAAATGGAATGAGAAAGACCTGAAACTGCAGGTTTTTTAGGGGGAAAAGGGAGAGTTAAAAGAAACAATGGAGAAGACACAGGCAAATGTACAATGGAAACTGAGAAGACTAATGAAACAAATAAAGATATAAGCAACGGTAAAAAAAAGATACTATTTTGGAATGTAGCGGGATTAACAAAAAAAGAAGATAATTTCTGGCATTATGTAAAACTTTTTGACATAGTAGGTTTAGTAGAAACATGGATAGAAGAAAAAAGCTGGGAAAAAATAAAGAGAAGGTTACCAGCAGAATTTAATTGGGAGTGTCAAGGGGCAAAGAAAGAAAAAAAGAAAGAAAGGGCAACAGGAGGGATAGTCACGAGAGTGAGAAAAGGAATAAGAAAAAAAACCAGGAGAAACAAGAAATAGAGTAAGTAAGTAAGTAAGTAATTTATTTTTGTGCAATGGTTTTACAACTTACACACGTCAATGTTAACAAAAAGGAAAATGAAAATACATTATATTTTTATAAGTGAAAAAAATAGCATATTACTATGACTAGCTTAACTAATTATTTACATGTACAAAGGTAATAAGCTTTATGTCAATGCGTGACAGGAAAGGAATAACATAAGAATTCTTCAATCGAGTAGAAACTATTTTCCATCAGACACTGCCTAACTTTAGCAAGTAATTGTATCGGAGGCAACAGTTTTAAAGTATTTGGGAGCTTATTGTAGAACTTAACAGCAAAGTAATTTGTCGACATGCAGCATCTAGATATTCTATGGTTTGTATAAGATAAATCAGATGTTCTTGTTCCATATGTATGGAAAGACTGCAATCTCCGAAATGCCAATTTGTTTTTTACTGAGTATTCCAAAGTTCTAAATATATACATCGAGGGAAGTGTTAGAATTCCTAGGGATTGAAAGTGGCCCTTACAGTCCTCACGATACTTAAGTCCAGCCATAATGCGGACCGTTCGACGCTGCAATTTAAATAATTTTGGCAGGCAAGTTGAATGTCCCCACGCTAATAGCCCATACTCCAATAATGAATGGATCAACGCGAAGTAAGCTGTTCTTAAGACAACTGGAGAGACAGTGTGTGAAAGATTGCGCAGCAAAAAAATATTTTTTGAACACTTAGTTTCTACTGTTTTGGCATGTATATTCCAGGAAAGTTTGGAGTCAAGCGTTACACCTAAAAATCTGCAAGTGTTATCTATATCTACATTATCTTTCTTCAGCGTAAAGGTCATATTAACAGTTTTACTTTCATTTAAAAGTAGTTTGTTAGCTTTCAACCACGATTTCATTTTATTTATTTTTTGAGTGAAATAAGTCTTATTAGGTGTATTGCTTTTTTCTCCAATCGTGGTGTCATCGGCATAAAGTATAGTGTCCGCTTCTGGAATAAAAGCGGGTAAATCATTGATATATATCAGGAAGAGCAATGGTCCTAATATAGAGCCTTGTGGAACACCATTCTGCATTGTGCATTCTTCGGACATTACACCATTAACAAAAACTCGTTGTTTGCGTCCGAATAGATAAGACGTTATTAAGCGTATACTTTTAGGATCAAAATTGTAGAAGTATAACTTTCTCAATAAAATGTCGTGCTGGATTGTATCAAACGCTTTTGTTAGGTCTAGAAATGAGGCAAAGTAAAATTGTTTATTATAGTAGGCATCTAAAATATTATTGATAAGCGCTATTATTCCTAATTCAGTAGACAGATTCTTTCTAAAACCAAATTGATTATCTGACAGGTAATTATTTTCTTCTAAATATTTAGCCATTTGATTAAAAAAGATTTTTTCAAAAACTTTTGACAAAGTAGGGAGCAGGGAGATAGGCCTGTAGTTTCCCATGTCTTCAACATCACCTTTTTTGTGAATCGGGATAACTTTTGCGTGTTTGAGTACATCGGGAAACACACCCTCTTCTATACCATTGTTTATGATCTTTGTTAGCTGTGTGATTAATAAATCTTGTACAGACTTAATAATTCCTATATTAAGGCCAAAAATGTCTCTGCTTGCAGTATTTTTTATCAGTTTTATAGCATCTCTAACTTCTACTTCTGAAACTAAACTGAAGCTGAAGTAATTACAATTTGTTTGTATTTTCATCAACGATATTGGATCAGTAATAGTAGGCCCAAATGAATTTACGATTCGGTCTGTTATATTGACAAAAAAATTGTTGAAATCAGTTGGTGTTAAAGTGGTAGTATTATTTTTTGTGCGAGGCCTGCTACGATTTATTATACACCACATAGCTTTTGCGTTATTTGAATGGTTTTTAACGAAGTTATCACAAGCTAAGATTTTAGCGTTTTTTATCTCTGCTTCATACTTATTTAAATAGTTTGTGTACATTTCCTTATTAGCTGGTGTTGCATGCAGTTTGTAGGCATCTCTTATAAAGCTTAGACATTCTCTCATTCTTTTGAAATCTGATGTGAACCACAAAAGGTTATGAGCAGTTGCATTTGTGCATTTTATTTGCTTTTGTTTGAATGATTGGTTAAATATATCTGACAATATGTATATTTACAAATAATGTGCATTTGGCGTTTGTGTTAGTGTTATTTTCTACAACAGTCCAGTTAACATTACTAAGCATTTGATAGAAAACAAATTTCCCATACTTGGTGATTGGCTGAACAATTTTCTTAGTATTTCTGTTATCATAAGCGAACTTATCAAATATAATAGAGAAAAGTATTCCATTATGGTCAGAATAACCTGCATCAACGGGAGAGACAGTTATATTTTGTGCTTTAATATTAGTAAATATGTTGTCGATTGTATGCTCCTGATGCGTAGAAAAATTAACTACACTTTCCAAACCATAACTTACAAACAGATCACACAAGTATTTTGCACGGTTGTCGTGCGAATTAAAATGTACATTGAAGTTTCCTAGTAAAACTATGTTTTTGTGCGACAGATAAATGTGATTCATCAGATTAGTGATAACATTTACAAAATTGTTGAAATCCCCTTTGGGCGACCTATAAACAGTTATTATTAGAGCATCTGACTTTGTAATAAGCGTTGCAGCTAGTTCGCAATCAATCTCTAAAGACATATTGTTTATACCGTTTTTATTTTCAAATAAAAGTTTTTTGTGCACTAGGTTTATTGTACCACCATGTATAGAGGCCACACGAGCAAAAAATGATGCTGTGTTGTAGTCACTTAACATTGACAAGTCTGACTCTTCCGGGGAAAGCCAGTGTTCCACCAAACATACACAATCACAGTAATGCTCTTGCAGAAATGCATCTAGTAGGTTTATCTTATTGCGTAGGCACTGTATATTTAAAAGAAATATTGTAAAATGTATCATACCTCCTTTTTTTTCTTTCAGTTTTTTCTTTGTGTTTTCAATAGTTCCACAGATTTTGTTGACTTCACGGTAGCATTTTGACATTGGTTGCTATATGTCGTAGTTTATTTGAGCTTTTATGCTTTCAGTTTGCTTTAGTAACACTGCACAGTTGTCAAAACATGAATGATCGCTTTGAAGTTTTTGGCTAGCTCGGGATCAGTTGACACATTTGCTAGTATTAACACACTTGACTTTCGAGTGTTCCTCAGAACCACAGTTTAGGCATACCTCTTTCTCCTTGCAATTTGCTGCAGTGTGATAAAAACCTCCACATTTGTAGCATCTCAGCAGGCTAATATGCTCGTAAATGTTACATGAGTTCCATTTTATGCTGACATTTTTAAGTTGTACCAGTTCTGCAAATGCCGTTGGGTCCACTTCAACTATGGCCATGTATTTGGTTTTCATTTTCTTGCAGACGATCATTTTGAAGGTTTCAAACTTCTTCACCTCCGGATTTTGGCTAAGTATGCATGTCTTCAGGTCTTCCTGATCAATCGCTTCATTCATGCCAACTAGTTTTACTTTAGGGTTGATTTTTTCTTTCACTCTGTAATTTTTTCCTAGCTTCTCATTTACAAGTTGCTAAAATTTTTCCGCATTGTCGCGATTGCTACATGTTATCCTAACATTTCCGTTTTCATCGATGATACGTTTTTGATGCCGATCTGTTCTTTTTCTGGATTGATATTAGTTTGGATCATTTTTAGTGTTGTAGAACTATCTTGGCCTATTTTGGGTTGAACAATGACAGAAATTCTATTGACGGGTTTTTTCATTTTTAGAGGGACTCATGGAGAGAAATATCGAAATAAACAAACGATGGTGGAAAATAATGACGATATACAGCAGAGAGATGAAAAAGACAATAAAAAACATAGATGAAACTGTGAAAGAAAACACAGAAGAATGCATACTTATGGGAGGAGATTTTAACGGAAGAATTGAGGAAAGAGGAGCGAGAAACTGGGAGGAAGAAAAAGAAGATGGGAAAAGGAAAACAAAAGACAAAAAAGAAAATGTGGAGAAAAAAAAGTTGATGGAATGGTTAGAAGAAAAGGAATGGGAGATACTGAATGGTAATAAACAAGGGGATGAAGAAGGGGAGTGGACGTAAGTAGACAGTAGGGGGGAGTCGGTGATAGACTACGGAATAACAAATGAAGAAGCGTGGGGAAAAGTAGAGAACTTTAAAATAGGGGACAGAATAGAGTCAGACCACCTTCCAATAGAAATAAGCCTAGAAGGCAGAAATAGCCATACAGAAAGAAAAAAGAAGACAAAAGTAGAGCAGAAAAAGGTAATAATTAAAGTGTGGAACGATCAAGGCGTGAAAGAATACAGGAAAAAGCTGAAAAACGTCAAATTCGAAGGGCAAGAGATAGAGAAGATGGAAGTGGAATTAAAGGAAATACTAGAAAAAGCAACGACAACAACAGAAGTAAGCAGTAAAAGAAAAAAAGCAAAAAAAAGAAATGAATGGTGAGATAAAGAATGCTACCAGCTAAAGAAAAAAGCCACAAAAGCGCTAAGGGAATTCATAAGAAAGCAAGTAAATAGAAGAGTCTTCTTAGAAGCAAAAAGAAAATATAGAAAAATATGTATGAAAAATAAGAGATAGAAAAGAGAAGAAGAAGATAAAGAAATAAAAGCTATTAAAACAGAAAGAGAGGTGTGGAAGTACATAAACAGAGAAAGATTAAGAAAAGAAGCGGCGAGTGAAGAGATAACAATAAAGGAATGAGAAGAGTTTTTCAAAGAACTGCTGGAAGGAGAAAGAGAAGTAGATATAGAAGACCCAGCGATGCAAACGGACCAGACAGCACCATTAGGAACAGAAATTACACGGGAGGAGGTAGAAAGACAGATAAAGAAGCTGACGAAGAAGAAGGCACCGGTGAAGGATGGAATACACAATGAACACTGGATGTATGGGACGAAAGGTGTGATAGACAGATTGGTAGAGGTTATGAATGGAGTGTGGAGAGGAGAGGGATTCCCGACAGGTTGGAGAGAAGACATAATCTGCCCTATCCACAAAAAAAGTAGATAAAAATAGAGTAAAAAACTACAGAGGAATAACTCTCCTTAAGGTATAAACTGTATGCGTCAGTACTGAATGAAAGGCTGAGAAAAGAGGAAAAGAAGGCAATACCAGACAACCAAGCGGGATTTAGAGAAGGAAGGAAAACTATAGATAATGTATAAATCCTAGACCACCTAGCGAATAACGAGATGAAAATAAAAGGGAGGGGGGCTGTGTGATTAGAAGAGAAAAAGTGTGGAGTCTAGCGTTTGCAGATGATGTGGTATTAATAGCAAAAAGTGAAAGGGAGATGGGAAAAATGATGACGAACCTAAAAAAGTATGTGAGGAAAAAAAAGCTAGAAGTGAATGTAAATAAAACAAAGATGCTGGTGTTCAACAAAAAAAAGAGGAAGGAAGAAAAGAATGATTGGGAATGGGAGGGAGAGAAAATAGAGAGAGTAAAAGAGTTCAAGTATTTAGGGTATACGTTTAATGAAAGAGCTACGAACAAAGCGCATGTCAGAGAGTTGGCAAGAAAAGCAAACAAGATAGTGGGATGTGTATGGGGAATAGGAGGGAGGAAGTGAGGAGGGGATTTTAAAAGGAGAATAATGATGTTTGAGAGCTTGGTAGAGAGCGTATTGATGTATGGGGCAGAAATTTGGGGATGGAAAGAACAAGAGGAAATAGAGAGAGTACAAGAGAAGTATTTGAGGTGGGTCCTAGGGGTAGACAGAGAAACCCTTGGGTATATAGTAAGAGAAGAATGCAAGAGAAACAAGCTGAGAGTGAAAGCGGGGAAAAGAGCGACTAAGTTTGAGGATAGAATGAATGGAAGGCAAGAATGTAGAAGATTAAATGAATGTTAAAAAAAAAAAAAAATTTGAAGATAAACGAGAGAGAAAAATATTACAGAAGAAATGGGTATGCAAGTAAAGAAGTGGAAAGATTAAGAACAGAAGGCAAGTGGATGAACGCAGAAACGAGCGAAAGAGACAGAGATGTAGATAAGCAAGAAAGAAGAGAAAAAATCAAAGAATCCAGGTACAACAGGAATTATGAGAAATGTATGACAGAGGAGATCCCGGTGTACCTGGGAAGAGAAAGTGCGAAAGAGAGGAAAATAATGGCGAGGTTCAGGTGCGGAAATGAGGAGAGAGAGAATAGGTATTGGATGGAAAAGGAAGAGAGACTGTGCAGCATCTGTTATGAGAAAAGAGAGACAATAGAGCACATGTGAAATGAATGCAGTAAGATGAGAGAGAGAGAAAGAGTAGAAAGAAAAGAAATACTGAACGAAAACGGAGTGGAGATAAAGTGGATGAAAGAAGTATGGGAGAAAAGGAAAATTGAAAAACAAAGGAAGAACAGGGAGGGTAGAATAGAAAATGAAATAAAATGAATTGTAGGTAGAATATTTAAGCCGGTATAGGCAACAATAAATCTTATTACTACTACTATATACCGATTTTATTATACCCTTCGTCTGCTTTAGAGACATCTCTTCTTCTTTTATCTATACCTTGTTCACTTTTTTATATCAATAGAAGCAGCATACCGAATAGCCCTTATTATTACTACTCTTTTTAATTTATTATCATCTTTTTCCGAAATGTATGTTTGTATTATCAATTTAACAAGACAAACAGCTATAAATCACTGCTTCGCATAATATAGTAAGCCATTATCTAAATGGTTGTTGTCATTGTTCTGTTAGGGTCGGTTTTTATAATTTTCACATTCTTTTCACTTACAAAAATTTAACATAGTGACAGTTTTTTTTAATATTAGACATTAAAAAGATAAAACTCTATTAGAGCAACGACAAAAAATGCGAAATTTTGTAGCGACGATAATCTTAAATTTCCTGTATTGCTACCATTATCAACACTAAAAGTGTGTCCTAAATTTGAAACCAATCGGCCTGACATCATTTATTTTTAAGTTTTTAGATTTGTGTTTTTGAAAAATTGTTTTGTACTACTGGTCTACGTGCCTTTTGATTAATAAGTAACAAAAATATGTAGTTTTTTATATTTCTATTTGAGAGTCACTAATCAAACAGAGTGTTTAAAATTTGCAATCAATCGTTCGACAAGGAAGAGATAAAAAACAGTTTAAAAATTAAAAAAAAATTGAATCAACAACAAAAAATAATCTTACTATATTGCCTCCTGAACGTTTAAAAAAAAAAAAAAAACTGCTTAAAAACGTAGAAATATAATATATAAAAAAACAAGATAAAGTTACGCGATAACACTTTCATTTTTACAAAACATTAACCAGAAGATAGAAAAACGATAAAGTGAAACAAAAAATAAGTTTTAAATTCATAGCGCTATCTATTAAAAAATAAATGTAAATCTATAAAAAAAAAAATAAAAAAGTCAGAAAATTAACCTACTTACTATTTAAAAGAAAAAAATGCGAAAAACAAATAAGTGAAACGCCTCTCTTTATCAATAATAAATAAAGAGAGATAATGAGTAGACAATACATTAAAAAATTATTGAAAAAAATACAGTCTACTTATAAGAAAAAACTTTAAAAAACAATAAAAACCAAAACTTAAAACAAATAATTTAAAAGACTATAGAAATTAAAGAAAGAAAAGCAGTAACAAAAATATTAGAACCATGAGTAAAAAGTATAGAGACATTTAAAAAAAAAGTAAAAGCAAAAATTATGTAGAAATGTAGAAAAACAATAAATGTTAGACAGAAGGAAAAAAATGAAAAGTATACTAAAACTTAAAGAAAAAATTAAAAATTAATTGGTTTAGAGCTTAAAAAATAAAGATATTAACAGCTAAGTAAAAAGTCAATAGTAACAAATGAAAAAACAGCGTTTATAAAAAAATTAAACAAATCAAAATTTTGGAAAAAACCGTCTTCAATATTATAATTAATAATCATTTCATTTATTTACATTGTTTGTTGTTTAATTTGTTTAAATTAATTAGATAAACCGAATAATATTCAGATAAACTGAAATCAATTTTTTTAATTTATCACAAATTTTCATAGTTAATTATAAGTGCCAAAAACATATGTCAAAAAACGCATTCATAAGAATAACGTAAAAACTACTATTTAGATCTTGATCAAATTTATATGAAACCGCATTGGTGGCACCGGCTTTCAACTGAAAAAAGAATCATCAAAATTGATTGAACCAGTTGAAAGTTTTAATATAACAAACATAAAAAATACAGTCGGATTTAAAATCTTCTCCTTTTTTGAAGTCGGTTAAAAAGTAACAATAGCGTAAAAAATTAATTATATAATAGTTAAAAAATAACAGAAAAATAAGCAATACAAAAATGTATACAAAATAAATATTAAATATGAATAAAAACAGAAGATATCCTAATAAATACTAAACTATAGAGAGTTATAAATAAAACAAGGAGACTAGTAATTGATAACAACAACAATAAGCAAAGCAAGAGCAAGACAAGAAAAAAAGAAATTAAATTTATATGCATATTTTGGAATGCAGATTGACAAAAAAAAGATTTTAAAATAGCAAATCAAAAAATAGAAAGTTTAAAGTTAAAGAGAGAAAAAATATAAAAAACAATTAGTAAGAGGTATAACGCACAAAAAAAAAACAAATATTAAAAAAATAAATATAAAATTTTAGATTGTGTATAATAGATATAAAAATAACAAATTATATTATAAAAAAAAATTGAAAACATTAAAAAAAATTAAAGAACGTTGTCAAACCAAGAAAAAAGGTTAAAGAAATAAAAGTGCAAAAAAATAAAAGGCAAAAAAACAAAATTTGAAAGTATTGGACATATTGCCACATTTGTTTAAAACATTTATGTTACAAAACAATAAATAATACAAAAAAAATTATTTAACTTATTAGACACGCAAATAGATTAGAGAGATCAAAGTGGAAAAAAAAATAAGAAGACAAAAGCTCAATTTAAACATATTGCATTCTTGTTTTAAGCATTTTTAAATTCAAAAAATATTAGAAAATTTTTTGAATTCTTTGTAAACTCTTCAAAATAATGTAAAAAATTGTAAATTTTGCTTTTTTATGCCGATTTCTAATCCTTGTACATTATAAATTGCTACTTATTATTTCTAATAATATTTTATAAATTTTCAAAAATCTAATATCATTTATAAAAAACTAAATGTTTTTTTGATAATTTATCAAAATTATTATATAATTATCAAGCCATAACAAACTCCCAAAATTTTGTAAACCCTACAATATTTGGTAGACTTTTATTAATAATAATTATTTTTTAAATTTATACTCTTAGTAGATAATATATATCTTGAGCAAGAGATTTAAAAAAAAATTTTGAATTTTTTATCAATATTTATATATATAATTATATTCTTCGGGTATTCATCCACGTGGAATTCTTGGTTAGAATTTCTTGACGACGTTTCGGCAAAATCTCATTTGCCATCTTCAGGTCGGAGAGTTTTTGCTTGACTGCGAATCACGCGTAAACTGACTGTGGCTGCTTCAGACGGCGCTTTATATTCAGTAGCGCGGGTACGACTGCGCGTCGTTCGCGTGAAAGTTGTGCATGAGGTAGAAAGGGTATTAAGGGAAGGTAGAAATTGGTGTTGGTGCAACGGTCTTCGGCGCTTTCACTTTCACTATTTTCTTCATTGCTAGGCTCGGTTTCCAAGCTGCAGGCAAACGCTGTGTGTCATCTCTATTGTTCAGGTTCTCTGGTCGTTTTTCTATTTCTATAGCTTCTCTGATAATTCGAGCTCCTGTGTGTTCAATATTGGCTATTAGTTTGGTGTTTTGAAAGTCAATAGTGTGTGATGTTTCCTGAACGTGCTGTGCCAGCGACGATGTTTTCATGTTGTTTCTTACGGCAGCTTTGTGTTCATCTCTTCTTATGTTGATTCTTCTATTCGTTTGGCCAATGTAAATCTTGTTGCAGTCTGCGCATGGAATTTCGTAGACCCCTTGTTGTTCCAGACAAATTTTTGTCTTTGGGTCTCCAAGGATTCTGTCCATCTTCTTGTGTGGATTGAATATCGACTTGATGTTGTGTTTTCTTAGAATTCTTGCAATATTGTATGTAGTTCCTTTTATGTATGGTATGTAGGTTTTGTCTTGTTCTTGATTTCCCTCTTCTTGTTCTTGTTTTCTTGGTTTGTTTTGGAAAGCTTTTCTTATATCCTTATCGGAAAATCCATTTTGTTTAAATGCTTTTTGTAAAAAATCAATGTTTTTAGCACTCTTTGTAGTTGTGCTGGATATGGTGTGAAGCAGCATGGAAATATCTGTTTGTATGTGCTGATTTTCTGTAGACTGTGTGTCCTAGTTTTCCATTGGTTTTCTTCTGTATTAAAACGTCCAAGAACGGTAGTTGATTTTTGGATTCCATTTCTATTGTGAATTTAATCTTCGAAATGTTGACTGTTGAGCTGATCCAAGAATTTGTCAAGAAGTTGTTTTCCTTGTGTCCAGATCACAAAAATATCATCAACGTATCTGAGCCATAAGTTTGGTTTATTTGACTGACGACAATGCGTTTTCTTCAAAATTCTTCATAAACAGATTTGCAATCACTGGAGAAAGTGGCGAGCCCATTGGAGCGCCTTCTATCTGTTTGTATCGTTGGTCTTCAAATATGAAGTATGTATTTTTCAAGCAGTGCTCCGCGAAACTGATGATATGTCCTGGTGGTTGGTATTGTTCTTGTATAATGCCCAATGTTTCTTTTATCGGTATATTTGTGAAAAGTGACACAACTTTGAAGCTTACGAGCAGCCATCCCGGTTCCAATACTTTATCTTTTAAAAGATCGATGAAGTGGCTTGCGTTCTTGACGTAAGATTCCGCTTCCTCAGTTAGTGGTTGCAACTCTTTTGCTAGATACTTAACCAGTTGTTGTACTGGAGACCCAATTGCACTAACAATGAGTCGTAGTGGCGCTCCTTCTTTGTGAATTTTCGACAATCCGTAGAATTTTAGACATCTTGATGATTTTTCCCTTGGAATCAAATGTGCCTGGATTTTATCTTCTATCGGACTCTTTTTGATCTTCTTTTTGCTGGTCTTCTCCAAATACGTAGTTGGATCTGTGTTGATTGGTTGATAAGCTGGATCTTCTAACAGTTTCTTGATTTTGTCTTGATAATCCTTGGTATCCATAATGACCGTTCCGTTTCCTCTATCTGCTGGTAGAACTACAATATCTTAATTTTTTCTCAATTCTTGAAGCAAAAAAGTGGATGTGTCGGTACATTTTCTTGGTTTCTGTTTCTGTACGACGCGCAGTCGTACTCGCGCTACTGAATATAAAGCGCCGCCTGAAGCAGCCACAGTCAGTTCACGCGTGACTCGCAGTCAAGCAAGAGCCCTCCGACCTGAAGATGGCAAATGAGATTTTGCCAAAACGTCGTCAAGAAAATCTAATCAAATAATCAAAAAAAGAAATAATCAAAAATTCCACGCGGATGAATACCCAGAAACCCAAAGAATTTTTATCAAGCACCCGCGGAAACCTAAAGATTCACAAAAATATATATATATATATATTTTATATAAATGATATATCTGTACCGCAGCTCAGCGCATCCAAACCAATCCCTAAGGTTCTTCAGCCATGAATTTTGTATTCTTCCTGTAGATCTTTTCCTTTGGATTTTTCCCTGCATAATTATATGTAACATTTAATATTCTTGTCCCTTCATGATATTTTCTATGTACAGCCGTTTTCTTCTCTTAATTGTCGGAATCAATTCTCTGTCTTTATGCATACTTTTTATCACTTCCACGTTGGTCATTGTCTCTACCCATAAGATCCTCAATATTCTCCGATACACCCACATCACGAATGCCTCCAGTCTCCTCATGTCGGTTACCTTTAGCGTTCAGGTCTCCATCCCCTAGTATAGTATAGACCGCATATAGCATCTCATCAGTCCTATTTTTAAATCGAGATTTATGTATTCTCTCAATAGGTTAGTTCTTTACATATATCTTACGATTGTCTTGGGTTGTTTTAGCTTTCAGCTTATATTTTATTTTGCTTTTGTTTAGTGATAGTTCATATTCTTCGCCTACTGTGACCATTCTGTTGATTAGCGTCTGTAGGTCTTCGTGTGTTTTAGCTAAAATAACTGTATTGCCAGCGTACCTCAGATTATTTATAGTCATGCCGATAATCTTAATATCCATGTCTTGATCATCAAGTACCTTTTGTTTATTTTGTCCTCCTAATACAGATTAAAGAAGATTGGTGATAGTATACACCCCTAACAAACACTTCTTTAAATTTCTTCTGATGTAGTGTCTTCTATTCGTACTGCTGCTTTTTTACCATAGTATAAGTTTGAATTTATTCTTTTGTTCTTTATTACTCTGAGATCTATCCTTCTCTTGGCTAAAGTTCCTATGAGTTGGTCATGTCTAACTTTATCAAATGCTTCAATGTAGTCTATAACTTTATAGACTACACTGCAGGCGTTTATGTCTTGGTTCATGTCTAGGTATCTTTGTGTTAGAACATTTACTGCAAATAATGCTTCTTTTGTTTCTAGGCCTCTTTGGAATCCAAATTGAGTATCGCTGACATCCAGTTTCTTGAATATTCTATTATGGACCACATTCAGGCTTATTGTGCGATAGTCAAAGCATGCCTGGCACTTTTTTTCAAAAGAGTTTATAAAAGTTGATAACAGCCACTCATTAAGTGTTATTCCTGCTCTATATGTTCATTAATTTTACCAAAGCATAAATACGGTAAGCGTCTATCAGTTTAAAAATTTTCATTGGCAGTTGGTCCGAGCCTGCAGCTTTTCGGTTCTTGAGTATACCCAGTGCATATGTTTCACTTCATCCCTAATTATGACCGAGATCAACTTCTTTTCTGTATTTTCTAAATTCGCCTGTCGTCTCTCTTTTTCGAACAGTTGCATAATGTATTTCTTCCATATTTCTAGTTTTTGGTCTATTTCTGTGACTATATTCCCGTTGTTATAAAGTATATTAAGTTGCTTTTGTTCGTTGGTGCCAGCAAGTTTTTTTATCTTTTGGTGTATGTTGAAGCTGTCATGTTTGGCTCATAGTTCCTCTATTTTTTTACATTTTTGTCTATAGTAATCTTCTTTTGCTGTTCTCATTTTTATGTAAAGTATTTGTTGTGTTTTTTTATATTGTTGTTCGTTTTTTCCCTTATAGCTTCTTCTCTTTTCCATGAGATTGAATATTTCGCTAGTATCATTCTTTCCTGTAAGTTTCAACGGGGTTTCAATTAAACTGATTTAATTTTGCATAATTTTTTGTTTGTTTCTACAGTGTTGAGATTCTTTCTTGTTTTCGAGAGTTTCCAGAGTTGTGTTTATCTTTGTTTGCAAATAATGCCGTAGTATTTAGTTGTTTAGATGTTTTGTATTTATTCGAGTTTCTCTATTCTTTGGGATTCTTTCAAGTTTGAGTTGCATCTGGGCCATTTGGGTATTGTGATCTAACGAGACATCAGCGCCCAGTTAAGTCTTAACTAACTTGATGTTGTTTCTATATCTTCGTTTTATCAAGATGTAATCTATGTGGTCTCTTATCAGGCTCTGGTAATTGTCTTGGGGGTCATGTGTAGAGTTGTTGGTTTGGAAGCTTGTAAAAGGTATTAGTTATTATCATCTCTTCGTTTTGGCAAAATTGTACCAGTTTATCGACCTTTTCATTTCTTGTTTTCAACCTATTTACTTGTTACATTTTCCTTTTCCAACCTTTGCAATAAAGTTTTCCAGGATTATAGTGATATCTTATTATAGTTTTAGTGATTACTTCATAAAATAGCTCGTTTTCTTCTTAGGGTTTGTTTGCGGTAGAGCCAAACCCTAACCCCAAACCATTTGTACAGGTAACGTTTAGTTTTCTTCAGTTGACCTGTAGTTGTAAGAGTATGACACGATCTGAGATAAGGACAAAGTTAGTAACTGACGCCATAATATCTCTCGAGACAGCGATTGATACATCATGCGTGTGGTAATTATCATCGTTACTAGAAAAGTACAGTATAACTCCATTTGTTGAGACTTGGCTATAAGCGGGCCATCTTGTTCCACTGATTTCTAGGATGTTGAGTTTCAGTCATTTCGTATACAACATTATGCATCTTTCCAAAGATCTCACGTTCTATGTGTCAATCTTTAGCTTGTTAAAACTTATTGCTCCGGATATTTTGGTTTTAAACATTTCTATAATGATTCATACTAAGGTATCCATAGATCTTAAATGCAGTAGTTTCCTCTTGCTTTCTGCATCCTTATCTCGACAACTAATTGATAGTTCTTCCGTCTTTAAGATCAATTTTTTGACTCCAGGACAAAAGAGTGTTCTTACACTTGCTGGCTCTTCCACCTGACGCTGTTGGTCAGGTGGATATATTGCTTATAACAGCAGCCATTCGGTTGTCGCTAGTTTTGATCCGTAGAAATTTTTTTACCAAATTATCAAAAACTATAACTTATCCTTAAAAGTTTATACAATAGTTTTTCATTACTTTTTATTTGTTTATTTCTAATGTCTTTTTAAATGCTTTTTTTTAAACTTTTAGAATACTTTTTGCAACGTACCTACAGTAATTTCACTTTTGTCAATGCCCTAATTAGTAGTTTCTAATTCGTCAAACTAGTCAATTTCTATTATCACATTTTGTAAAAATATATTATAGCTTTTGTTTGTTCCTCACTTGTAAACATGCACTTATCAATCACATTGAAAACATCTCATAACTGGCTAGCCAGTTATAGATGTCATTTAACAGGCTAGCCAGTTATGGACGTCACTTTTATCAACAATAAAACACAATAATGAACTTTTAGCGATTATTTATTGTCATTAACATTTAAAAATGATTTATCTTTATCGTACACATTAAATATCATCGTACAATTGTGAATTCCACTGAAACTTAGGGTTCCATGTTTTGACATTTCACTTTACCAAAGTGACACATTAAAGCATACTCGATTTCGTGAATTTTGGAATTCTCGAATTATTCCATTATTCAAAAATTGAATTGTCTTTTACAAGTGAGGAACAAACAAAACATTCAACGTAAACACGCCAAGTAACAGGTTTTTACTGGCTCAAGAAGGTGATGGACTCGCCTTTGGCTCGTCAATCATCAACCTTCTATCGCCAGTAAAAACCCTTATACCTGACTAGTAACGTTAAATACTATTTCTTGAGTACACAAATTTTGATATAGATGTTTAATTATTTTAGTCTAAAATTATTAATAAGGTCTACTTTATAATCAGAAATTTTTTGTAATCCATAAGTACTCATGAATAACAAACAAATATTAACGTATGATAGATTCACTTTAATCTCTTTTTCATCACATATGCTGAATGTTCATGATACTATGTTGAAACGACCCCATAACCTTAAATGTTGGATTTTTATTTTTTTTGAGTTTACTCAATTTTTATATAAAGCGCCCGATATAGAAAACAGTTTAGAGAATAAAATTTAGTGATTGAATCGTTGTCGTTGTGTGTGTACAACATTGTATACTTGTGTAACCCAATGGAAATTTCAATTATAATAGATAAAATCGTAAACAAATTGCTATTTTGGATGTTTTGAAGTAGTTCGTAATAAGATTTATTACTGCCTATACCGGCTTAAATATTCTTTCTACAATTCATTTTATTTCATTTTCTATTCTACCCTCCCTGCTCTTCCTTTGTCCTTCAATTTTCCTTTTCTCCCATACTTCTTTCATCCACTTTATCTCCACTCCGTTTTCTTTCAGTATTTCTTTTCTTTCTACTCTTTCTCTCTCTCTCATCTCACTGCATTCATTCCACATGTGCTCTATTGTTTCTCTATCCTCATAACAGATTCTGCACAGTCTCTCTTCCTTTTCCGTCCAATACCTATTCTCTCTCTCTTCATTTCCGCACCTGAACCTCGCCATTATTTTTTTCTCTTTCGCACTTTCTCTTCCCAGGTACACCGGGATCTCCTCTGTCATACATTTCTCATAATTCCGGTTGTACCTGGATTCTTTGATTTTTTCTCTTCTTTCTTGCTTTTCTACATCCCTGTCTCTTTCGCTCGTTTCTGCGTTCATCCACTTGCCTTCTGTTCTTAATCTTTCCACTTCTTTACTTGCATACCCATTTCTTCTGTAATATTTTTCTCTCTCGTTTATCTTCAAATTTTTTTTCTTTACTCTCCAACATTCGTTCAATATTCTACATTCTTGCCTTCCATTCATTCTATCCTCAAACTTAGTCTCTCTTTTTCCCGCTTTCACTCTCAGCTTGTTTCTCTTGCATTCTTCTCTTATTATATACCCAGGGGTTTCTCTGTCCACCCCTAGGACTCACCTCAAATACTTCTCTTGTACTCTCTCTATTTCCTCTTGTTCTTTCCATCCCCAAATTTCTGCCCCATACCTCAATACGCTCTCTACCAAGCTCTTAAACATCATTATTCTCCTTTTAAAATCCCCTCCCCACTTCCTATCTCCCATTCCCCATACACATCTCACTATCTTGTTTGCTTTCCTTGCCAACTCTCTGTCATGCGCTTTGTTCGTAGTTCATTAAACGTATACCCCAAATACTTGAACTCTTTTACTCTATTTTCTCTCCCTCCCATTCCCAATCATTCTTTTCTTCTTTCCTTTTCTTCTGTTAAACACCAGCACCTTTGTTTTATTTACATTCACTTCTAGCTTTTTTTTCCTCACATACTTTTTTAGGTTCGTCATCATTTCTCCCATCTCCCTTTCGCTTTTTGCTATTAATACCACATCATCTGCAAATGCTAGACTTCACACTTTTTCTCTTCCAATCACACATCCCCCAGCTTGCGCCTTTCTAAACATTTCTTCTATATCCGCCATGTAGGTTGTGAACAAACAAGGGGCTGAGAGGACACCCTTGTCTCACCCCTTTTGACGTTACAAACCACTCACTCTCTTTCTCCCTTGCTCTAACTTTGCTTTTTGTTTTTACATAGATCTCTTCTACCTTTCTCACCAGCCACTCGCTTACTCTTCTTTTTCTCATACTCTCACACATTTTCTTTCTATCGACCTTATCAAACGCTGCTCTAAAATCTATGAAAAGTGTATACAGCCTCCCTCCCTTTTTTTTCATCTCGTTATTCACTAGGTGGTCTAAGATGTATACATTATCTATAGTACCCCTTCCTTCTCTAAATCCCGCTTGGTTGTATTGCCTTCTTTTCCTCTATCTCTTTTCTCAACCTTTCATTCAGTACTGACGCATACAATTTATACCATGTGTTAAGGAGAGTTATTCCTCTGTAGTTTTCTACTCTCCACACTCCATTCATACATAACCTCTACCAATCTGTCTATAACACCTTTCGTCCCATACATCCAGTGCTCATTCTGTATTCCATGCATGTATTTTGAAGTAAATAGGTAACATTTAAATATACATTAGTCTATGTAAAGAAATGTAATACTAAATATTAATAATAGGCAATAAATAAAAATGCCAGGTGACTAGCAAAGCGTAGGCTATTGTCTATAAGCTTATACAAGTATTCACTCAAATATATTATAAATCGGATTAAAAGCAAAGGGACAACTTATTTCTCAGACGGTAACTAACTATAAAAGCAAAAAGTATTCAATGTTGAAGCACGTCTAGAATTTTTCGTAACATGCTTGATGAAAGCCTCCAGAATTCTTAAATCTTAGAATAACTAAATATTTTAAAAAATTGTAGAAATTTTTTATTTTAAAATAGAAAAAAAAATCCAACTAAATGTAGGCGAGTTCATTTGGTGGAAGTTAATGAAACAATAAGTGTCCGAGTACAGTTTTAAAATTAGCAACAAAGTGCAATCAAAGAAATAATAATAATAATAATAATAATAATAAATGCCTTTTATTGCCATATGAAAATAAATATACACATTCTTAACAATATACAATAAAAGAAATCAGGAAGCAATGTAGGGCGAAGTTTAGCTGAACAATGACATGCAAAATGCCATCATTCTCTGCTCTTCCACTTAACCATAAAATACAAGAAAATCAAAAATATCCCTAACAAAACATTGTAGAGTGAATTAATAAAATAAAATAAAATAAATGCATTGTTGTAGGCATAGACCGCATTCATAATAAAACAATTATTTAATTTTAAAACATAAGATGAGTACTGATAAGCTAGGTTAGATTACTGACCTCTGATGCAACCACTGACGATACTGCTTTTTAAATTGTTTAATACCTAACGCTTTAAGATGTTTTGGTAAATTGTTATATATTTTAACAATGTTGTAGCTAAAAGATCTTTCAAACAAAGCAGACCTGTGTATAGGAAATAATAAAAGATCTTTTTCTCTAACGCTACGTTCTCTAGACCGAAAGACAATCTTGTTGTAGAGGTACCCGTACCCCGGAGTTTTAAAAGTTATGACCTTGTGAAATAGTGATGCAGTTTGTACGCTAAAACGATCTTCCATGCTCAACCAACCAGCATCAAATAATTTGTGGCTTACATGTTCATACTTTCTTATTCCATATATATACCTTAAGCACGAGTTTTGAATTTTTTGAATTTGGTATTTTGTATTGTGGTCTAGACACGTTGAAAATATTTCTGAACAAAAGTTAAAATGAGACAATACTAACGTGTCACACAGACTAATTTTTTGGCTAATTGAAAAGTAAGTTCTATGAGGAAATAATAACTTTAAGTGGCAATATGCTCTATAGAGACACTTAGTGACATGTTGGCGATATCTGAAAGTATTGTCCATAATGAGACCTAAATTTCGCGATTCCTTCACCTGTGGAATAACTGTCGTAAGTTCAGGTATAACATTAAATGTTTCAAATAATAATTTAGGCCCAAATGGTAAAAATGCCGACTTAGATAGATTTATTTTTAAAAAATGTTTTTTCGATATGCTAGCTATGTTATCTAAGTCGCTATTAATTTTTCGAAATGCACTATCTATGTCGTCTGGAGGAAAACTAAAATACAATTGCGTGTTGTCAGCACAGTAATGTTTGTTACAAAAGTTAACACAATCACCGAATAAATTTGTATAAATTGTAAATAATAAAGAACCTAATATTGAGCCTTGAGGCACACCTTTGTTAATTACAATAGGTTCTAAAACTTTATCACCTAATCTGACCTTTTGGGACCTATTTGATAAATATTTTTTAATGAAAGAAGTAGCTTCTAAGGAGAAACCTACAAATCGGAGAATAGACAATAAAATTTCATGATTGATGGTGTCAAAAGCCTTAGTGAAATCAAGTAAGACTAGACAAGTCATCATTACTTGGTCAGTAGCTTCTAAGATATCATCTTAAATTTTTGCTAAAGCGGTGGTACAACTATACCCATGCCTGACCCCAGATTGCATACTTGGTAATATGTCATATTTAGTTAAGTGATCCTGTATTTGTACATGCATGATTTTCTCCAAAAATTTTGAAAAAACTGGAAGAATGCTAATGGGTCGAAAATGTTTGAATTCTTGAGGATCTTTAACTTTCAAAATAGGGATAATGTATGCTTGTTTCCAGACATCTGGAAAATGACTCTCCAATAAGCAAGAGTTGATAATATGAACTATAAATTGAAGAATATATGGACAAGAATACCGTATCATTTGTAAAAAAATATTGTCAGTTGCAGGTGCGTTAGATGAAATTGAATCAATCACTTTTGACAATGTACTTTGAAATTTAAAATTTGAATCGAAATGAAATTTTGTTGAATGCGCATAATAATTAATTGTATCATTTAATAAGGTATCATTTGCCTCCCCCGGTACGCACTTTATAAAATAATTGTTTAGAGAATCGACATCATTCAAGTTAGGCGGTAAGGAAGGTTTCTTTTTATTATTAATGTTTAAATACTTCAAGCTTCTCCAGAATTCCTTACAATTACCTTTAAATAAAACATTTCGAAAAAAAGATTTCTTTTCATTTTTGATAGCTAAATTTGTAAAATTTCGTAATTGCTTATAATAATTCCAATGGCAAAGTTCTTTACATTTTTTATATTTTACTTTAGCTCTATCTCTTAATGTCATTAAAAAGCGAAATGATCCGGTGAGTCTATTGTTTCTTAACTCAAAGAATTCAGTGTTGATACTTAGCTTTTAGTAATAGTTTTGATAAATTGCTAATTCAATCGTTCCAATAATCATTTCATCAGCCAGTTAAGAAAATTAATTAAAATCTTGAATAGTCAAAAGGGTAGGAAAACTAAATCTTTAATTATTATGCTATATTAGATTTATGCAACTTAATATTAAGCACTTTAGATAAAATCTTCTTTCAACCTTATCACATTTATTCAAATTACAAATTAAAATATTATCAATTAATTTGTATATGATGGTTTTGTTATTATGTTGTTTCAATAATTATTTACATCTCTCATCGTCAGTTAAAGTATTTCATTAAGTAATTAATAATTGAAAAATTAAAACACATATATCACAGTTAAATTTTATAATTAACGCAATTTATCATTTTACATTATTAGGTCTTTGAATGTGCTCAGGTCTAGATGTAGTATAATTAAGATGATCAGGATATAGTAGACCATAAACTCAGTGTGTTATTTTAAAAACATTTATTTTCAAATATGCAACGTTTCGTTCGTGTTATTCGAACATCTTCAGGCAACCTATGTGTACAAACAATCATGAAAATTAATAAATAATATAATACGTTACTTACAATAAATAATTACAAACAAAAGTAAATTTTATATATACCTTGAAATGTTAATATATCACACATAGTCCCCAAATTAAATCATACATCCGACATTTCGTCATCAACCTGGAGTCTAATAATTAAAATATTTGTCAAGAACAAGTAGTCAGAAATATTCTAGATCTTTCTCAAACACTGTCAACCTCAATATTACAATGCACAAATTAAATATTGCCAAGTTAAAAATTAACAATATCTAACCTCCACATAAACACGAGGTTACTATCAAAACCCAATGAATACAATACCACCAAAATAACTATAATGTACCTCCCGACTATCATAAACTACCGAAACTCACCCACAGATGGTGTCAAACGTTCATAGACATTTTAAATTTATCAATTAAACCCAAATACAAACAATTAAGATTCTCAGTGTCAGTTTTACAATTAACAGTATTATGCAAACAGATTTGAATCATCTCACTATAATTTCTTTTTAACTTTATCGACTCATTATCTAAAATCTTTACATTCTCGAAATCAAACTGATGACCTGTTTCGAAATGATGAGCCGCAAGCGCCGTGAGATCCTTTGTTTTATTCTTGTCTCTGCAACTGTATTGATGTTGGTAAATCCTCTTCTTCAAATACTGCGTAGTCTGGCCCACATACGCCAAACCACAACTGCACTCGATTTTATAAATTATATCTGACCTGTCTCTTAATTTCACTGGGTCTTTCAATTTAGAATATATGTGACCAATTTTCTTAATGTTATAAAACGCTGGCTTCCAGTCAGATTTTCTAAAACATCTAGTGATATTCTGAGATAACCCTTTTATAAAAGGAAATCTAAATCTATTCTCTTGTTTATCAACCGCATTGACCGAGTTATCATCCAGATGTGTCTTCTTAAATCTTTCAATACAACAGTCCACGAACTCACTAGGATAGTTATTACGTTTAAGAATATCCTTAACTATTAGCAGATTATCTTTATGAAAGCAGCTACTACTCAGTTTAATAGCTCTATAAATAAGACCTAGCGCAACACTCGTCTTATGAGCCAACGGATGATGTGAATTAAAATTAAGCAGCCTCCCAGACGAAGTTGGTTTTTGAAACCACCTTGTCTTCAAGCTTCCATCCACCTTTCTAATGACCAACGTGTCTAAGAACGCCAACTCACCTTCAACTTCCAATTCCATTGTAAACTGTATCTTACTACAAAAACTATTAAAATGATCCAATAACAAATTTGTACTATCCTTAGGGACTGCTAACAATGTGTCATCAACATACAGACACAATAACGGAATAGCAAAAGGTAGTCTCTCAAGGATTTTCCTCAAAACATGTTCCATAACTATGTTCGCCAACACTGGACTAGCTGGATTCCCCATACTAGATCCATCCAGCTGACGATAGAAACTGTTGTTATACTTAAAATAGCTTGTCTCAAAACATGTTTTAACCAAAACCTCCAGAATTTCCTTAGGCACCTTCACCAAACCTTTCATCAAGTCCCATTCATCCTGTATAATTCTAAGGACTAGCTTCTTCGGAATGTTTGTAAATAAAGAGACCACATCTAACGATACCAAGACATAATCTGATGGAAGTTTAACATCTTTCAGAAGCTTCACCAACTCAGTTGAGTTTTTTATATTAAATTTATACGTGTCCACCAACGGAGTTAAAATTCTATGTAGAAACTTTGCCAGTTTATAACACGGAGACTTAATACAACTGACTACAGGTCGAAGTTTGCACCCTGGTTTATGTACTTTACGTAATCCATATAACCTTGGTGGTAAACCATTATGAGTCTTCAAATATTTAACTTCCCAGTCCTCTATGATATTCCTCTGTGCCAAATCATCCACCACTGCGTTGATCGTGTCCTGATACCCTGCCGTAGGATCTCTCTGTACTCTCTTATATATTAACGGATCATTCAATAGTTCAAGCATTCCAGTTTCATATTCCTTCTTTTTCATCAACACTGTAGCTCCCCCTTTATCAGCACGCATAACCAAAATGTCATCTCTATTTTTTAAAAACAATTTCGTTTTTATTAAATCTTTCTTTAGATTCTTATCAGCTACATTAATACGCCTCCGGCTCGAATTATAAAAATTCGTTATTGTATTAATTCCATTCAGTCTGATGTTGTTTCTAAAAACTTCTAGTTCTCTTTCATCTAGCGTCTGATCTTTCACTCTGGAAATGCCAAACTCCAGGTCTTTTATCAAAGTTGGTATAGGAAGTTTATTCCCATCAAGTTCAATGCCAAAATTAGGCGACAATTTTAACACATTCTCCACAAATTCTGGCATAGACTCATTCAAAAAATTATACAAGACCTTAGAATCACTAATAGCTGAAACATCTGGAACTACAGGCGTAACATCCTTGATCAAAGCCATTATTTTATTTTGGTTCTTTTTCTTAATTTTCCTAAAAATCTTTTCATACCTGATTTTATTAATCTTCAGACACCAACAATACATATCAGCTGGCACTGAGCTCATTAACTCTTCCTCCATTCGCTTTCTTTCCGACTCTAATCTGGACAACTTCCAATGGGTCACTTTAATTTCAGCATTCAAGACAGATTTTTTAAAATTCTCCATAATATTCTCAACTAAATATTTAAACGGATGTCCATCTAATAATAATAGTGTGAACAACGACTTGATGTTATGTGTTATGAACTTAGGATACACACTATTATTTTTGCACTGCAACAGAAAAATTTTTCTGTTTACACTTGCTGCTTGTATTCTGGACAAATTAGCTAGTTTCTTGACCAGACTCCAAACTCCATCACCAAATGTCAAACGTAATTCGTTAAAAATTTAAGATAAAGATTTAATAAAAACGAAATTGTTTTTAAAAAATAGAGATGACATTTTGGTTATGCGTGCTGATAAAGGGGGAGCTACAGTGTTGATGAAAAAGAAGGAATATGAAACTGGAATGCTTGAACTATTGAATGATCCGTTAATATATAAGAGAGTACAGAGAGATCCTACGGCAGGGTATCAGGACACGATCAACGCAGTGGTGGATGATTTGGCACAGAGGAATATCATAGAGGACTGGGAAGTTAAATATTTGAAGACTCATAATGGTTTACCACCAAGGTTATATGGATTACGTAAAGTACATAAACCAGGGTGCAAACTTCGACCTGTAGTCAGTTGTATTAAGTCTCCGTGTTATAAACTGGCAAAGTTTCTACATAGAATTTTAACTCCGTTGGTGGACACGTATAAATTTAATATAAAAAACTCAACTGAGTTGGTGAAGCTTCTGAAAGATGTTAAACTTCCATCAGATTATGTCTTGGTATCGTTAGATGTGGTCTCTTTATTTACAAACATTCCGAAGAAGCTAGTCCTTAGAATTATACAGGATGAATGGGACTTGATGAAAGGTTTGGTGAAGGTGCCTAAGGAAATTCTGGAGGTTTTGGTTAAAACATGTTTTGAGACAAGCTATTTTAAGTATAACAACAGTTTCTATCGTCAGCTGGATGGATCTAGTATGGGGAATCCAGCTAGTCCAGTGTTGGCGAACATAGTTATGGAACATGTTTTGAGGAAAATCCTTGAGAGACTACCTTTTGCTATTCCGTTATTGTGTCTGTATGTTGATGACACATTGTTAGCAGTCCCTAAAGATAGTACAAATTTGTTATTGGATCATTTTAATAGTTTTTGTAGTAAGATACAGTTTACAATGGAATTGGAAGTTGAAGGTGAGTTGGCGTTCTTAGACACGTTGGTCATTAGAAAGGTGGATGGAAGCTTGAAGACAAGGTGGTTTCAAAAACCAACTTCGTCTGGGAGGCTGCTTAATTTTAATTCACATCATCCGTTGGCTCATAAGACGAGTGTTGCGCTAGGTCTTATTTATAGAGCTATTAAACTGAGTAGTAGCTGCTTTCATAAAGATAATCTGCTAATAGTTAAGGATATTCTTAAACGTAATAACTATCCTAGTGAGTTCGTGGACTGTTGTATTGAAAGATTTAAGAAGACACATCTGGATGATAACTCGGTCAATGCGGTTGATAAACAAGAGAATAGATTTAGATTTCCTTTTATAAAAGGGTTATCTCAGAATATCACTAGATGTTTTAGAAAATCTGACTGGAAGCCAGCGTTTTATAACATTAAGAAAATTGGTCACATATATTCTAAATTGAAAGACCCAGTGAAATTAAGAGACAGGTCAGATATAATTTATAAAATCGAGTGCAGTTGTGGTTTGGCGTATGTGGGCCAGACTACGCAGTATTTGAAGAAGAGGATTTACCAACATCAATACAGTTGCAGAGACAAGAATAAAACAAAGGATCTCACGGCGCTTGCGGCTCATCATTTCGAAACAGGTCATCAGTTTGATTTCGAGAATGTAAAGATTTTAGATAATGAGTCGATAAAGTTAAAAAGAAATTATAGTGAGATGATTCAAATCTGTTTGCATAATACTGTTAATTGTAAAACTGACACTGAGAATCTTAATTGTTTGTATTTGGGTTTAATTGATAAATTTAAAATGTCTATGAACGTTTGACACCATCTGTGGGTGAGTTTCGGTAGTTTATGATAGTCGGGAGGTACATTATAGTTATTTTGGTGGTATTGTATTCATTGGGTTTTGATAGTAACCTCGTGTTTATGTGGAGGTTAGATATTGTTAATTTTTAACTTGGCAATATTTAATTTGTGCATTGTAATATTGAGGTTGACAGTGTTTGAGAAAGATCTAGAATATTTCTGACTACTTGTTCTTGACAAATATTTTAATTATTAGACTCCAGGTTGATGACGAAATGTCGGATGTATGATTTAATTTGGGGACTATGTGTGATATATTAACATTTCAAGGTATATATAAAATTTACTTTTGTTTGTAATTATTTATTGTAAGTAACGTATTATATTATTTATTAATTTTCATGATTGTTTGTACACATAGGTTGCCTGAAGATGTTCGAATAACACGAACGAAACGTTGCATATTTGAAAATAAATGTTTTTAAAATAACACACTGAGTTTATGGTCTACTATATCCTGATCATCTTAATTATTATTAGGTCTAGAAGAACTAAAGTACTGATCAATCTAAAAAATGTTCTAGTTGTTCTTAAATATTTCAAGTGTTGTAAGTTTAACTCAAAGCACATAATAATTCATAATTTAATTAATAAGTAAGATTACACAATATTGTTTAAACTATATTTGATATAGATAAATTATTATATAAATAATACCGCTTTGAATCTTGCGCAATATTTTAGAATCATAACTTTAATCATTATCAGGCACTTAATTTTATTTATTAATTTATTTTCAATTAGTTTAGTTCAAATTAATTCAATAAGATTACCTTCTAGTGGACTAGAATTTATACAAACAAACATTGATGTTATCAATCAGCTCAAACACAAAAATAAGTAATTTAATTAAAATACTTAATTAAAGTACTAACTAGTAAAATTCCTTAATTAGATTATTAAAGTTAATAAACGTTTTATAAAATAATTTTTCTACATCAAGAATGTAAATTGAATCATTAGAAGGTACTTTTTTTACTGAATTTCATTTTGTATCGGTTGCTAGGCAAATTGCTAGACAACAAATGCAATATGAAATATTTTGTGTTCGGTCTGCTGTTTTTGATAACAAAAACTAAGGTGGCTTAGAGAATATAACGCCGAAGACAAAGGTCATCAGTTAGTTACAGTTTGTGCATTACAAATAATTTCGCACTTATTTCCAAAAAATCAAATAGTTGATATCAAATAACATCAAAGAAAAATTACTAATTTTAATTATTTGGGTTCAGCTTTTTTAGTAACTATACCAGACACTAAAACCAAAATTATTCGAAGTTTTACTGTAACTAGTCTTTACTATAAACTTTACAAAAAATATGCAAATCTCTGCCCTTCAAATATAAATAGTCCTTTAATTATTATGAAAAAAAAAATACCGTCCAAAGAATGGGCGTAAATAAGTTTGGAGGCATGGGAAAAAAAATTTCTAAATATTTAAAATTGCCAAACCACGAATTATACACCGGACACTGCTTTCGTCGATCTTTGGCGAATATATATACTATACCAGCATCAACAATTCTTGTTGATGCTGGTAGTAAAATAACTAGTTTGAAGCGTCACGGTGGCTGGAAGTCCACAGCAGTCGCCGAGAGATGTATCGCCGAGAGAAAAATAAATGTGACACAGCTTATAAAATTGTAAATGGACTTATCGACTTTAGGAATAGGCAATCGTGAAATGCCATCTACTTCGACAATGGAAAATTGTTAATATCAAGAAAATTTTAGTATCCAGCATTCCACAAGTTCTCCAAAAATAATTTTTAATAATTGTGCATTTAACTTTGACAATAAATAAAATACGTAAGTCATTTCATAATACTTTTTCTTAATTGCTTGAACACTGCTGTCCAGGCTCCGCTAATGAATAGATAATTTTGTATTTTTATGGCCCCGCATATCCAATATTTGCATATTTGTTTTTATAATTGTCGTTGTTGTAGAAAAAGTACAGTATGCAACTCGCATAAAATAAAAATTTTGCACTCGTTTGAATTGCAAAATGTGCATCATTCTGTGCTTGTTACAGAATATTATAATACTATTTAAAGCCTACATACACAAACAACGATACGTTGTTTCTTGTTCCGTGGTTGTAGTTCAAAATTCCTACCGAATATAATGCTCCGCCAAAATACATCATACGCTAGACATATATACACAATTCCTTCCTTATTTTGTTGGAACAAGTGAGGTTTCTAAACTTGATGTCTAGTAGTAATGTCTTATATAACGTTATATAAAGATAACAAGAACCCTTCGTATCAATGTCATGCAGACGTAACAAGTGCGTCTTCATACAACGCACTAGCGTAACTTGCGTTGTATCGCTTGTTACACTATTGCTTAGCAAAGTGATTAAGAGTCCTCTTGTTACAAGCCCCACAAAGTGGTTGAATTTTTATTTGTGATTTATATCACTTGTCGTGCAGTTTGTTGGAGCAGCTGCGGTGGGTTATAAAACTTAAAATAAAGTTTTGAACAGTAAACTCTTAGTCTGTTTTTAAAGTTTGAGATCATTTATATAAGGTTATGAAGTTAAGATCATAAGGACTGGCAATTTACTTAAAGAAATTCTAATTTGATACTAGAATTTGGTTTTGTTTTTGAAGTTCTAAGTTATATAAAGGTTTGTTAATTTGATAATCATAAGAACGTACGCGTACTACACACTAACTTAATTAACGGTAGAGCACTATTTACACAATCATTGTTTTACAAAATAATTTACAATACTTTTTACTTTTTAAAAAAGCTAGTTAATTTTTCAATTGTGAATTAGCTAAGATTAATTTTACGAGTTCTGCAGTTTGTTGTAGCAGCTACAATGAGTTCTTTAAAAATTAAATTAATCAATAGAATTTTGAATTGTTTGCAAAATTCAAAATAATTCAGTAAATGCCAATTTATTCAAGAAATTTCAGTTTGATTATAGAAACTATAGAAGTTTGTTTGTGAAGTCTAAAACATTTATTAAAATTCTAATTTACTTACAGCATTCTAATTAGATTATAATATCAGATAATTAATTATAGGACTCTCATGTGCTTATTGGTCAATAAGATTTACCTTTGTTTCACACTACTTGCAAAGTACTAATGCCTCTAATTTAGGATTAATTCATAGTTATTTGTCAGTATTATTAATTTATTATGTATTGAATAAAATCACAAAATAATTTACCTATGTTTTCTTTGATTAGCATTGTGAAAGCTTTTTATTTTATAATAATTTATAGTTAATTTTAAAGTAAATATGCCAAAAAACCGCTAAATCATTTGTACAATTTAATCATCTCAATGCGGGCCATATGGCATTTTAAGTTAAAGTGGGGGTAATAAGGCCCTGGAAAGATTGAGTAACAGATAGTAAACTGAGAGGGATGAGACTGAGAACGTTTGGCAAAAAAGTCTGCAAGCGGTCGGTCAGACTACCAGTATTATAAATATTTTTTATATCAAACATGTTTATTATTATTGCCTATACAGGCTTAAATATATACATCAATACCCAATTATACATTTTTACACAAATTTTTTCTATCTTATCCTTCCTTTTCTTTCTTTGTGTTCTCTTCCCCTGTCTTCATTTACTCTTTTTGCATCCCTTTTTTTTATTTATTTTTTATTCAATTTCTGATTTAATCTTTCTCTCTCATTATCATTTTCATCCATTCTATTCCTTCTTTATTTTCTTTCATTACATCCTCTCTCTCTAGCATACTTTCTTTTATTTCTATCCATTATTTCATCATGTGCTCCAATGTTTCTTTTTCTCTTCCACACATTCTGCATTTTCTTTCGTTTTCTTCCATCCATTATCTGTTGTCTCTCTCTTCATTCCCACATCTAAATCTTGCAATCATCTTTCGCTCTCTCTTACTTTCTCTTTTTACATATTCCGGTTCCTCTTCTGTTATCAACTTCATGTATTCTTTATTGTATCTGGTTTCTCTAGTTTCTCCCCCCTTTCTTGCTTGTCTATGTCTCTGTCTTTCAATTCTCCATGCACCCATTGTCTCGCTTCTCTTTTTTTTCCCGATCTCCTCTACGCTGAATCTATTCCTTTCGTAATATTTTTTCCTTTCTATTTCCATTCCTCTTTCTGCTTTTCTAGTCCTCACTTTCCAACTCTCTTTCAATATCTCGCACCCTTCCCTATCTTTCATCCTATCTTCGAACTTCACGGCTCTTTTTCCTGCCTCTATTCTTAATTTTTCTCTCTTTCCTTCCTCTCTCACTGTATATCCTGGAGTCTCTCTGCTTAGCCCTAACATCCATCTTGCATACCTTTCTTGCACTTTTTCCATTACCACCCATTCTTTCCACCCCCAAATTTAAGCTCCATACATCATCACACTTTTTACCAGACTGTCAAATAATGTCATTCCTATTCTATATTCTCCCCTAAACTTTCTCTCTGCCATACTTCATAGTCTCGCACTCATCTGGCTTCCCTTTTTCACTAATTCTCTTACCTGCGCTTTACATCTATTGTTTTTCTCAAACATAAATCCCAGATACTTCCATTCTTTCACCTGTTCTATATCTTTCTCACCCCATTTCCATTCTACCTTTTTCCTTGCTCCCTTACTGAACACTAATATTTTTGTTTTACTTTCATTCACCCCAAGTCCCTTTTTTCTCATGTATCTTTCCGCGTTTTTTATCCTTTCTCTCAGTCCCCGTTCCTCTCTCGCTACCATCACAATATCATCCGCATACGCCAACAACCAAATTTTCTTTCTCCCCACTACCACTCCCTCTTCTTGCCTTTTTGCCAATTTTTCCTTCATATCGCTCATATATATTGTGAACAGTAGTGGGCTCAGTGGGCATCCTTGTCTCAGACCCATCTTTGTCCACAGTCATTCGCTCTCTCTTTCATTCACTCTCACCTTGCACTTTGTGCCTCGATAAATTTCTTTAACTTTCTCCAACACCTCTCTCTCTATTCCCTTCTTTTCTATTAATTTCCACAGCTTATCTCTATCCACTCTGTCAAACGCTGCTTTCAGATCTATCTAATACTTTGCATACTCTCTCTCCTTTCTTTTCTATCTCGCTTTCTACTACCGCATTCAATATATATATATACATTGTCTATCGGTCCTCTTCCCTCTCTAAACCCAGCTTGCCAGTCTGGTAATCCTCCCACTCTCTCTAACTCTCTTTTCAATTTCTCAGCCACACACATTGCATACATCTTGTACATCGTATTTAGAAGAGTTATTCCTCGGTAGGTTTTTTCATTGTCTTTATCCTCTCTTTTGTAGATAGGTATTATTATCCCCTTTGTCCACTCCCGAGGTATCTCTTCTCCCTTCCACACTTCATCCAACACTTTAATGAATCTGCCTTTTAACCTTTCGTTCGCATACATCCATGCTTTATTCGGTATCCCATCCGTTCCTGGAGATTTTTTTTTAAGTTTTCTTAAAATGCTGTCTATTTTTTCTGCTGTTATTGTTCCCTTTATTGTCTCTTCTCTTTCTTCCTCAATTCTTTCTTTTTCTAAATTGTTTCGCTCGGTTTTTTTCTCTCCTTCTTCTTCTCCTTCTAGTAGATCCTTGAAATGTTTCCACCACCTGTTCATTTCAATTTGGTTTGTTATCTTTTCTGTCTCTTCTTTGGTCTCCTTTACATATTCCCAGATTTCGTTTTGCGTTCTTATTTCTTTTATTCTTTTCTGTTCTTCTTCTTTTTTCTTTTGTTTATTTGTTTTGCATGTTTCTCTGTATTTTTTTTTCTTCCTTATGTATTCTTCCTTTTTCCCTTTCTTATTTCTCCATTCTTTCAATCTTTTTTACTTCTCTTTTTTTTTCGTCACATTCTCTATCCTACCATTTATTATCTTTTGTTTCTACTTTTCCATATGTTATTTTTATTTTAGTTTTATTATAAACATTTGAATTGGTATTTGTTTATTGATGGAGAAAGATAGTTAACATGTGTTGTTTTGTGCTATAATTGTGAATTCAGTGCTGACTCCCTGATTTTAGAGGAATAAGTATTTTGATAAGCATAAATATGTATTGAATATGTTAATATGAAACATCTACGACAGAAACTATAATATAATACCTGTAGTACGGTCTATCCGGCATTACATTTCAGACTGAGGTGGTACTCTAATGACGTCTGTAGGCATTTACAGAATGGTATCTTGGCTCTCTACTTCCTTAAACAGTGACGAAGAGGTAGAGGGGTGAGCTGCAGCCTGTTAACCGCTATGGTTATGTTCCTGTCAGTAGATAAAAAAGATTTTGGATTTCCTTTTTGCTGGCATGACAGAGTATTGCGTGATGTCCTTAGTTTCTTCACTTATTAACCTTTATTTTATTTTACCTTTTCCTATTACACATTATTTATGGCCATTCTGGTTCGTAAAATTTGACTGAGGCCTAGCGAAACCGTCCACGCTGCTCCCGCACAAGGTACCGAATAATAAAAGCATCATTAAGAACACAAGGCTAAAGAAAAGGGGTAAAGATTAGGTCAATCGAGTCTATGGAGTGGTTGTCAAAGTCCAATGAGCCTTGTGATGTCTTCCACAATCAGTTCGAGAGGAAGAGAATCCTGCGAGGGGGAGAAAAACCCCCGGTAAGTTACTTTACAGGTATGATTGACATGATCGATCCGTCTGACTGCTCAAGCGTTGCTCTAATAATGAATATAGAGGGGTGAGTTGAAGTAGACTGTTGATGATATTGTTGCTATTCTGTACATTGTTTTCAAGTGAATATTTAATGCTTATAATCATAGAACATAGACTTCCCGTCAAATTCATTATAAACAAGGAGTTAACTGTTATTTACTTGAATTTAATTGTTAAAATTTAGCAAATCGTAGAATTAAAATAAAAAAGTCTTACAGTATTATCAAAGATATATAATGCTATGAACATTTGACTTGCAGCTGAACAAATGTTATATCAAGCAAATATAGTCTTTTAATAAATTCAGTTAATGTTCAAGGATAATAATTCATATTCACGTATTGATGAAAACAGCAAATTCAGTTCTTTGTTTCTTTCAGTTTCAGTAACTATCATTAAATGTGAGATATTTATTATTGATATGAAGGCGACACTTTAGTTCATCTTGTAGCAGTAAGTGGATGGTAACTCGATCAATGACTTCAGAAATTTATTAGCGTAGAGGTTGTGGCCTTTATAAAATATATAATTCATCAATATAAAAAAAATTAAGTACATAATATTACAAAAATGTAGATTAAAGAAAAATATTTTTTTATATTTTTTGAAAGTTTTTATAAATGCGTTTATTTTCTCTTTGATATGTATATCGATATTTTTTTTTTCTTTAATAGTATGATTGCCGATAAATGTCAAACATACGTTTATAATATCGTACGTTTCTCCGTATAACTAATCAAATAAACCTGCGTTTAAAATTTCATAGTAAGAGTAGATAATTTCTATATATAAAGTAGATAAACTAAATAAAGTAGAAATAAATAATTTATGAACGTGCGGTATAATATTTAGAGTAACTAGCTCAAGTGACAAATGTAGAATTATTTTGAGAAATTCACCCTTTTGTACAGCATTCGGTTTCGGTTCTTTTCTTTATTATTATGATTAATATTATTAGTGTTTTAATGTTCACACATTTTTCCTAGTTATTTAATTACGTAGGCTATTCGTCAATAGTCACGATGGCATTCTATTTAGTGCTCTTCTAATAAAATAGCATATACTTTCCTAAAAGAACTGATTTTTGCAATTTTCATTAAATCCTAGTGTAGGCTATTTTGCTTCACACTTTTTTTTAAACTCTTAGAAATTTCTTATTTTTTAGTATTGTTATCTTTCTCTTACCTCTTTAAAACTTGTTGCTGCTTCTCTCTCATGAGTGCAACATTCTAGAACAAACTAAAAAAAAAATTTAAATGTTTTAGAGTTTGTAAAAAGTTACTGAATCTTTAATTTTATGCATTTTTAATAATAAGAAGAATTTCTGGCATTTTCTGACTATAACCTATAAAATGGCACCACTACTTGTACGCTCTTCTTTTTTTCAATGTTACAGTTTAGTGTCATTTTAATTTATAAATGAGAATAACTTTTTCAATGCTATCTGATTAATTTAAATTTTAGTAAATAATACACAAAATTTTGTTTACATTTTGAATCGCTATCGACTTTGTCATTGTTTTGAAAAATACACACGCCAGAAACAAATTATATTTACTGTGATATATTCGAAAATAATTTTTGTATGAAGTATTTTTTATTATAAATGTTTATGAAAAACCCAATAATAAGTAAATAGTTTTGAAGCCGTCCCTGTTCGCTCCGCCATTACAATATTGTAAATGTCAACACAATAATAGTCATATCAGTAGACACATAAATATACAGCGGATTCGATGTCACCATTCACCAACAACATTTCCTCATATTTTTTTCTTTTCCTCTTGTTGTTGTTCCATCAACTATTTATTCCAACACATCAATCCAACTACAAATTTCCACCAAATTTCAAATTTGGTGTTTCCACAGCCGCCTACCAGATCGAAGGCGGCTGGAAAACGGATGGAAAAGGGGAGAATATTTGGGATCGACTAACTCATACAAATCCACAATTAATCACCGATCACTCGAATGGGGATGTAGCGTGCGATTCTTATCATTTGTGGAGAAAAGATGTGGAGATTTTAAAGGAAATGGGGGTGGATCACTATCGCTTCTCTTTGTCATGGGCTAGAATACTTCCGCAAGGGTTTTCCAATCATATTAATGAGAAAGGAATTGGTAAGAAAACAATTGAAATATTTTTTGAAAAGAAAACCATTTTTTTTTTTTAAAAACTAATAAATTATACCTATTTTAAAGATAAAAATTTGATTTTGGTCATAATAAGAGGGACAGAGCAACTGAAGTAAGAAAGATCTACAACTTAAAGTGTAGCGTGCTTTGAGTTGATAAATGCAAATAAGCAAGAAGCGTACCACCCTGAAAAGAGAAAAGACTCTTTTAATTTATGACTATGGTTTCCAGTATATATCTCAAACGTTTTTATTATACAATATACATATATTATTTTTTTTAATTTTTGTGTTGTTTTTATATTATTTTTAAATTGGTTTTTATTATCTTTGGTATTTTATTTTTTGCAGTAAAATTTGTTTTTATCTTGCTCTCTTCAGTATATATTTTAACATTGTAGATGTTTTTATTAGATATTCTTCTTACTATTTTTCATTTATGTTTTTCTAATTATTTTTACTATTTATTTATACACTGAAAACGTTTTCTACGATAATTGCCTCAGATAAAATCCATATTGTAATTATTTTTTTTTCAAATTTGGCGTCATAGTTGGCCATGCTTCAAATGTCAAAATAATAGGTACATTTTCATTTTTTTTTATTTTTGGATTTATTACATGAACAGAAAATGTTTGTGATAGAATCTTATTTTCGTAACGGTTACCGAGTTGATGGTGAATGGCAGTACTCAACTCAAGGTTTCAGTTTATTTTAGTTTTGTTTAGTTTATTTCAATTTATTTTAGTATATTTTAGTTTATTTTAGTTTATTTTAGTTTATTTTAGTTTATTTTAGTTTATTTTAGTTTATTTTAGTTTATTTTAGTTTATTTTAGTTTATTTTAGTTTATTTTAGTTTATTTTAGTTTATTTTAGTTTATTTTAGTTTATTTTAGTTTATTTTAGTTTATTTTAGTTTATTTTAGTTTATTGTAGTTTATTTTAGTTTATTTTAGTTTATTTTAGTTTATTTTAGTTTATTTTAGTTTATTTTAGTTTATTTTAGTTTATTTTAGTTTATTTTAGTTTATTTTAGTTTATTTTAGTTTATTTTAGTTTATTTTAGTTAATTTTAGTTTATTTTAGTTTATTTTAGTTTATTTTAGTTTATTTTAGTTTATTTTAGTTTATTTTAGTTTATTTTAGTTTTTTTTAGTTTATTTCAATTTTTTTCAATTCTTTTCAGCTTATTCTAGTTTATTTTAGTTTATGTTAGTTTATTTTAGTTTATTTTAGTTTATTGTAGTTTATTTTAGTTTATTTTAGTTTATTTTAGTTTATTTTAGTTAATTTTAGTTTATTTTAGTTTATTTTAGTTTATTTTAGTTTATTTTAGTTTATTTTAGTTTATTTTAGTTTATTTTAGTTTATTTTAGTTTGTTTTAGTTTATTTTAGTTTATTTTAGTTTATTTTAGTTTATTTTAGTTTATTTTAGTTTATTTTAGTTTATTTTAGTTTATTTTAGTTTATTTTAGTTTATTTTAGTTTATTTTAGTTTATTTTAGTTTATTTTAGTTTATTTTAGTTTATTTTAGTTTATTTTAGTTTATTTTAGTTTATTTTAGTTTATTTTAGTTTATTTTAGTTTATTGTAGTTTATTTTAGTTTATTTTAGTTTATTTTAGTTTATTTTAGTTTATTTTAGTTTATTTTAGTTTATTTTAGTTTATTTTAGTTTATTTTAGTTTATTTTAGTTTATTTTAGTTTATTTTAGTTTATTTTAGTTTATTTTAGTTTATTTTAGTTTATTTTAGTTTATTTTAGTTTTTTTTAGTTTATTTCAATTTTTTTCAATTCTTTTCAGCTTATTCTAGTTTATTTTAGTTTATGTTAGTTTATTTTAGTTTATTTTAGTTTATTGTAGTTTATTTTAGTTTATTTTAGTTTATTTTAGTTTATTTTAGTTAATTTTAGTTTATTTTAGTTTATTTTAGTTTATTTTAGATTATTTTAGTTTATTTTAGTTTATTTTAGTTTATTTTAGTTTATTTTAGTTTATTTTAGTTTGTTTTAGTTTATTTTAGTTTATTTTAGTTTATTTTAGTTTATTTTAGTTTATTTTAGTTTATTTTAGTTTATTTTAGTTTGTTTTAGTTTATTTTAGTTTATTTTAGTTTATTTTAGTTTATTTTAGTTTATTTTAGTTTATTTTAGTTTATTTTAGTTTATTTTAGTTTATTTTAGTTTATTTTAGTTTATTTTAGTTTATTTTAGTTTATTTTAGTTTATTTTAGTTTATTTTAGTTTATTTTAGTTTATTTTAGTTTATTTTAGTTTATTTTAGTTTATTTTAGTTTATTTTAGTTTATTTTAGTTTATTTTAGTTTATTTTAGTTTATTTTAGTTTATTTTAGTTTATTTTAGTTTATTTTAGTTTATTTTAGTTTATTTTAGTTTATTTTAGTTTATTTTAGTTTATTTTAGTTTATTTTAGTTTATTTTAGTTTATTTTAGTTTATTTTAGTTTATTTTAGTTTATTTTAGTTTATTTTAGTTTATTTTAGTTTATTTTAGTTTATTTTAGTTTATTCTAGTTTATTTTAGTTTATTTTAGTTTATTTTAGTTTATTTTAGTTTATTTTAGTTTATTTTAGTTTATTTTAGTTTATTTTAGTTTATTTTAGTTTATTTTAGTTTATTTTAGTTTATTTTAGTTTATTTTAGTTTATTTTAGTTTATTTTAGTTTATTTTAGTTTATTTTAGTTTATTTTAGTTTATTCTAGTTTATTTTAGTTTATTTTAGTTTATTCTAGTTTATTTTAGTTTATTTTAGTTTATTTTAGTTTATTTTAGTTTATTTTAGTTTATTTTAGTTTATTTTAGTTTATTTTAGTTTATTTTAGTTTATTTTAGTTTATTTTAGTTTATTTTAGTTTATTTTAGTTTATTTTAGTTTATTTTAGTTTATTTTAGTTTATTTTAGTTTATTTTAGTTTATTTTAGTTTATTCTAGTTTATTTTAGTTTATTTTAGTTTATTTTAGTTTATTTTAGTTTATTTTAGTTTATTTTAGTTTATTTTAGTTTATTTTAGTTTATTTAAGTTTAGTACTTCAGCAGCCAAAACTTTTCTAATGCTGTGTTGACATTCAACAGTGTTCATCATATTGTAACTCATTGCATTCAACTCTTTTGTGAGACTAGCTCGAGTGATTGTAAAAAGGTAGTGGTTTCTTAAAAGGAAAAAAAAGCTATCGAAAATGTGACGCAAACAAATGAAGAGCCGCTACAAAATGAAATTATGTTCAACTTAAGTTTCATTACGGATGAAGCCTAGTTTCATTTAGACTGTTGTAAACAGTCTACACACAAAATTATAAAAATGTAAAGTTCAGAAAAACATAATTTTATTGAAGAGGTTCTACTATGAGCCGCGTTTTCAAGGTGTCGAATTATTGAAACAGTTTTTTTTAATAGAACATTGACTGCTGCAAGATTCCGAGAGAATATTTTATATTAATTTTTTGTACAGTTTCATGTCGATGAAAGTGTAGGCGGGTACTTTCAGCAAGACGGTGCCGCTTCACATACCACTTACAAGACCTTGATTGTAATACAAAAATTTTATAATCGGTGAGTGATCAGCCGAAATACAGCTATAACTTACTCTTTAAGATCCGGCGACCCTTGTGACTTCTTCTTGTGCCTTTATTTTAAGAACTTAATTTTCCAGTAGTGCTCAAATAACCCCAATGACTTGCGTCAGGCAATAGTTACCAAAATTGATAAAATGCGTCAGTAACGCAATTTTTCAAAGATTCCGCAAATGCCTTGAAATCGATATTTTGATTATTTGTTATAAACTTTATTTTTTTATTAAACATATTTTTTTTGGTTGTTATAACTTATAAGTGCTTTTAATTTAATCTCATTAACGTGTTGAACTATCGATTCATTAAATTAAAAGTGAAGATAGATAGATACATTTACAAATCAAAGTTAAACATTCATAGCAATCTTTGACGCCAAATTTAAAAAAAAAATTGTTAAATTTTTGACATAGACATTTATACCGTTTTATAAATTTCACTAAAAAAAATGCTGATTAGGATTCTTTATTAATTATACCGTGCGTTCATAAACTGTTTGTATCAACTATTGCTGTGCACTTTAAATTGACAGATTTTAATTGTCTTTAATAGTATTTGATTGTAAAACGTTACACTACAGCGTATCCGTGTACGCACTAATTGTAAGAAATTAATAAACGTTTTGAATTTTATGGCAAGAGTTTTATGGCATCTAAATAATTTATGAACGGACGGTACATTACAGTTGAATGATAACTCTCCGTTATCATTATCATTTTATATACTACAGTTGGGCTAAGGTCCTCAAGCTAGAGTTTATCTTCTTCCGGGCGTAATCAGCATAATAATGCCCTTGGTCCTTAAATAATATTTTTCAACCGACAAAAAAAAGAGGCTTTTAAGTTGAACTGTATCTTTTTTTAATGTATGACATCACAAAATATTTTTTTTTTATGAATTAAAGTATTTTTTAGATTTTGTAACATATAAAGTTTGCAAAAATTCTGGTAAAATGAATAAATGATTCACTCAAGAATTTCATCTGTGAACCCAATGAACCGATTCTAGTAAAAGTTGATAAACATAAATGTAATCGGAAGGAAACGGTAACATTAACAAGAATCTTAAGTTGTGTGTTAAATTTTGGTCAAAAACCCGTTTAAAATAAAAAAAAAATTATTCAAAAATTAAACTTAAAAGTAACTAATAAAAAATGCAAAAATAGAAGAAAATCTTTAGTCGTCTAAGTAGGTTACACTAATGTAAATTTTTATTAGTCTAGTCGAGATAGACAAAAAATAGCCTTAAATACAACAAAATTAAGAGCCGCGGTTTTTTTTAAACGTCTGGGGCTAGAAGTCTAAATCTCGCTTTTCAGCCATCTTGATTTAAAGTTTAATTTTTTTGTTTTTCTAAAATAACTCGTTAATTTACAACTTTAGAGCAAAAGGAAAAGGAAAATCCACCACCTTTTTATACACTGGCAGGAACATAACCATAGCTGTTAACAGGCTCAAGCCCACCCTTCTACCCCTTTAAGTTGAGAGCCAGGATAGCAATCTGTAAATGTCTACAGACATCATGGGAGTACCACCTCAGTCTGAAATAAATTACCACATAGACCGTACCCCAGGTATTAAACTATAGTTTCTGCCGTGGATATTTTATATTAACATATTGATGTTTATCAATAATACTTTACTCATTATTCTTCCGAATTCAGGGAGCCAGCACTGATATTACGATTATACCACAAAACAACACATGATTTACAAGATTAACACGTTAACTAACTATCTTTTTCTTTCATTAAACAATTAACAGTTTAAATATTTATAATACTGGACGTCCGACCGCGCAAAGACCTTTTGACCAACGTTCTCAGTCTCGCCCCGTTCAGTTTAGCTATTTAGCGCCTTATTGGTATATTTTACTTTAAAAAATATCTATAAATTATTATAAAATCAAAAACTCTCACATTATATATATTGAAAAAAAAAGAGCTTTTATGGACAAAACTTATTGAAAAATTGACGTCTTTCAGATAAAACTGTGCTGAAAAATTTAGGGAAAATGTTGAACGAACTTTTGCACTTTATAAAAATAAAGATAAAGCACGGTAACTCGATGTGAAAAACTAGATTAGAGCTATTTGTATAGTATCTGTATAGTAAATATAGTATTATAAACATATATTTTTTGTTATCTGTGTTGCCTTGTAGCAACTAAACGAGTCAACCAGTTTTGATCTTATTTTGTTTATAAATAATTGAGAGTGTTCTTAGCTATAATTAAAACAAATCAAATCAGCGGCATAAAAATAATATTTGAATATTTTGTTTAAACATGTAAGCCTTGATATTTTGGATTTATCTAGTCAAAAGATGTGTTGCGTTTCTTTTTAGAAATATTTGAAAATTGATTGATGCTAGAACATTACTCAGAATTTGCAAAACACTCAACTTCCTCACTTACTTGCATCAGAAATATTTTGTTTGGATCCATTACAAAGGTATCTTTGGGGAGGTATCAAAAGAAGTTTTCTTGCTACTCCAGTCGAAAGTACGTACGTGGTTTCGGCTGCGATTCCACGGCAGAAAGTGTATCTTTCATGCACTGGTAGAGCTGCACTTTCTGCCGTGGAATCGCAGCCGAAACCACGTACGTTCGACTGGAGTAGCAGACAGTATACACTACACGGGCAGAAATTTGAGAGCCCTGAACTGCAAAATTTTTAGGGTGAGTTGTGGTTTTATAATATTAATAATTTGTCAAAATATTCAACTTTTTTGAAATTATATTAGATCTATGAGAAATTATAAAATATTATTAGAAATAATAAACAAAAAATTCTCAAATACAATTGGAAATTAGCAGAAAATAAGACAAAAATTTATTTTTGATTAAAAAGGTTTACTATTTGTCACAGATATTTCTTAGCTTATTTTAACAAGTTTATAAAAAATTGTAAAAATGTGATAATGAGGTTTTAGGGTACAAAAAAAGTTGTTGTTCACTAAATTTTAACGCACATTTATTGTAGAAACAACGTTTCGTCTAAAATTTAGGCTTCATCAGGTCTCGTCAATCCATGCTAAACAAACCATAACAGTTAACATAAAAAAGCAATAGAACAAAATTTTCTTATTTTTACTAAATTTAAAATTATCTTGAAGCGTAGATCTACGTCGATGAAGGTGTGTGAAATATGTGTATGTATGAAATGTATTGACGACACCTGATGAAGGCTAA
>OX375801.1:1022500-1044119 GCA_947359425.1 Lagria hirta | reverse complement strand
GCCAAATTTACTTACTTACTTATTTACTTATTTATTACACACAAAAGTAATTACACAATACACAATAATACAAAGTCTCTTAAATTTATCATTATTCTAAGTGAGTATACAGGCACCTAAGTGCAAATACACTTGCATGTGCCGAAATCTAAACCTAATAGATATCAATTATTCTTACATAAATCTCACAGTATCCTCTATCTTTGTAGTATAAACTGAATGGTTGAAAAAAAAAGTAAAATATTTTTAGCTAATCGAATAGATGTTGAAGTACTTGAAAATTTTCTAAAATAAATTTATTAGATATTTTTTTGAACTTAATCTTATTTCTAATATCTTTTATTTTGTTTGGTATTATGTTATATATTTTGGGTCCTAAGTAGTTTACAAACCGTAAGTTGATGCTATTATAGTTAACTGGGATTATAATGTTTTTTTCGGTTCTACCACGAGTGTTATAAACATGACTAATTCTTTTCCATAAGTTTTCTTTATTATGTATAAATTGAACTACTACCGAACTATATATTATACGCTACAAATTTTATTCGAGAAGAGCAAATGCGATGGATATAATTTCTGTTTTCTATAAATAATTTTTAAAATACATTTTTGAATAATATTTAATTTATAAAGAGCATTGTTGTATAATCCACCCCATACTAAAATCCTATATCTCAATAGTTGTTCAATAAAAGCTTTGTATATAATTTCCAATACTGTTTTGTTTAAAAATTCTTGCAAGAGGTAGAACTTATGTATCAGTTTCCGCATTCTGTTATATAAATAGTCTATATGTGGTTTCCATTTGAGGTGGTTATCTATTATGATGCCCAAGTATTTGGTGTGAGGCATCTCCTTTATCTCTTGTCCATTTATCAATATTTGCGAGTAGTCTGGTCTATTGGCAGCCGTCAAAGAAAAGGCTATGTAAGTAGTCTTCAGAGCAAATTTAGCGTCAACTTATGGGTTTGCAGCCAATGCTGCACAATCTCAAATCCATTCACGGCCTTATCCCTCACATCATTCCATGTTGCGCCACTAAAGACAAGAACGGTGTCATCCGCATATGAAATTGTCATACCACCTGTTTTCAATTGTAGTAAGGAATTTATGTATGTAATAAACAGAATTGGCCCCAATACTGTGCCCTGCGGTATACCAATTTCTATCCTCATCCTATCGCTGAGAGTGCCATTAATTTTAACCATTTGGCATCGGTCAGATAGATAACTCTTAACCAGCTGTAACACTATTCCTCTGATTCCGTAATGTTGTAGAATTGTAAGAAGTTTTTTATGAGGTACAGTGTCAAAAGCCTTAGCTAGATCTATAAAAATACCAACATTTAAATTTTTTACAACTTCAGATACTAGTGTATACATTGCATCCGTTGTGTTGAGTCCTTTTATAAAGCCAAATTGATTCGAAGAAATCACGGAGTGATTAGTTAGAAACCTAACCAATCTGTCTTTAAATGCTTTTTCAAAAATTTTTGCAATGTTATTAATTAAACTAATGGGCCGATAATTTTTTATATTTTTTACTGAACCAGATTTATGTATTGGGGTCGCCATTGATATTTTGAAGGCACTGGGTACTAAACCCGTTTGAAAGATTAGGTTAATTATGTGCAGCATTGGAGTAGTAATCTCATTATATGTTTCTTTAAAATGTTTAGAAGGTATTCCATCATGACCTGGAGAACTATTATTCTTTAACTGTGAAACATATTTTATAAATTCATTTTTTGTGAATGGAGTAAGGAAGAGGGATTTAGATACTCTTGGTCCTGGAGTGCACATTTGTTGTCTCGGGTTTTTAATTTTTTTTTCCATTTCTATACCAACATTTATAAAGTATTCATTAAAATATTTAGCCATGTCATAATCACAAGCAAAACTGCTACCATCTTCATGCAGAACTTTAATTTCCCTCTTCATGTTGTTTTTTTCATAAGTTGCTTCTTTAACTATCTCATAAATCTTTTTCAAATTATTTCTGTTTGTCTCAATTTGGTTTTTATAATAATCATTTTTAGTCTTATGTATTAATTTATTAAGATAGTTGCGACATATTTTATATTCTGTTTCCAATTCTGTACTATAATGCTTTAATAGTCTTCTTTTCAAATTATCCCTGTGCCTGGTTGAAGTTACAAGTCCTGCAGTAATCCAGCATTTTTTTTCTGCTACCTTTAACTACACCATTAGAAGCAGTTGTTGCCTGATCTTTAAGTTTGTTGTATATAGAAATAAAATTTCTAGTTGCTATTTCAGGATCATCAATGTTAACCACACTGGACCATTCTTGTTTCTTTAACCCTTTCTTGAAATGATCTATGTTTACCTTACTTATCGTACTATGAGTATTATTGTTACTTATGCAAGATTTAAGATTGTTATTACTTATATTGAGCATAGTAGGGTTATGATCAGTCAGATGTGTTTCTAGTATAAAAGAGTTTAGTTTCAGATGTAGCAGTCTCATCTTTAGTCTAACAAATATATGATGTAAGCATGTATTAGTATCAGCCCGTGTAACAGAATTGATATACGGTTTATAACCCAATTCAGCCAGAGAGACACTATCTGGTCTCTATGGCTGAATTAGGTTATAAACAAAAAAAAGTTTATATACACAAAAAGTTTATCTTCTTATCTCTTAATCCTTTTCTTGTTTCGTTTAATTAACTGCGCGCCAAATCCAACTGGAGAATAATGCACAGAAATTCTAATATTGCGATTATTAATTGATTGATAAATTATAGATGTTATTTCTTTAACTTATTATTTCACTCTTCATATAATGCGTTCATATTCCAAAGGTTACAAATTTAATCGAACTTAGTCCGCTAAACTTTTATCCTTATACCATAGGTATCTTAAAAAGTAATTTTGTAATCTTTCAATTTTTAATTTAGCTTTGATGGTTCTGCATAACCAAATGGTTGAGCAGTACTCTAAGTGAGTTCTGACTAAAGCATAGTAAACGCTACGTAATGCAGTTGTACCAGTGAAGTGCCTGGAGAATCTCTTTATGAAGCCTATAATTTTATAACATTTATTAGTAAGTGACTCTATATGGTGGTCAAATGTAAAACCAGTGTCAAACAACACTCCCAAGTCTCTGATAGTTGTCACTCTTTGCAAAATCTGTTTATCAATTTCATAAGTTGATGGAAAAATATATTTCTTTCTTGATATAGTCATTACATAACATTTTTTAACATTAAGACTAAGTCTATTAAGTTTACACCAAAATGACAATCAATCAGTATCGGCCTGGAGTCTTTCTACATCAAGATTAGTGGATATTTGACGATAAATTTTAAGATCATCTGCATATAATAGACAATTCGAATTAATTGCAGAAACTACATCATTAAAAAAGACAGAAAAAATCAAAGGTCCTAACTGGCTGCCCTGTCGAATTCCTGATGTAGGTACAAAACATTTAGACTTCATATTCAAGAACTGCATCAAGCACTTCCTATCACTAATATAAGACCCCATCAATGATATGACTCTACATGATGCGCCCATTCTTCTCAACTTGTGCAGAAGAATTTTATGATGAACAGTGTCAAATGCCTTGGACAGATCAGTATAAATTACATCCACTCTTTCACCACGATCTAACACTTCATGAACATTACTAGAGAATTTTAACAAATTAGTTTCAGTGGACCTTTCATTATAATATTCATGTTGGGATTCCGTCAACAGGCACTTGACACTGCTCATCAACAACCTACATAACACAGTTTCATATACCTTGGCTGCACTATTTAAGATAGCTACAGGTCTGTAATTCTGTGTGCTATTGTGACACCCAGACTTAAAGACTGGAGTTATCTTTCTATTTTTCCAATCAGATGGAAATATTCCCTCCTTCAGACTAAGATTGATAATATGGTGCATCTTATCTGTTAGAACATTTTTTAATTTTTTAAAAAAGAAAAGCGGTAAACCATCCGGGCTACTACTAGCCTTAGAGTGCAGCCCATCAAATGCTTCCTCAACCATTCTGCGGGTCACCAAACCAAAGTCAAAACTATCTGGCCTATCCTCTACAAACTCATTAATCAAATTCAACTCATTATCAGAAACATTGTCGGAAACATACACCGAATAAAAATAATCAGCAAAAGCATTAGAAATACCTGCACCTTTAAATTTTGAATCTCCCAGATACATTTCATCCAGTTGTTTTGACCTTGATTTGTGTGAACCAATATAATTCCAGAATTTTTTTGGATCACTTATCATTGATAATTCCATATTTTTAACATAGTCAGTATAAACATCTCTTAGATTTAAGAACTGCACTCAACTGTGTAAACCTATCATTAATGTAAGGAAACATTTTCCGTTTTTTAGCAAGTTTATTTTTCTGTTTGATTAACTGAATTATGTCCTTATTAAACCATAAGGGAAACGCTTCTCAACCTTTAGATAACCTTTTGGTACAGAAGCACTAAAAGCCAAATTCAAATTGTTGTTGAATATGTCAACTGCTTTGTCTACATTTAAAGAAGAATAAAAGCTACTCCAATCTATCTTATTTATTTCTGATTGAACTTGTTCAATATCAGCATTTTTAAATTTGAAGTAATATGATCGCACAGGCTAATTGGACACACCGGCAACACCAAATGGATTTGAAGTCATTAATTTAACATTAATATTCAAGGAAGGATGATAACCATCTTCAGGTAAAAGAGGTAAACTATCCCTTATTACAGTTATATCTGTAATGGTTGAGAGTATCAAATCCAAAGTTAGTCCACTACAGTTCATAATTTCATTATAATTATGGTTTTAAGTCAAAAATCGACAAAAAATTATTGAGTGCATCCAACCTGCCCGAGTTACCATAATCCTTCATCCGAATCAATTCAATATTAAATTCAAGCATATTGAAATCCCCAACAACAATTATATCAAAATCTCTGCATCGCAATGCATCTGCCACCTCACTAAAGCCATCGTAAAAATCAAGATAAGTTTGCAAATTACAATTGGGCTTGAAATATACTGCAGCACAAACCAGAACTCTGCTCATATGATCAATCTTACAAATAGCATAATCCATTATCATGGATGAATATACTTTTAATAATACAGACCTGAGACTCATCTGAACAGCGATTAATACTCCACCTCCGCAACCTCCCGGTCTGTCAGCCCTCCATACAGTATATCTTTCATCAACAACTTCATTAACAAAAATACCATCATGTAGCCATGTTTCAGTTAAGCATATTATCTTAAAGTTACTCTCAAGTACGGCGTTCCTAAGTGTTGACGTCTTAGTTCTAATTCCACGGACATTCTGGTAGTAAATACAAAGCTCACAGGGTATCACCATTTATACAACAAAGCTATAAATCTCAACATTAAATTGTATCTTGTAAAAATCATTAAAACAAGACAAACAAAAACAAAAGTTTCAATAAACAAAAAATTAAACAAGTATCTACAATAAAGAAATGAAATTAGTTCGTTTGAGTATATAAACATAATAAAATTAAATTAAATTGATCATTGAAAACTTATTGATTATTTGAATACTATGCAGTTTCAGACCCCTGGGAAGATTGACCAGAGTTCTCATTTCCAGTCTTCTTATTAGAAGGTAGGAAAATATCATCAAGGTCTCTCTGAGTCCCAATGTGACAAATTTTGGATGTATCTGTTTTCCTCATAAATACCTTACCATCACGAACCCATAGGTATTTCCAATCATTATCTCTTTTTAGTTTGGCAGCATTGAACAGAAGGACTCTTCAGATCTTAGTGAGAGACTCATTTATATATATGGGGGTACCATTCTGATAACCCATATGAGATGTGTTAAGTGACCTTTTAACCCTTCTCAGTCTTAGTAGTGCATATTATTCATATTATTCATTATTCTCTATATTATATTTGGTTATTTTATTATGTTTATTGTTCATTTAATTTTAAGTTTATGTCTTAACTCTACACCCACTTTCAAACCGCTACATTCCCACCAACCGGCTTGTCCACCCACAACATTTATAATTTTATTTTGTCTAGTGTTAGTTAAATTTTCGGTGTTAACATACCACTCAAACCTGACGATGGCTCTTGTCGAAAGATAAGTAGAAAGCCAAAACATATGTAGTTTTTTCAATTTTTCATTTATTGAAAAATAAAAATAAATTTATGAGAAGACTTTAAGTTTTTTACTTGTTTGAAACTAATGATATTTGTTACATAGTTTATTAGCAAATTAATCTAAGCTTTATGGCACCAGCAATTATTCTACGAAATTCAAAGCCTTGCTTTGTCTACCATTTCTTAAAAAAAACTTAAGTATTAGTTGCAAATTAATTGTATGATATGATACAAAATAAACACAGAATGTTTTAGTATATAATGCGGTTTTTTAACTATTGCCATAGGGAATTGTATGGTAAAAATTGTACCCCATGTTCACTTTTGTTCTTATTGAAATATTAAAACTCTTTTAGAACGAAATAAAGCTTTCCGCCTTTACTGTTACGTATTTTTCAACATTCTTGCTGTCTCATTTTTAAGTATTATTATTTAACCAATACTGATAAAAAACAATGGGTAATGTATAAAGCACTAAGAATATGTATTTATTAAAAGAACTAGTTATTTATACTAGCTGAAGCCTGTTTCTAAAAACGATAGCGAGAAAATATTTTTAACTTTTAAGGTTATTACAAATAGAGTATAATACAAATAAAATATTCCTTGAAACTGTACTTACCTTATACAATTAGTGTAATATATTCGGTTTAACACAACAACTTTTATTTTATTCAGGTATTTTTTAACTGGTAAATCACACTTCACAACGACACGATTCGGCTAGCTTATTCAAATTAAAATTATAAATAGTGTATTTAAAAAAACAAGTTTGCAACAAGCTTGAAACAACCTTGAAACATTAACATTGGTTTTTCTTTGGCAAACTTGCAGCAGTGTTGATATATACTTGTCGTGTCAAGTTTGACGTGACAATTAAAAGCAAGGATAAATCAAAAGTAGAAGCAAAAGTGAACTTAACATGTTTAAAAATAACAAGTTTGCAGCAAGTTCAAAGCAAACTTGAGACATCATTATTGTTTTATCAAACTTGCAGCAGCATTTAACTTTTTAACGCTTCGTATGCAACCTGTCATTAAACTTTTTTGAAAAATCTGGATTGACGAGTTGTGGTGTCGTTGTGTTAGGATTAAGTAAAAAATATAGAAAAACATTGACAATGTTCGTTATACTTTTGTAATACTGGTTTTTTAAACGGCTTAAGACCTAAGTGCAAGAAAGTAAAGCGCGTTACAGAAATAAATAAAGCATCAAATAAAAATACACAAAATGAGTACTTTAAAAGCAGAATTAGCCGACGAGATACAGAAAAACAACGTTTTATTTGAACGATTGCTTTGAAATTATAAATAATAGTACATAATTTGAAAAAGTTAAATAGTTTTGACTTTTGACTTATTTATAGAGAGATCGTTTAAAAATAGTTTCAAGTATTGGTGGCGCATTGCTTGCCCTCCCCCCTTTTGCATACTCGTTTGACACTCTAGTAAGAGTAGCTCTTATACGATGTTTCGCAGGTTTCGCTACAGTCATGCTCTATTTTTCTGTTCTTGACGGTCAAGCTCTCTAATTGTCACTTGGGTTTTATATAAAAAGACCATTATTCGCTACAAACACTAATAGAACAGTTAAGAAGGCCATTTGCTAACTAATGTATTTATTTCACTTACATTACAACTAATCTGAAAATGTCAAAATAGAGAATTCTTTAACCGAAATAAAGAATTTTAACAGATTTCGTTGAAAAAAAGTTACATAATTGGCCCTCAGACGTATTTTTCATAATCTTAATATTGAATCATACATATTATTAAAAGATAGAAATATAGCATCATCCCTACACTCGTTTTACAAGACATGTTTGTAACACTTATTTATTTGACCCATGCGTGCCACAAGCAAATGTGTTGTGCAACTCGCATGAAATATAGTATTTTGATATCCGTCACATTAAATCTTTTTATTAGAATCACCAGGTAGCTACGTGTTCTTTTTTTATCAGATATTGTAACCGTGAAGTTACACAAGGGGAAAAGGAGAGGAGGGAATAAAGGAAATAGGAAAACTCGAGGACAGGCTAATCTCGGCTAGCTTTACCTTGTTCAAAATTTGCCCGGTAGTTCAGCCGTAGAGGCGTGAATCTAAGAACACAGGTGGTGGATATAGCGCCACTCAACCTAGCACAGACAATAGCCGAAATTAACCTCCCTTTAGCCTTTTAGGGGTCAAGACCTGCAGGCTAAACAAAAGCTCCAGTAAAATAATATTAATATATTGAATAAATAAAAGAAAATACAACAAACAAAAAAACTAACTGATAGCAATAAGTGATATTGGCCTCAAAATGAAATATAATAAAAAAAAAACAATATAAATCCGGAATGTTCAAATAATTAATTAATTCTAAATAAATGTTCAAATAATTAATTAATTCTAAATAATTCAAATAAAATTTTATCACAATTTTCACACAACTTGACAGGACTCGATGCAGTCTGAGTTAGACAAGACAATTCCCTTGTAGTTAACTCAAGCACCCCTTACAGGTTGTCCTGATTACCACAAACAATAAAGGCAATAATTTGATGAAACACAATATAATAAAAAGAAGGGTTTTCTTTTCACTTTAAAGGTGTCGTTCAAAGGCTTTCTAACGTTCACACATTCATTCGACCTTTCATAGACCTTGAACTAACCTTATCTGCTGTTTCCGTTGGAGATGGTTGTTTTGCGGTGCTTTAGTCCTCGGAAGCTCGATGGTAGATAGCAGGATAACAGGAGGAAAAGAGATCGAGTGCCGCAATTGAGTCGTCTCTTAACCCTAGACTCGCCTAGCCCTACATAACCCGCGAAGTAAAACCGTTAGTGGTGGAATTAATGAGACTGTTTAACTTACCCCTTCTAACGTCACGTAATCGCGAAAATGGTAAAGTCGTTATCAAAACGTGGCTTCAAAGCCGTACCAATTTTCTTGTCAAAAAAGTCGTGAACACACGTAATACCCACTACCGGGTTTATTTGACTCACTACTTTGGCGTAGAAGGGTACATTAACACTACGTACGGTGGCGGACTTAAAAATGCAACATGGGCGCTAACACCACTTCTATATATAGAGTCGGTATCTTTCCCGCTTAAAATCTGGTAAATTCTGCTTTACTATCGGATTATTCTTTTCCTATCCGTTAAAAACTACCTGGGTTTTTTTCCCTGGCCAATAAAAAAAAGTTAGCTTGCTTTACTTTATATACAGAGTGTTCAGAAAAGACAATTACTCGAAAGACATAAATTGTCTTAAAGGCGTCGGGTCTTCGCAGTTCTAGACTAAATCGATGACAGCGAATTCGATCGTGCACAAACTAGCGTCATGCAATGAGTAGTTTACCGCAAAATGGCAAGAAGGCGCTTATTTATCGTAATTTTTGGCGTGTGCCGCAATTCAACCGTTACAATATGGTTAATTTTGCTAGAGTTTGTTGTTAGAACTTTTTATTCTAAAACCCAAGATTTAACGTTTTGCTATGCAAAATGACAGATTGACAGAAATGAAAAGTGCTTTCAGCAGACACAGCTTTTACTCACCGAACAGCGAATAAGCGTGAACGGTTGCCGCTCTGTTTGCTAAGTGCAACCAATGAAAGTATAGAAATGAGGTTAGATTTTTATCTAATAAAGTGTTGTGTTACTATTATCTCAGATTCATAAAGAGCAGTTTTAACGTATCAAATGAACGGTTATATTAACGGCTTACATTTGATATAAAAAATATTAAAATATTGATGTTTTAGTCTTTTTGGATATTATTAAAAATGTCGGTTTTCTCGAAGTGCTGCCGCTCTTCCTCGGTTTTTTCCTGTTACGATTTACTGGAATCTTATAGATGCCGTTTATGCAATTTTAAAACAAATGAAAAAAGTGTTTATTTTATTCACAATTGTGAGTTTTTAGATGTTTTGGATGAAGCCTCTTTCGAAAAATGTCAACGTTGCAGAGTGGGTAGCTTTTCGTATGTGAGGAGATACTTTCACAAAAGAAAGTGTAATTTTATAGAACATAAATCATCTGTAACAACTAATACGGAAAATGGAAACAGTAATATTACAACGACTAGCCAAGCAGATAAACCTTACCAATTCGCTACTTGTTTTGAATGTGATCAATGCAAGTATACAAGTAAATACAAATTCCTGTTAAAAAGACATATTTATATGAAACATATAGACAGAAAGCACTCTTTACCAAAATTGCAAAAAATTGCAAAGGAAATGCTTGGTAATTTTAAAACGACCGAAAAAAATGCGCATTTAAAAAAACATAAAATTAATCGCCCAAGAAAATTACAACAAAAATACAAATGCGATGAATGCGAATATTCAACTTTTTATAAAGGAGATCTAAATAAACATATAAATGCAAAGCATCTTTCAAAAGATTTACAACAAAAATTCCAATGCGATCAGTGTGAATATAAAACTTTTTATAGAAGTCATCTAAACAGACATGAAAATGCAAAGCATCTTTCAAAAGAATTACAACAAAAATTCCAATGTGATCAGTGTGAATACACAACTTTTTATAAAAAAAATCTGAAGATACATAAAAATGTAATACATCTTTCAAGCGAATTACATCGAAAATTTCAATGCTATCAGTGTGATTATTCAACTTTTTATAAACAAGGCCTAAAACAACATATAAATGCCAAACATCTTTTAAAAGAATTACAACAAAAATTCTAATGTGATACACAATTCTTTATAAAGAACTTATAAATCAACATAAAAATGCAAAGCATCTTTCAAAAAAATTACAACAAAAATTCGTTCAGTGTGAATATAAATCTTTTTATAAAAGAAACGTGAAGAAACATATAAATGCAAAACATTTTTCAAGCGAACTACAACTCACATTTTAATGCAATCAATGCATTAAAGTTAATATGGAACTATAAAATTGAATGATGAATAAATCTATTGTAGATTCTGATGACTTAAAATATTTTTTTTTTAGAAATTAAAGGGATAAATGAAATTATAATAATTTTTAACCCTATTATATTGAAAATCAAGAATAAGAATAAAAGTCATTCAAAAACACACAGAATAAGGCACCTTTCAAGCGAACTGCATCCAAAATGACTCCGCGATCAATGTGAAGATACAAGTAATCATAAAGTTATGAAACATGTTCTAAGCAAATTACAACAGAAATTTTTATAAACATCTCATTGAAACACATGAAAAGAAGCACTTTTTGCGTGAATTACAGCAAAGACTCTAATGCCATCAGTGTGAATATTCAACTATTTTTGAACATCACTTAAGTATCTTAAGAAAATTATAACAAGTTTCAATGTGATTAGTGTAAATGTACAAAAATTATAACAATAAGACTTGTTTTTTTTTACATAATGAATAATTGTTCATATCTCATCAATGTTAGAATAGAATATAAATACCCGGAGTTAAACGCTGTCACCAATCACTTACTACAATCACTGCTTAGTTCAAATATTCATAGACAAACATTTATAAGTTAACTATTATAGACTAAGAGCTTACTTAATTATATATTACTACTGCTCCTTAAATTGAATTTACATATTCTGTAATATATTTTCATTTCTTCAATTATTAAACGTCTAAATTCAAACTATTTGATAAAAATTTTTTTTTATAAATTATAAATTACTGCCAATGCAAATTTTAAAATTCCACAGCAATAATGAATTAATAAATTTTACTTAACATTATGCATCATATTAAATCTTTCAATTATTCTTATTAAACTTCTAAATTCAAATTATGTTTAATGAATGATAATAATTTATTAATTAATTTCTGCAAGTATACTATTTCATATAGTATAACAATAATAATAATATGGCAACTAAAATATCATAAAGATTTTAGTACTGATCAGACAATAATTAACAACTTTCACGTAACGTGTTTTATTAAACTCAGAGGATGTCTAAGCACCATGTTTTAATAAACTCAGAGGTTACGCTACTTTAAATAAAAGGCTAGCGTTGCCCTATGGCAACACTAAAATGGTACCCGTCAATATATTTCTGTAATATATTGTGATCAACTTATAACAATAGAGGGTGGTACAATCGCTTTAGAACTATGTTAATTCTTCCTAGAAAAAGTTGTTGTGTCTAGATTCCACATTCCAGTGTGTTTATAAGCGTTTTTTTTAAAACCGCGCATTTTGTTCGTTTTTCAAGATGGATATAAATTTTGTGTAAGTAGACTATCTATTGAATTATTTTTTTCTCATCAATATTACTGTGGAAATGCAATGTCCAATAATAAAGCTTTCAGCTTCTATCGCTTATTTTGATTTCATTTCAAATCATTTTGAGATACAAGTTATAAAATCTCCGCGTTGCCATACGGCAACGCTAGTCATTACAACTACCAGCTTTTCTATAATTGGCTGCTCTTTACAGTGGTTGATTGACGCTTGAAGAAGCGCTTCAAATGGTAGCTTCTGATGACATAGATGTATCAGATATTTATATTGAACCTTCAGATTCATCTCAACTTACTGATGATTGATTCGGCTAATGAAGATGAGTTAGAATTCGCTGATAATTTGTCAGCAAATCAGCTACGAGCTCCTGCCGAATATATACCATACCATAACATACCAACGTACAGATTCTCGCATTAGCTAAAATTATCAAAATGTATTTGGTAAAGCAGTGGCACCTTTCATGACTTTGTAAAACCAAATTTCAAATACTCAAAAAAAATTACGGTATTATTTCTATTTCGATAATCTTTTTACGAGTGTACATCTATTGAGTAACCTAAAATATCGACGCTACGGAGGAACAGGAACCATTAGAGATAACAAAGTTCCAAAAAACTGTCCATTACTTTCAAAAGCTGTCATGAAAAAGAAAGCTAGAGGTGAATATTCACATTCTCTAGATAAGACAAACGGTATACTGCTGGTTAGATGAGCAGATAATAATGTCGTAAGTATGGCATCGACGACTTATAGCATACAACCCTTAGGGGAAGTCAAACGATATTCCCAGCATCAAGAAAAGGATATTCAGATTCCAAAACCGCTGGCTGTTGCCAAATATAATTTGTCGATGGGAGGAACAGATCTCATGGACGAGAATATTGCTCGATATAGAATTTCTATTCAATGCAAGAAATGGTGGTGGAATCTCTTCAGCTGGGTTATCGATGCTGCCATTCAAAATGCATGGATTCTACATAAAAAATCGAAAAATAAATTAACCCAGCTCCAATTTAGAAGGGAAATTGTGAACATCTATCTTCAAAAATATAAAATGTTCGAAGTCAAGGTGGTCGACCAACAACCAGTTTATCTAGCAGAAGTTTTTCTCGTGTTGCAGATGACATTCGATACGATAACATTGGTCATTTGCTCACAGCCAATAAGGATGGTAAAAGAATAAGATGTGCCGGTGAAAATTGCAGTTCTATCATGAGAACAAGTTGTTCAAAATGTAACGTTGGGCTTTGTATCAATTGTAACGTCAATTTTCATACTCAGATATAATTATATTTAAGGAATTGGCTTTTACATTTTTTTTTTAATAATAGGTTAGGGTTTAAGCTAGCGTTGCCATATGGCAACCGTTATTTTTTCTAATAAATCAAAATAATTTTGTTTTTTTTTTATAAACATCATAAAGTGTAACTGTTTAAACTTGCTAATCTCAAAACATTAAGTAAAACCTAATTTATTCGAACAAATACAAGTAAATTGAATTCTGTAAATTTGACCACTGTCAGATTATAAAAAAGTTCTTGCGGTGCAGCGGTTACGAAAATAGAATTATTTACAAATCAATTTTCAATATATTATCAATATCAATGTAACCAAACAACAGCAATAATTGTAACAACTTTAAATAAATGTTTATCAAATTTTTGAGTAATTATTTGAATAATTTTTTATTTAAATTATTATTTTATTTCGAGCAGCTTGTATAGTAAAAAAAGAAAATGTAAAACTTTATGATTATGCTTGTCATAAATTCGACAAATTAAATTCTTGAATTAAAAATTAAATTATTTTGTTTTATCAACCAAAAATATTGTTTTTACTGTTTATAAAATAATAGACCATAGCATAATGCAAATATTAAGTTTGATGAAGTTATTGTCTTTTAAATTTGTTTCTACTTTAATTGAACATTAAGGTTGCAATACCAATTATTAACTAGTGTAATAAATTATCCAAACAATTGCCAATAATAACATAAATTTAAACAAAACACAATTTGACAATAATAAAATTATTTGAGTAATGGACTCTGAGTTGTCACTGGTTGAACTGTTACTTCATGAAAATTATCTAAAAGGATTAGTTATTTCATATTCAAAATACAAACTTATTTTATATTGACAATATAAAACGTCTGCTATAAATTAACAAATTGAGTAAATGACGACACACAAGAATTTGTTGTTTTATATTTAAAATGCAAATTTATTCTATATTCAAAATATGAAACCACTGTCAGAAATAAACAAATTCAGTGAATTAGGACTCACCCAAATTTAATTGTTGCACTTTGGACATCACAATAATTATTCACAACACTGGCACGTCAAATTATACAGAAAAATGATCTAATTTGCTGTAGTCACAATTTTTATAAATTGCGTAGCAGAGGTAATCGGGGGTGATTTCTAACCGTCTTGTTTCTGCTTTTTGTTATCTTCGGCGTGCCTATTTTTTTCCTCATTGGCGTATCTGCTTTGTCTCAATGTTAGGAACTTAGGTACTGGACTAATCTTATTTTTTAAGTATTGGTCTTTTATGGTGCTTATAGATTTGTTATTATGGTGTCGTGTGAAACTTTATTTTAAAGACTGTAATGATTCGTTTACATATATAAATTTTTGCGCCTTTTAATTGACAAGTGACATGTAGTTTGGCAAGTGACGTCTAGTTTGACAGTTGACATTTTAAAAGTGACAGATGAAATTTATATTAACGGATCCCTACGTTGTGTGTTTTTTTTGTCGTAATTTTGAAATAACCTTGATTCTAAATGGAATGTGAGCTCGCTTGCAGTACTATTGGAACCAATAAAACAGATATTTTATCTACAAATATATTCTATAAGTTTTCAACAATATACGGACAGTTTATACAATCCGACACAGAAATAATGAATACAGAACCAACAAAATTCAATGCAATTTACACACATGAGATTCATATTGGAGAGACCAAGGTCACTCACAATGATATTACTGCAATTGTACATAATAAATGAATAGAGTACTTCAGCAGGCACATAAATACATAAAACAAGATAATCAACATAGGCAATCAAATGACACAAACACATAAAACAACATCAAAATAAAACAATTTTACACAAATTAGAACAGAATGGCATTGTAGTTGTCAGATTTTACTGCAACGAAATGACGGGCGATTGCTTGCAAATAACAACTTACTAGCTGGAACAATGTCGCGAGCACTGAGAGGCGAAGATTCTCCTTATTATTATTACATTTAAGTCGTTCTGGCTAAACACAGTAAGTCTGTGAACTCTACTTTACATGACCAGCTAAATACATGTCCAAAACAACCTATGTGCCTCTCGCAAGAGTCTTTCACCCTCTTACAAAGTCGAGAAAACACAAGGTGCATCACGTGATGCAAAGCTAGGTTTATAATAATGAGATGAAGGAGGATGTCCCTAAGGAGTTTAAGTTATGTCCACCGTCTACTCAGAAATGCACGATGGATTTTATGATGCTCTACTCTTTAATGAACCATACGATTAATTAAACCCTAAACAACAGTCCACTCCCCAGTAAACGGCCGCTTGGTCACCGAGATAGTGTCAAACTGATCTTGCTCTCTAGCTAGCCTAAATCCCTGGAACGGACACGAGAATTCTTCATTTAATCCTGGATAAGACTAACTGAAGAAGTACAATCAAACCGAAAAACGGTCTGAATCCTTATTTGCGCCTACGACAATCCTAGTCAGCTATTCCTGCTCGGGTTCCCGAAACTAATGAGCGGTGCCTATTTGTGCCTAAGCACAGCTCACATAATTTACTTGAGCGAGGTTAAGCAACAATCTATCTAAATTAGCTACAATTAAGTTTGCATTTCCTCCCTATCAACAGCTAGAATTCTCAGACCGGTTAGTATATGTTATAGCCTGCAGTTCAAAAGTATTCCTCTCGATTCACCGAGTTTTGCTAAGTAAGCGCCATTTACTTGAATAATTGAACAAACAATGCAATTAATTCCAATAAACACGATAAACAGATTAGTAAACAAGACATTTGTGTGACCTGGCCGTGGCAGTTTCACCTGGAGCATCGGATCCTGAGACACCAGGGGCTCGTTCCTACAGCGTCACTTCCAGGGCTCTCTCCAAGACAGGAACAGCAGCTACGATTCTCACTGGAAGAAAGTCCGATTTGGTGTCATGGCGTCCTTTAGGAGTTTTTGGGTTGGCCTTAAAGTATTTTCTAAGATGGCGTCCGGAGATTAAAATATCGGCGACCTTTGTTTAAAGATGGATTTGTCCCTATTAACCAAAACAACCATGGGAAAGGAATAGGAAGAAGTGGGAAAGCCTACCTCCATCCGCCTCTCCACAAACCGGACATAACAGGAAGATATATTTTGAACAATGAATGGTGGACATATTGGTAGCATAAGAATACTACATGGACAGAAAAGTACTGCGATTGTTATGCAATCGGCACCCACTAGATAAATAGAATTAAGTGTCTTTAATTGATATAAACAAGGAGATGAATAAAGTATTTGGTACGAGCGTAATTTTGGACTTGCTCTAGATTATGCACAAAGACACTTATAGTTATTTTGCTTTCAAGATTGCATTTATAGATCAACAGACATTGTCGGGAGCGACCATTATTACATAGACAAGGATTTTAACATGTAGGATGATTTACATATGACCCAAACAAAACCCAGGTACCCAACACAGACAATTTCTTTAATTTGACAACGACCCTATTTGCATGCGTAATATTCACGTCCCGATTATTAATTCTTATTAAAACTTGTTTCCTGCGCCCTCATATACTTACAGCCCTAGATGAGTAAGCTATTTGCAGCTACCATGCCGTTCTAACCACAACACAGTTCGGTTTATTTCGCGAACGCAACCGACATTGAATATATTATGACACAACGCGACTTACACCGAATACCTAAATAACTATTTCTCTAAACAAATAAAAGGTACATTTAGCGTACTTACAATTAATAATGACAGACAACTCAGGATATCATTTCTCGGTAGGCACCTCTATATCTTTCCACGTTTTAACCCTTAAGAACCTCGTCCCGCTACTTTCTCCTTCTCCTACCCGTTTTTCAAAATTGCCAATGTAACCAAAGCAGTCGACAAAAACCCTAGTTTTTACGGAACTAATATTTTATAATTTAAATACTTGAGCAACATTGATATAAATGAAATTTAAACAGGTTTATTAATATCAAAAATTATTAACAATATATATAATTATGAGTGAAGAGTTTGAAAAACTTTAATAATTATATATGAATTTGCCTGTTTGTTAGTGTACCTGCGTTAAAATCTCAGATTTCCAGACATTGATTTTTTATTTGAGGTTAGACAAGTCGGTCTTTTTATTCTCCAGCTAGAAACTTTTTGTAGATATTCTATATAGAATATCTACAAAAATAAAATATGATTTTAACAAATCTATTAATATTGTACTGTATAATTATTTTTCCCACTTTGCTACACAGTTTATAAAGACACAACGCTTTTCCTCTGTGAAATTTTTCCCCTTTCTCGTTCACCCGATTGCAAATTATTAAATAATAAAAGAATTGAATTAATCTCATAAACAGAATTTTCTGATTATCTCGATAAATCAACTTTTAAGAATTAATCTTACAGTAACGTAGATCTAATTATGGTTTATCGTCACAATATATTTTATTAATATTGCATTTTCTTGTGGCAAAAATATAATTACTAATTATTGGTACCTAAAGTAGAACCATTATCAATTTAGAACCATAAATCAGTGGTTGATTACGTTGATTGGCAAATATTATATTTTAGTTAAGCATATGCAAAATAATTTATATACAGAGTGTCTCAGTAGAAAGTGAATATACAAGGTGTATCAGACATGACTTGGTGTAACAGTGATAGCTGTTAGCTGACATAACAAATTAGGTACACTAATCAAAGATTATATTCGCATTTTGTTATTAAGTATATTACCTGAGATATCATATTATCTTAGAAGTCTTATGTGTATCTTTGTAGTTAATATTCACTGAGTGGACTAGTTAGCAATCTTCAGAGTAGTTAAATTTAATGTAATAATACGCACTTGTCTATCCTACCTGGTCTAAGTGAGAGGCTTGTGTTACTGCGGAGTCTTTACAAATATATCATTGCATTTTGAGTTGAACTTAACAGTCAGATAGATACCCAAGGATATTTTTGTAAAGCATTGCACGCCCGAGAACACGTTTTCGTTTCGTTAGTGGATGTAATCGTAGCCTCATTATTAGATTACATTGGCGGTGGTGTTTTATGCACATTTCGTTAGCTAGCTTTTCCAACGGACAGAAGTCCATAGCTACCCTTGCGGTATTATAATGGCCAATTAGTCTTAGGATTAATTGTTTCTGATTGCCGCCGTCCGATCCACTACCTTAAAGACAGTGCTCAGAATAATAGATCATAATATAAAGACTGCAGTCTAATTTAAAAGTTTAATAAAAAAGTCTAATATAAAATTCTAATATAAAAGTCTAATATAAAAGTCTAATATAAAAGAATAATATAAATAACAAATAAAAGACTAATATAAATTAAATAAAAATAAAAAATTATAACCTATAAACCGCATGTAAACACGTGTTTTTATACTGCTGTGATAAATTTATTGTTATTGTTATTAATAATAGCTATAAATTTGCTGTGAATATCGAACTTAAAGAAAAATTAACAAAGGTTTTTTGGAAGTTATAGTCCAAGAGTGAATTGATAGCTCAAGAGTAACGATGCCTCTGAAAATCAACAATACACAGTGCACATGCAACGCCTGCACGAAAATCATTAAAGAAAACTCAAATAGTATCCAATGTGCTAATTGTCACCGTTGGTATCATTCTAAATGTACAGGATTATCTACTGAGGAGTTTAAAACAACTGCCAATAAGGTCAAGAAAAACATAATTGTATGGAAATGCACCCCATGCGTAAGTGAGGTAAGCGTTAGATTGACAGAAAGTTTCTCGGACTCAGAATCGAATGACGGTGACGAGAACATGGCAAAATATGAAAGAATACTGGTGAAACATTTTCGCAGCTTCTCATGTGAGCTAGAAACCAAATTCGAAAAGTTAAAATGTTCTATTGAGGACGATTTGTTGGAAATCAGAAATAAGGTTAATAAAATTTCTAAGCAAACTGCACATTTAGGTAACAAGTGTTCGCAATTGAATGATAGAATCGCCAAAGTTGAGAATAAAGTCAAATCTTTTACTCCACAGCTTACTGAAGACACCTTTGTGGAATTAAATGAACGTAAAAAGAGAGAAGCAAATGTTATAGCTTTCAATATTGCAGAGTCCAAAAAAGCTGACGGTAAAGAAAGATTGGAGAATGACAGAACTCAATTTGCTTCGATAATCCCACCCGGGATGAGTGTTGATGTAAACAGCCTCAAGCTACGCAGGATTGGACGTCGGGTACCAGGTAAAGCAAAGCCACTAATTACTGAGACCTAGTCTGTTTCTAAAGCTAGAGAAATTATGAAGTCAAAGCCGGATCCATTTGGGTACTCGGGTAGTCTTCAAGCTTGATCTGACACAGGCACAGCAAACTCACTTAAAATATCAGTTGGATTCGTTGATTGCTAATGGTGAGAGTAATAAAATAATTAAATATGTTAATGGTACTCCTAGTATAGTAAATAAAAATTTTCGCCAAATCAATGCCAAGGAAAAACCGGAATCAAGTTCAGATTTATTATCAGAACGCAAGATAGCTCAGAACTAAACTGAGTGAGTTCTTGGTGGCATCAGCAAGCAACCAAGCTAATGTCATTTGTAAAACTAAGTCTTGGCTCAATGCATCAATACTAAACGAAGAATTTATTGATAATTCCTATAATATATTTAGAAGAGATAGAGATTATAGCAATTATAGAAAAGAGAGAGGTGGAGGAGTATTTATTGCCATCAAAAGCTCCATTCATGCAGAGCTCATAACACCGGAAGACAACAATCTAGAGCAAGTATTTGTCAGAATCAAAGAAAACAGCCTAAACATCATCATTAGGTGTGTGTTTATGCCACCTAACTCATCATACGAGTCTTACCAGGATCATATAGCTACGTTGTCCTACCTGGATGATAAATTTACTAGCTCACATCTACTGATTGTCGGTGATTATAATCTGCCTAGCAGTGTACCTAACTTAATTTGTGAGAAGCTGTTGTAGGAAAGCACGGCGTTTTTACAATGCCAACAATATAATAACATTGCAAGCAAAAAAAACAATATATTAGACTTATGTTTCTGTGATTTGGTCATAACAGTGGATAGAGTCTTGCCCTTTACCACAGAGGACGTATAACATCCGGCACTCGGCATCGAACTTAACCTCCAACCATGCTTCAAGCCTGCGAATCTACCGTCTTATGCGTTTAAAAAGGCTGATGACGTTGGTCAAAATGCTTTCTTTTTAAACACCAACTAGATTGATCTGTATAAAACAGAGTCTATCGAAGAAAAAGTTGACTGGTTTTACAACAAAGTCACTGAGGCAATTCTCCAGTTTGTTCCAGTTTACACTAATAAGACGAGGAATTTTCCGCTGTGGCTTAGCAAGGAACTGGTTAACAAAATCAAGCAAAAAAAAGAGCCCATACTGAGCACAAGAGAAATAGTACCAAGCAAAACTATCAGCATTTCAGCTCGTTAAGACTACAATGCAAAAAGCTCAGCACGATCTGCCACAAGAATTACGTTAACAAGGTAGAGAACTTGGTGCTTTCAGACACAAAGGAATTCTGGAATTTCATGAAAAACAAGAGACGCAGCAACACTGATATACCGTCATCAGTATCCTGGAACAGTATTACTGCGGAGTCAGGTACGGAAACCAGTAATTATTTATTTGCTATGTATTTTGAAAATACTTATACAACCGGGACCACAAACGCAAATAATAGTAATAATAATTGTCCAGCCGATCCAGGTGTATATAATGTCAATCTGCATGAATTCCTAGCTGACTACAACCAAGTATACAAGCTTCTGCTGTCGTTGAATCATAAAAAAGAAGCTGGTCCAGATAAAATACCAAACGTGTTTCTGAAAAACTGCGCACCAGGTCTCTGCGAGCCTATTACACAATTATTCAGCAAGTCATTGTCTGAAGGTGTTTTTTCTTCTGCCTGGAAAACCTCGCACGTCACTCACATTTATAAAAGTGGCCAAAAGTCG